>BPTQ01000007.1:265420968-265627947 GCA_019973895.1 Chrysanthemum seticuspe
ATTCAGACGTACTCACTACCACTGAACAAACACTAACTCTCATTGTCAGTGACGTGAAAACACTGTTGAGCATTAAAGTCCAGTAAAATGTTTGAAATTTTCAAAGTGATAAAGTAGTAAATAGCATTTAATGCAAATGCTCATAGTTTAAGCGCATTGGATTTACCAAATCGACGCTTAAGTACTTGTAAAGTAGCTCCTGTAAAGTATATCTGATCTAAATCAGATGTATTGTAGTAAAGTATAGCCAAGTACGTACCAAAACGTAAGTAAGTAATTTGCAAATAAAAGGATAATTTATTTGCGATAGCGCATTAATTAATAAAACTTGTAAACTAGGCTGTGAAGGTATTTATAAGGATTATATAAAAATATGAGTAAAATTCTGATATTTTTAATATAATAATTAAAACCATGCATGAACCGATATGAAATGATGTTATGTAGACTAAATCTAGTCTATATGAAATGTCCTCGATGAAATGTTCATGAATTCGCAGCTAAACCATTTAGGTTACGCGAATTTGATACTCGTAAACGTAATTTACGATAAATGATGAAATAGTGAAACTTTTAAAGTTTGTAAAATGACCTGAAATTACGAGTTGTCACAAAAGTGCAGTGACTGTTACTCTCAATCACAAACAAGTCACCATCACTCATGCAGACTTACGGGCTGTTCTTCTCATTCCTGAAATCGAGCCAACCGACTGCTTTGCCACACCTACTGAGGAGACAGTTCTACAATTCTTGCTTGATATTGGCTATGATGAAGCTTCAGGAGTTATCTCTAAGCATTCTCATGTGGAGCTTAAGAACATTCCTCAATCGTGGAGAACCCTCTACATCATCATCACCAAATCAGTCTCTGGTCATGATAGTGGCTATGAGCATCCCAAGCTCATGGAACTACAAATCTTCTGGTCATTAATCAACAAAAAGGACATCGAAATCGAAGCACTGTTATGGGAAGACATGATGTCATTTCACAAGAAACTTGGCTCAAAGATTCCCTATGTCAGATACACAAAATTGTTGATCCAGAGAGCACTTGGACTTAATCCCGATATTCCACAGAGGCTCAATGACCCAGACAATCACGACATGTTGACTGAGCCTACCCTATCAGTCAGAATCAAGGAATCGTCAACAAAGAAACAGGGTGCTGTGTTACCTGATCACCTTCTGACTAACGAAATCAAGAAGCTTGAAACGTACAAAAGGTATCGGGTAGCAGTAAGAGAAGGCAAAGTTGGTCATCTCGATGAAAAACCTTCTGGAACACCTACTCGGAGAACCAGAAGAGGAAGTGCTGGAAGTGATGCAAGTACTGTAAGTCAACGGAAGTTTCCCAAGAGGAATCCTCCTCGTAAAAGGATTGTTCCTTCTAAGGAAGATGTTCCCATTCCCGTACCTAAAACTGAACCGCAGAGAAAGCTAATTGACGAGGACTCAGAAGGTACTGAATCAGAAAAAGAGACTTTCTACTCTGAAACTGCTGAAGATAAAACCACAACGGTAGCAAAACCTCCTAGTCCTCCAGCTGACCTAGGAAAAGGAAAGACTCCTGTACTTGTGCCATATGAAGAAAGCTCAGAAAGTGATGAAGAGCAACTGGATAAATCCTACAGGAAGAAGTTTAAAATCGTTAGACACCTTCAAAAGGCTAAAGAGTTTGAACAAGAACAAATGGGTGGCCCCGGAGGGTCGAGTGGTGGTGTCCACTCTTCACCAGGTCCTGATGCGGTTAATCAACCCGATAAGGGAGCTGGTTCCACCAATCTTGTGCAACAACAAATGCTTGTGGAGGAGTCTACTGATTATAACATTGAGGAATCAGAAAAGGCTAAATCTGGACAAGATAACGAAGAGAATTATGATGATTATCTTCTCAACAGTCCATCTCGTTCCAAGGAGGATACTTCTGCACCTCCAAAGGACCCTAAGCCTCCTCATGTATCCTCCTCATCAGATTCATCATCTCACTCCTCACCACCACCATCTAAAAGATCAACCAAATCAACATCCAAATCAGTGAAGAGCCAACTCGATCTTGGATATCTCATGCTCATAAAAGAATTGGGAATGCTGTCAAACAAGTCAGAAAGAAAGACATCCTACAAAGGAAGATGAATTTCTATGCTGATCAGATACAGTATATTCATGATGATCTCGACAAGATGCAGGATGAAAGGGAGTATGTCCAGAAGCTCATGAAAGATGATCTTCAAGGGAAAATGGACGAAATGATCAAAGGATACACTCACCAGTTCCTTATGGAGGTCGTTCTGAAACTGACAAAGGAGATGTATAACAGACAACTGTATCCAAATCTGTTGCATCTAGCCAAACAAGCCATGAAATCAACTCCGATGAACTTAAGCATCAATCCAGTTGAATCTACAATCTTCTCAGATGATGAATTGGTGAACCGGCTAGTTGCGCAAATGTCGACACGCTCTGCAACGTTTGCCTCACACGAAGCTAAACTGTTTGAAGCTCTACTGGAATACCAACTCAAGTCCTCATTCCGAGAAGAAGCTGTTAGGCCCAAACGTTCAAGAGACGATGAAGACAAAGATCAGGATAAGGATAAAGAGCCCAAACGCACAAAGAAGTCTGATGTATCATCCTCTATTCAGTACTCGATGCAACCTCCACCACAACGGACTCCTACTCAACAAAGATCTTCTCCTCCATCTTCTACTGATAAACCTCAGGATTCTTCTGAGTTACCGCCCGAGACTCAAAAAACCGGTGATCACTTTGAGTATACTGGTGGTGACGATGAGGAAGTCCGTGAGCCCCTACAACAACCCACCTCTCCTAAACAAGTTAAGAAACCAGAATCCTCATCTAGGCCAAAACAAAAGAAGAAGAAGGCGCCCATGACTGACGTCATATCATGGCTAGATGAAGATACAACACCGGAATTTGAATGGTTTTCTACACTTGTCAATTCCACTACCTACCCTGAAGAAGGTCAAGATCTGGTAGACGGTAATACATTGGAGCATGCTAAGATTATTCAAGAAAAGTTCCACGTGAAGAAGATGACGAAATCCGAGTTGAGACGAATCAAGAATGAAGCTTTTCAACTATGGAAAGATAGCTCAGAAAGTGCCATCGAGGTCGAATATCACCTTGAAAACATTGCTAGAGCTATGTCTAACAACATGGATTGGCTCAACCCAGAAGCAAACATCGACTTCACCAAACGGGACAACCCTCCATATTACACCGACTGGTCTAAACCACTACCAACGATCGGCCAACCAGATGAACCTAGGATTCCATTCAGATATTTCTTCAACAAAGACTTGGAATTTCTTCTACACGGTAGCGATGGATCAAGGAAATACGCTACATCTTTGACACTTCCATTCCCAGCAGCCATATACTTAAACTGCATAGCCATCGAGGAAAGAGCTACTCACTTGTTCTCCAACAAAGTGGAAGCATACGACCGAGATGCAATGTACGGGATTCATCATTGGCCGGAACGCCGAAGAATCTACTACAGAAGCTGCCAGGTTCAGAAGTCTCAACATGCAGTGTTCAGTACTAAGGATATCGTTGCCATCAAACACATTGATCTTTTGACCAAATGGGACTACACTTTTCTCAAGAAGATTGTGGTCAAAAGGCAAGATGAACGGGATTATGCATTCTCTGAAGCTGACTTTGAGAATTTGTCTATCAACGACATTGAAGACATGTACCTTGCCAAAGTACAGGGTCGCATGAGGCAATTTTCAACTGAAGTACAACGTGAATTCATCAAGTCACTGCTCATCTTCATCAGACGCATAGTCATCAAAGAACGTGTAGAAGATCTCCAACTTGCAGTTGAATCATATCAGACTCGTGTTAACTTCACTCCACCTCAGCTTGATCTTCCCGACATAAACCAGCTCTCACAATATACACTCATCAGCAAACCGTTCGGAGTCGTTTACCGCAGTGAACTTCAACGAAATTGCTTAATGGCGTGTAGTGATCTTCACAAGTTTGGGGATCACACTTTGAAGATGGTTAGGGACGGATTGGCTTATAGGTTGAAGGATATACGTCAAAAGATTGGGTCTCCTAAGCGATGGAATTCTCAGGATCGAAGGGATATGAGGAGGATCATCAAAATGATTGATGAAAGGTTGTTTCGAAGGGATCAGTTCAGAACGTTGTAAAGCTTTGTTGGTGGTCGACCCAGGATTAACATCATCGGCTATCAACGCCCTGTTCGCACTCCTGGAAACATCACTGCACTTCCTGGTACCCCTTGAACTGCTTCTTTCATTATAAATTTGGATGTATGTTTATATATGTGAATGGCTTGTGCACACATTACAGTGTACAACCCGTAATTGTCAAGAAAGGACCCTGTGGTACGCTTCAGTGCCACAATCCTTATAAAAGGAGCGAAAGCTTCTTACTTTTGAGTAAAACCTATCAAACCTTTCATTTTTCAAGGTTTTGCTCAAAAGGACAAGTACTTCCCCGTATGATTTTCAAAACCTCAACCGTTTATATCACTAGTTGAGGGGGAGTATTTGAATTAAAACTTTGTTCACAAATTGTTCATAATGGTCATCTTCCCGCAACACTCGAAATGGTCATATTTATTCTCAACTTTTCAAAAATAACATTTTATATGCCATTTTTTATGGGGAGAAAATTATGTGATAAGAAATATGTTGTGTAAATGCAAATGAATCTTTGTGCAATAGACTTAACCAACGAATTGACGGTACTAAACTGTTAGTAACTCGAAAAGACTTGTCCGGGACGGGTAATAATTTCAAGCTAGTTCGCTAGTAATGTAAACGTGTCTTGCAAAGGACTTGTCCAAGTAGAAAGTACCATTCGAGAAACTCTTGGTAGACATGAACTCTGACGGGTATGATAACATTCGAGGTTTGTCTACACCTTCAAGATAGTTATTAGAGCTAGTTGTCACCTAAAAGCTGACAATTTAACTCTTTAACTATGCAACGTAACCGTGTCTCGCGGGGGATTGTCTATCTTGAGTTGATCAATTCAAAAGTGTGCGCTCTTCCCACACAGTGCAGATTTCCGTTAAAACTATAAAGCACATGTGGAGGGGGAGTATTTCTGCTAAAAGACAAAACTCTCACAGTGGTTCAAACATGTTTTTCATTTACAAACCCTTTGAGAGATTTTCTTGAAAATTGGTTTTATGGCAACATAGGTTAGTCATGGAGTGATAAGGTGACTAAGGTTAGGAATAACCGTCCTATGATCCGCCAGAGCCGGAGGGATCTACCCAAGGACATCACAAATAGTTAGTACTTAGAAGTCCTTAGGTACGATTATAAAAAGGAGAAAATGAGAATCGGAGAAAGAAGGAGTTGAAGAATTAAAAAGAAATGCAAAGAAAAGGGTGAAAAGAAATAGCCCTCCAAATTATACAACTTAGGGCAGACACCGGGTTCAATTCATATGCTACTGGTTGTCACTTAGTGACGCCGGTATTGAAGATTAAAAGTCGTCATGGACCCAGTGACGCATGCACTAAACCTTCTTAGCCACTCAAGTTTCTCTCTATAGAAGATTGTTTCATTCTCACAGGGAACCCTACGTAAACTATTGGCTTTCTCTCAGAGATCGCTGGTATTGAAGAAGGAGACCCTCTCCCTAGTCTCCGCTCAGGAAAAACCAAAACGCACTATTGAGTCTAGAGCCACAAGATTCATCAAAAGATCTCTTAGGTACACTTGACATTTTATCACTTGACGTTGAACAATAAGAATTTTAGTGGTACGTTATCGAGTCCTTCACAGATCTTAGCAATCTATCGAGAACATTTATGAGAGGTTCACATCTGTGATCCTCAATTATTGAATGGAAACTCCTGCCAGGGTCAACATCAAACAGCCCTGACAGCAGGTCACTTCGGTAACTCCCCGTGGATTACGCTTAGTGTGTCTCAAACGGTCTACAGTCGTGAGGTGATGCTTCGGTGTACCTCAGCGACTCATCTGAACTGTAGATGTACTTCGGTACATCGCGTTTTCTTACTTGTGGGACTCCAGTTCAGGTATGGCCTTTGTGAGAATCAGAGTTGTGTTTTCACACTATGCTGTTAACACTCTCGAAGTTCAAACTTGTAAGTGCCCGAATCCGCTTATTACTAACCGTTTTAAATGTTTTCTTCTTATGGAAGCTCCAGAGCGGGATGATCATGCAGATTCTTCTCATGCTCACGGCAACATCATCACTAATGGAAGTTCTATCCAAAAGCAACACAACAGTCAGAATGATTCTTCATCAAATCAAAGAATCTACAAAGTTAAAGACTTAATGAACTTCATCAGTATTGTATTCCAACGTCAAAGAGCGTGTGAGCATGTTGAAGAATGATGTGGAGACACTGTAGCAGCGAAGCAGACCTGAGGCAGACTTGATGCAGATAACAACATACTATCACTTTCATCACAAAGAACAATGATCTAAGAACAAAGTTAAAGATGACGTCAAAGCATAACTGTTCAAAGAAAACTATCTCTCTACACTGGGGAGATTGTTCGAATCAAGGCAATTCTTCTCACAAGAAAGAAGAATGTCAGAAGACGTCAAAGCTACTATTACATCAACGCCTTCACCGTTTTTCATCACCAACACTTGAGGGGGAGATTGTTGGAATCACTCCTAAACCATAATTCAAGTGTTAGTTAGTCATATGTAATAAATAGCTTATTATGGCCTTTATGTTTGTTTAAGGTCAAGCTTATGTAGAAGGCCCATAAGCTTAGGCCCATGTCCAATAAGGAAAAGGGAAGGAGTAGGAGTGTTGCCCTAGCTCCTTGCCTATAAATACTCTTGTAAACCTTCATTTGAAGGTTGGTTGTTCAAGTTATTCCTTTCACTCATACTCCTACGCGTAACCGTCTTTACTTAACGTGTGTGTGTGTTTGGTTTATTGTTCAATCGCCTCTCTATCTTTCTATTAAGCTTGTGTTGTAAATCTAGTGACCTAACAGTTTGATTTACTGAATTCAAGCATACTGGTTCTAGTTACTTATTTTTAAGATTTTGTAGTTCAAATTTCACTTGGATTGAGTCTAAAATGCATTCTCAAGTCAAAACTCAATCTGTTATAACAGTCAAAAAATGGTTTTTGTTACTTTTCATTTAGTTATTTGAGTCATTTTTAGTTGGTATAAAAATTAGTAAAAATTAAAAATAGCAATTTTGCTATCTAGTCTAGCTTGTCTCAAAAGGAAAAAAATCCAAAAAATGTTTTAGATAAGCTACCATGGGTTCGAAGATGGTGGTTTGGTTGATTTGTAGGATCGTAATATTATTGTGTTTGATGATTCGGGTGGTCTTGGATGATGGAAATACATGTTAGCCATTTGAGAGAGAAAGATAAGAGAGGGTGTTTTCTTGGTAGAGACTTGCTTCACAAATGTAATGTTAGATTGAAAGAAAAGCACCACCCCTTCCAAGGATGGAAGGGGTATTTATACTTACAGACTACACGACCTCCTGACGGCCTGTGGATCAGGTATACAGTGGGTAAAGACCCGTCCTTCCTCCACGGTGTTACACTACGCTAAACTAAACTAATAACTAACTAATAAACTGATAAATAACGTAACTAACGACATGTCTACGAGCTAACTTATGCTAGATAATATTTGGGGTGACCGACACTTTACTATGGAATTTCCAATTCCTAACAATCTCCCCCTAAGGGAGGTCACCCCATGTTTTACATTTCGAATCCTAGCATTCTATTCTTGACTTTGTTCTTGAGCTCGTAGACTTCAATTCTTTAATTCCGTAATCTTTGTGCTTTAGTAGTGACTCTTCATTGTCTGATTATTTTTGTACTTTCAGTGGAGGTCTTTGAACTGATCCACATCTTTGATGATCTTTGAGCTTTCATTGAGATCATCAGCCACAACAAATCTCTCTGGATCATCCATAGTTGTGTTGCCTTCATGTGATGTTGTGACTTTCGGACCGACATGCTCACACTTTTGAATCATGACATCTTTCCATCAGAGTAGCGGAAGCTTTACTGGTTCATGATATTTGCAGCAGCGTAGCAGAAGCATAGTATAAAAATATCAGAACCAGGTTATGTAGATATGCACCAGTCATGATTTCTTCAAATTAAGTGTGGATGCTGTGAGCATGCGGCTTTGGATTGACTTCTCAATTTTGATCAGCTGCAACCGTCCAAATGTACCTGCAAACAACAGTTAGCTATAAAACACATGAAAGTGTCTTTGATCACTTTCGTTGAATTAAGGTACATGGCCCACGATTCCCCGTTGATCAGTACATGTTAGGATTTAGTAAATCCTGTTATTAAAGAGTCGGCCACCTCAAGTATGTGTAATCGTTAGAAAGCTCGTAGTCGTAGATTATTTAGTGTTTAGTAGTATTTAGTTAGGTAACACCGTGGAGGACGGACGGGTCTTTACCCACTGTATGCCTGATCCACAGCCCGTAGGAGGCGACTTATGTAAGAACTATAAATACTCTCTACCTCCCAAGGTAGAGAGTTGGAGCTCATAATAAGATTTTTCTTTCTCTCACTAAAGTTCCCAACCTCTAACTTTCTCTCTCTAAAACCTCTTGTATACGCCCCTTTGATCATTGGTTTAGTGTGTTTGTGAAATCCAATATGTTACAAATGGTCTCAAGAGTCATGGTTTGATCATCTCTCTTACATATACTTGGATTTCTAGTGGTTTTAGATGGTTTTTAGGTTGAAAAAGTTTAGTGGTTTTTGCATCATTTGGATCATTTCTAGTGTTAAAGTTTGAATTTTGGGTGTACTTTTGTGTTTAGAATCATTGTATGTGCTTGGGTTTTGATTTGGTAAGCTTGAATCACTGTGGTTGAGCTTGTTTTGGATTGAAAAGTGTGTTTTTGAAGTTTTTCTTGGTAGCGACTTGGTTCTCGTAGTGAATTTCATCATAGCGACTTGCTTCAGAAAAAGGTAGCGAGTTGTAGTGGTTTTTGGTAGCGACTTGGTCCTAGCGACTTGTCTATTGAGACAAGCCGACAAATAGTACAAGTTTGTGGATTCTCCACTACGGCTAGCGACTTGGTGAGGTTAGCGACTTGCTTCAGAAGATGTTAGCGAGTTGTAGTGTAAATTGTTAGCGACTTGATACTAGCGACTTGGATCTTAGCGAGTTGTTCTTTAGCAACTTAACTGTGTCTAGCGACTTGGTGCTTAGCGACCTGGTGTTAGCGACTTGGACCTTAGCGAGTTGCTCTTTATCGACTTGACTGTGTAGCGACTTGGTGCACTAGCGAGTTGTGACTTAGCAACTTGGTGATTAGCGACTTGGTTCAAGAATTCGTAGCGACTTGGTTGATTTTTGTTTGTAATACGGTTTTCTCTTGATTTAGTAAAATCCCGTGAAAGAATCTATTTCCCGGTTTAATCATAGAGTTATAAAATCCCGTGTAATCTGTTAACATGTCTACCAACGTACCTACAATCATCTCCACTGTTGCGGAGGATGTTTAAGCAGCTGGTTCAGATACTCGTCCACCCATGCTTGACAGAACTGGCTACGACTCTTGGGCACAACGAATCAGATTGTAGTGTCTTGGAAAGGAAAATGGAGTCAACATTCTCAAGTCTATTGATGAAAGACCTTATCAGATTGAGACTACAAGAGACTTAATTGATACAGCTGCAGATGGAACAATGATTTATGGAATTGACAGACCAAAGACGTATGATGAGCTCAATGATAAGGAGAAAAAGAGATTCGATGCTGACATCAGGGCTTCTAACATTATACTTCAGGGTCTTCCAAAAGATATCTACAAGCTTATCAATCACAACACTGAAGCCAAGGCTGTTTGGGATAATGTCAAGATGCTTCTCTCAGGTTCTGAATTGACGAAGGAAGACAGAGAATCACGGCTGTATGATGAATTTGAACACTTTAAGATGAATCCAGAAGAAAGTGTCTATGAGTACTACGTGAGATTCCATAAGCTTGTGAATGACATGAGGAACATCAAAATGACCATGCCAAACATTCAGCTGAACTCAAAATTTGTAAACAACATGAATCCCGAATGGCACAAGTTTGTCACCTCTGTGAAGCTAACAAAAGGATTGAAGAATACAAACTATGAGCAACTCTATGCCTTCCTTCTTCAGAATGAGAGACATGCTATGTTTGAAAAAAGGATTCTTGATCAGTTCAAAACCAACCAGGGAGAGACAAGCTCATCAACTGATTCAACTGCCTTTTACACAAATGTTGGAATTACCACCAAAGCTTCACAAGTTATACCCATGGGTAATGGTAATCACAAACTCATTCCCGATCCAATGTTCAAACAAGCTGATGCTGATGCAGCCGTGGGACACTTCATTAATCAACTGGCTCTCATGGTTAGTCAAAACATGAACTCTCTCCCATACACCAACAATAACCTCAGAACATTATCCAACCCACACAATCAAGCTACTGTCAGGGATGGGAAGGTCATGGTGCAACCAGTTCAAGAAAGGCAGTATGTACAGGGAAGAGGTGGAGTTGGTAGAGGATATGTGGCAAATCAGAATCGTGGGAGGAATCCAAATCAGGGTCAAGCTAAGCCAATTAAGTGCTACAATTGTGGTGGTGATAGACACATAGCAAGGAACTGCACTTCTCCAAAACGCCCTCAAAATGCAGAGTACTTCAAAGACAAGATGTTACTTGTGCAAGCTCAGGATAATGGAGCTGTGTTGGATGAAGAGGAGCTGTTGTTTCTTGCTGAGGGCAATGCCAAGACATATGATGCAGATGTGGATGAGCAGCCAATTCAGGAGATAGGTCATAATCATCAGAATGCCTTTCAAGTTGCAGACTGTGATGCATACGACTCTGACGTCGATGATGAACCTACTGCACAGATAATCTCCATGGCTAGCATTTCTCCAATGGTCTCTCCAAAGGTCTCATCATCACAGAAAGCTGGTCCATCCAAAGAATCAATCATCTCAGAGGTATTAAAACTATACGATGATGTTGATGAGCAAAAGATACATGACAAAGTACAATCAACTAAAACTTTTGAGTCAGATATTAAAAATATGGGTAATATCAATGTTGTCCCATATGATCAATATGTGAAACAAAGTGAAAGTGAGACTGTCCCAAGTGATGCATCTTCTGCAGTCAATGATGACTATGTTTTTGATGAATACACTGCATGTGCCCCTGATGATTCTGTTATCTCTGAACTGAATGCCTATAAAGAACAAGTAGCTATTTATGAACAACGTGCTAAGTTTGAGTTAACCACCCGTGAGCAGGAAATGGATGACCAAATGCGTACAACTATTAAAAAAAGTAATTTTAGAGAAGAAGTATTAAAACAAGAGTTAAACTCCTTACATGAAAAGCTTTCTAAAACTGCTAAGCAAAAACAAGAACTTCAAGAAAATGTTAAAATGCTTAAGCAAGAATTCAGTGCTAAGGAATCAAAACTTTTGAATGATTTTCCTAATCTAAAAACCTTGAAAAACAAGCTTGAAAATAAGTTATACGTACAAGGGAATACCATTCAGACTGCTCACATGATCACTAAGCATAGAGTTCTCAGCGATAAGCATAGTATCCCTATTATAAAGGAATCCAACCCTGAGTATGGTAAGATAGCAAAAGCTGCTCAAAATGTAATCTATGATGGCAATGAGATTCTTAAACCTAGACAGAAACCTAGTTGCATTAAGTGTACTGAGGAAGATAGAAAACTAGATGATGCATCTAGGGAGAAAATGAATAAGAAGCTTAACGATCCTGCGTGTAAAGAGAATAACATAACGATCAAACCCCATGATTACACTAAGGAAAATTGGATATCCTTGAACATGTTTAAGCCTCAAACTCAATTAACCCCAGAACAGATCTTTTGGAAGAAAGACATGGATAAGCTAAAAGTCAATGTACTTGTTGAAACAAACACTCCCCTTAGGAAAATGCTTGTAGCTACTGTGTATCCTCCAAATACACCAATGCATCTAGTTCCTAGATCTATTGCCACTAATAGCAAGACCTTAATCAGCCTATATGTTGTTTATAAGTTGTTTGTTGATTTTGAGAAAACATGTAAGAAGAGAATCACACCTACAGGGATAACTGAGGGGGAAAGGGGTTTTGAGCAAACTAAAGAATGTTATTTAACTGAGGTCATGCCTTTCTTCAAACAATTAAAAGGTCAATTTGAGAGTCTTCAAAAAGGGATAAATTCTGATATTAAAGAAATGGAAAAGGAATTTGATGCAATGATAGTTGAAGTCAATGATTATGAACTGGAACTCAAATATAATGAAGTTGAAAGAAAGAACTTGCACATCTTAAATGAGAATTTGATTTCGAGTTGTGTTGCTCAAGATGTGTTTTATACTATTACTAAGCACTCTATTACTGCTTCTCGATTTCATGAATTATCTATTGCATTAAAAGTTTCCCATGATCGTGTCATTGAGCTTGAAAACAAAAACTCGGAACTAGGTGAGAAAATTGATCAGGATGATCACGATAATTTGGTAAAACATCTTTCTAAACTAGAAGTTGAACATTTTGATTTACAACTAAAATATCAACATCTTAAAGAAAATGTCAAAACCTCAAATATCAAGACATCCTCAGATGTTCCAGAGTTTGATGCAGTTTTTCAGATAAACAAACGTGACGAACAGATTCAAGCTCATTGTAACACAATCAGAAAGTTGAAAGCCCAGATCTCTCAATTAAAGGGTGAAAAGAACAATGTGACTGGCTCCCAAATGCCTCCTCCTTTAGATTCTCAGTATTCTCAAACTTTTCATCTTCAAAACTTAGTTAATGCTTTACAAAAAGAAAACGAAAGTTTTCTAGAAGAAAATGAAAAAGTTAAACGACACTTTAAAGAGTTATATGATTCAATGAAAGTCACTCGTGACAAAAACAACGAAAAAATAACGTCTTTACAAAAAGAAATTGAGAATCTGAGGATTCAGAAAAAAGGGAAACTGCCAGTTGTTTTTAATGAGAATGTTGCATCAATGTCATCCTCAGACTGCAAATATATTGTGACTGTTAAATACATTCCTCCTCATCTTAGGAATAATGAACATGTGTTTCACAACTACTGTGCTCACCTTAAGGATAGTCTAGTATGTCTCCGTGATATCGTGGAAGAGGATTTCTTAAATAAGCCTCTTGATAGAGAAATTAGGTTGGCTTGCATTCAGGCCAAACGATCTCAAGAGCTGCTAGAATGTTTAATAGCAACATGTCCTAAATCCTTAGGTGTGAAAGGTAAAGCTGTGATGCCTTGTTCTATGCCCAGTTTTAAGAAAGTGAACACTAATGTGCCTTCAAGTAGTTCAGATCCCTGCAAGTCTAGTTCAGGAATGCAAAAAGTAGATCAACCAACTAATTTGCCCATAATTCCATCTACAGGAGTAATGAGTGACATTAAAGCAAGCGGGTCAAAGCCTCCAGGCAATACCAAGCAAGATAGGACCTCGCAAGCTAAGAATGTGCATTGGAAGAAAGTAGAAGACCAACCTAGGAACTTTAAGTTTGTGTTGAATAAGACGAATCATGTTGATTCTAGTGTTAGCTCTAAGCGTACTGTAATTAATGCGAATTCTGCTACTTTTGGCAAAACATGTAATGATGATTGCGTGGTTCTGTTACTAATCTTGAATGTGGTGTGAATGATTTGTCTAATGTTGTTAAATGCCCAGTTAAAACTGTTAATGATAAAAATCAAGCTAAGAAGGCTAAAAGGCAAAGGCGAAAGAAAGTTAGAAAACAATGGAAACCTACAGGAAGGAAATTTAGTAATATAGGTTATCAATGGATACCTACTGGGCATAAGGTTAATGAGTTTTGCCCTAAATTTTCTAAGTCAATGCCCACTAGAAAATGGATGCATTATTCTCTTAAGAAGTGAACATACTTTGAATAGGTCAAATATGGACACTAGCACTGCATCTATTTCTAATGAGTCCATTGTTTCTACTTCTGATGTGGGTGTTCCAATCACTGTTACTAACCAAATGGAACCCATTCTTGCATGGGGATCCCAATTATCCAGTTATCCATTCTTGTCTGTGTTCAACTGCAGATCGTTCAAATCGTTCTGTGGTACCTGGACTCAGGCTGTTCCAAGCATATGACTGGAGACCGGTCATGGCTCATGAACTTCGTGAGCAAATTCATTGAAACTGTGAGATTCAGAAACGATCATTTTGGTTCTATTATGGGTTATGGAGATTACGTTGTTGGAGATAGTGTGATTTCCAGGGTATATTATGTTGAAGGTCTTGGACATAATCTAATTTCCGTCGGACAATTTTGTGACTCAGATTTAGAAGTGGCCTTCAGAAAACATACTTGCTTTGTTAGAGAACTTGATGGTGTGGAACTTCTCAGAGGAACTCGTGGTTCAAACCTATACACCATCTCTATCAAAGATATGATGAAATCTTCACCCATGTGCTTACTGTCAAAGGCTTCCAAAACTAAGTCATGGCTATGGCACCGTCGTCTCAATCACTTGAACTTTGGTACCATAAACAATCTTTCCAGAAAGGACTTAGTAAGAGGATTACCCAAATTAAAGTATGAAAAAGATCATCTTTGTTCAGCTTGCCAATTGGGAAAAAGCACAAAATATGCCCACAAACCAAAACCCACAAACTCAGTAATGGAAGTTCTTTATACCCTTCATATGGATCTGTGCGGACCAATGAGAGTGCAAACGATAAATGGGAAGAAATACATTCTAATAGTTGTTGATGACTACTCTCGATTTACTTGGGTAAAGTTTTTGAGGACAAAGGATGAAACTCCAGATGTCATCATCAAACTTATCAAACAACTTCAGGTTCGACTCAACAATATTGTTAGAATTGTTCGAACAGACAATGGCACAGAGTTTGTTAACAAAGACTTAATCCAGTTTTATGAAAGTGTTGGAATCAGTCATCAAAGAAGTGTTCCACGAACTCCTCAACAGAACGGTGTAGTTGAAAGACGAAATCGAACTCTTGTGGAAGCCGCAAGAACAATGCTAATTTATTCAAAGGTTCCAATGTTTCTATGGGCTGAAGCCATTGCCACTGCTTGCTACACCCAAAATCGTTCCCTTATTCACACCTCTCATGGAAAAACTCCATATGAACTTGTCCATAAACGAAAACCTGATCTATCCTACCTTCGTGTGTTTGGTTCTTTATGTTACCCAACTAATGACGGTCAAGATTTAGGTAAACTAAAAGTTAAAGCGGACATTGGAGTATTTGTAGGTTATGCACCAAACAGAAAAGGATACCGTATCTACAACAAGAGAACCCGAAATATCATGGAAACAATTCACGTTACGTACGATGAGCTGACCGGTCAAATGGCTCCAGGACAATCCAGTTCTGGACCCGCATTTCAACCTTTATCAAGTAGTCCTATCAGTTCTACTCTTGTTTCTAATCCTTCACCAACAACTCCTTATGTACCTCCTTCAGAAGATGATTTGAAGAAATTATTTGATCCAATATTTGATGAACACTATGAGCCAAGTGCTAATGATATGTTAGTTCCATCAACAGAGGCTGCCTCTATCCCTGTCAATGAAGTTAACTCTTCAGCTTCAATGTCATTAAGTCAAGAAGCGCCTTCTGCTGATCACTCTGTCTCATCAACAAATCATCAATCATCGAGTGTACACAATGGAAATGTTGTTGCGGTTACAGATGATGAAAACCCTTTTGTTCCTCCAGAAGATGAACCCTTTGAAAACATATTTGCTCCTGAGTCATCATCAGAACCATCTTCTTCAAGAGATATCAACTATGTTACTTCAGTTCCTCAACAACAACCACATGACCATCTTAGAAAATGGACACATGATCATCCATTGGACAACATCATTGGAAACCTCTCTCGTCCTGTATCCATACGGAAACAACTTGCAACCGATGCCTTATGGTGCTTCTTCAACTCTGTACTCTCTAAGATCGAACCAAAAGACGTGAAAACTACCATGAATGAAGACAGCTGGTTCAATGCCATGCAAGAAGAAATTCATGAGTTTGATCGACTAGATGTATGGGAATTAGTACCTGCTCCAGATTGTGCAATGATCATTGCTTTAAAGTGGATCTTCAAAGTAAAACTTGATGAGCATGGTGATGTTTTAAAGAACAAGGCTCGATTGGTTGCAAAAGGATACTGTCAAGAGGAGGGTATTGACTTTGAAGAATCATTTGCTCCAGTTGCTCGTATCAAGGCAATCAGAATCTTCTTGGCTAATGCTGCAAGTAAGAACATGGTAGTCTATCAGATGGATGTAAAGACGGCTTTTCTTAACAGAGATCTTAAAGAAGTCGTATACGTCAGCAAACCTGAAGGCTTTGTGAATCCAGAGCATCCTACTCACGTCTATCGTTTGAAGAAGGATCTTTACGGTTTGAAGCAAGCTCCAAGGGCTTGGTATGATACGCTATCAAAGTTTCTTCTATCTACTGGATTCAGCAAAGGAGCAGTTGATCCGACATTGTTCACCAGAAAGTCAGGCAAACATTTAATTCACGTTCAAATATATGTTGATGATATTATTTTTGCCTCGACTGACCCCAATGAATGTGACCATTTTTCAAGTGAAATGGGTTCTAAATTTCAAATGTCAATGATGGGACAAATGTCATTTTTCTTGGGATTACAAATTTCACAAAGTCCCGGAGACATTTTTATAAAAGGCGAGTACCCGCGCCTGGCGGCAGCGGTTCCTAGCGGCAGACAATTAACGATATGCAATGATAGAGTGGTGCGGTGGTGTAGTGGTCCGGTGGTGGAGGGGTTTTGTGGTGGTGAGGATGGTGGTTGATGAGATGTGTGGAAGATGAGAGCATTTTGTATTTGTTTTTGAGTGAGTTGTGATAAGAGAGTATTAAATATGTCTTTACATATGTCTCTCTCTCTCATTTGACCATTCTACTTTTTCACTTTTCCATTTTGACTATTTTTCCATTTTATGTAGTATAGATCAATCTAAATATGCAAATGAGATTTTAAAGAAATTTGGATTTGATTCTAGTGACCCTGTTGACACTCCCATGATAGAGCGTACTAAACTGGATGAGGGCCACTCAGGGATCATGGTAGACCAAACAAAATATCGTAGTATGATTGGATCCCTGATGTACCTCACAGCCAGTAGACCAGACATTATGTTCGCTGTTTGCATGTGTGCTAGATATCAGGCTAAGCCTACCAAAAAGCACCTTGAAGAGGTTAAACGGGTCTTTCGGTATCTCCAAGGAACCATCAATATGGGACTTTGGTACCCGAAGGACACCGGTATGTCACTAACAGCCTATGCAGATGCTGATCATGCAGGATGTCAAGATACACGTCGAAGTACGTCTGGAGGTGCTCAGTTTTTGGGTGATAAGCTTGTGAGCTGGTCTTCAAAGAAGCAAATGAGTACTTCTATTTCCTCTACAGAGGCTGAATACATAGCCATGTCATCTTGTTGTGCTCAATCCTATGGATGAGATCTCAATTATCTGACTATGGCTTTGAATTCAACAAAATCCCTCTGTACAGTGATAATAAAAGTGCTATTGCTCTCTCATGCAACAACGTACAACACTCAAGAGCAAATCACATCGACCTTCGACATCATTTCATCAGGGAGCAAGTAGAAAACGGTGTGGTGGAACTCTGTTTTGTGAGGACTGAATATCAGTTAGCAGACATCTTCACCAAAGCTCTTCCTAGAGAACGTTTTGAGTTTATCCTCCCACGACTTGGTCTAAAGAGTCTACAACCGGAAACACTCAAACGTCTTCAAGAGGAAGACGAGGAGTAAAGGTCTTTCTTCATCCATCTCTTGTAAATATCTTTTCGAAAAGAAAAATACAAAATTACAAAACCTTCAAAAAGCAAATAGAAAGATGTAAAACTTTCAAAAATCCATAAAAAATTGAAAAATCTTGAAAAATTCCAAAAAAAAAAAAATTGTCATTTTGTCATGATTTTCTCGATTCGATAAATATCTACGATCTTTGTGCTGTCATTCAAAGAATGACACGGGACTTTAGATGTTGTTGGAATATTAAAAAATAAAATAAAAAATAAAAAAAATAAAAAAATATTTTTGGGAGAAAGTGAAACAATGGTTTATTGTCATTTCAGGCAATAACCCGTTTTTCAAAGAAAGAACAGGGCCATGCTTTATCTTGTTTGTCAAAACTCATACTCTGATTCTATTAACAATTACTTACTATCTAATGAAAACTAATTGCTTTGAAAAATAACTCGGACTCTATTTTTGAAAATCATCTGGACTCAACGTTTGTCAAAAATATCTATCTCTCAATCAACAACTTATGTCATTGATTGAGGGGGAGAATGATTTCAATTAAATCAAAAGTTTATTTGTCATACAATTGTTTTCAAAAGATAATCATGCATGTTTAATCAATGGAGTTTAAAGTCTCAAAATCCAATCCTTATCAGTTAAAATGTTTTCATAATCAAGTCACAATTCTCCTTAAAAGCTTTCAAAATCAATTTAAAATCTACAGAGAATTTGATAATTGTGATCGGGGGAGAATTTGTGATTTAAATTAGATTTAAACTGATAATTCGGTAAATGGTTTCATAAGGATGTACAAGCTCTCCTTCCCACATGTGCCAAACGATTTCAAATTTTCCATGCACAGGTTGAGGGGGAGCATCTATCTTAAATCACAAAGATTTGAAACGTGATTAATTTATTTCAATGTGCAGTCTTTTCCTAATATGTGCAAAATATTTTTCAAATATCTATGCACATATTGAGGGGGAGCAACTATTTTGAAAACCACATTCTTTATATAACTACTCTTAGATGAAAATTAGTTCTATTACAATGATGCTTGATGCAAATGTTGAGGGGGAGCTATTGTTCTAAAAATATCAAAAACAATTCAGGTACAAAATGCTTTGATAATATATCACAAGTATCTGGATTGATTTTCAAATGGTTTTCAATTGGTTCCAATGGCAGATGAACAATACCAAATAGACCGACAAACTTTACTTTATGTATGGTGATATAAGGATGATAAGGTTAGGTATTTGTTCCCATGATCCGCCAAAACCGGAGGGATCTACCCAGGGACAATCCACTAGATAGTGTAGAAGTCCGTAGATATATTGAAAAAAGGAGATAAATGAGATATGGGAAGAGTGCAGACTAAGACTGAGCTAGTACTGGAATAAACCCAACAAGGTTCTAGTTATGAAGTCTCGGTAAGCACTTAAGGGGTTGAAGAATGAAAAAGAATTGAATGAGAAAAGGGTGAAAATAAATAGCCCTCCAATTATTCAACCTTAGGGCAGATACCGGGTTCAATTCATATGCTACTGGTGGTTACCAAGGTAACATCGGTATTGAAGACAGGACGTCATGGACCCAGTGACGCACTGCACTTCAACTTCCCAAACCACTCAAGTTCCTCTTAAAAGGACTTGTTTCATTCTCACAGGGAACCGACATTATCTATCGATTTTCTCTTAGAGATTGTTGATATTGAAGAAGGAGACCCTCTCCCTAGTCTCCAAAATAGGATCCAAATATGCACAATTGAGTCTAGAGCCATGAGATCATCTATAAATCTCATTAGGACACTTTCAATGAAGACTCTCTGTTTCACACAATGTGGAAAGAGAGATTATATCTTATGAGTCCTACGCATTATCCTTGTGGTATTGCCAGAACATCTGAGTGATATGCAAACATATTCACAATGAAGATGGAAAGCCTTCTGGAGCCAACATCAAACAAGCTCCTGGTGGGTGGCATATGAGATCTATCCAATAGATCAACCATGTGACAACTGAGCAGAAACAATTGGGGCGATTCAATTTTTTGAATCAATCCTGGTTCAGGTTACGGATCGACGGATACCTTTGAAAAACCAGTCGTTGTACTTAAAAACTCTTTTCTTTAGCACATCGACTGTGTACAAATATTTCAAAATAAAAGGTGTTTATGATTGATAATTGATTTTCATTAAAACCTTCGTTGTATTGCAAAAACAATTTCTATTGAGCGATACACGATTGTTTTTCAAATCTCTTTTCATCAATCAGTGAATCTCTATTCGCTGGTTCACTCACTCCCTGTTGTCGTCTTTGAGACATTCCGGTTTGAGAACAGCTAGAGCAGTTGCGAAACCATGTCAAGGAAATTCTTCGGAATTTTACCTGATCACAGGCAGTACTTGTACTGATCAACGGGGAACCGTGAGCCGTGTACCTCAATTCAACGAAAGTGATCAAAGACACTTTCGTGCACTTTATTGCTAACTGTTGTATGCAGGTACGCCCGACGTTTGCAGCTGATCAGAATGAAGTGCATCAATGACTCTGATATCATGATAAGTGCATCAATGACTCTGAAGAAATCATGATAAGTGCATCAATGACTCTGATATTTTCACTCCATGCTTCTGCTACGCTGCTGCAAATATCATGAATCAACAAAAGGTTCTGCTACTCTAATGAGAATATATCATGATCCAGAATGTGAGCATGTCGGTCCATAAGTCACAACATTACATAATACCAACACCACAATGGAAGAGTCAGAGATTTATGATAGCTGATGATCTCAAAGCTAGCTCAAAACTCATTATCACGTGGATCAGTTAAAGACCTCCACATTGATTATCCAAACATGCAATAATGAAGAATCAATGACTACGAGCTCCTGAGCAATGAACTACATCAAGAATGCAAGAACAATTTTAAATGTAATATATGTTTGTGTTCATTGTAATTTTGAGGTGATCTTGAGGTGACCTCCCTTAGGGGGAGATTGTTAGAATTTAGTAAATCCTGTTATTAAAGAGTCGGTCACCTCAAGTATATGTAATCGTTAGAAAGCTCGTAGTCGTAGATTATTTAGTGTTTAGTAGTATTTAGTTAGGTAACACCGTGGAGGACGGACGGGTCTTTACCCACTATATGCCTGATCCACAGCCCGTAGGTGGCGACTTATGTAAGAACTATAAATACTCTCTACCTTCCAAGGTAGAGAGTTGGAGCTCATAATAAGATTTTTCTTTCTCTCACTAAGGTTCCCAACCTCTAACTTTCTCTCTCTAAAACCTCTTGTGTACGCCCCTTTGATCATTGGTTTAGTGTGTTTGTGAAATCCAATATGTTACAGTACAAGTACTGCCTGTGATTAGGTAGGATTCTTAAGAATCTCCTTGACAGGGTTTCGCAGCTGTTCTAGCTGTTCTCAAACCGGAACGCCTCAAAGAAGACAACACGGAGTGAGTGAACTAGCGAATTGAGATTCACTGATTGATGAAAAATTGATTTGAAAACAATCGTGTATTGCTTAGAAGAAAGAGTTTTGCAATACGACGAAGATTTTATGAGAAAGATCAATTTTCAATCATAAATACTTTTTGTATTTGAAAAGAGTACACATTCGACGCGCAAGAGAAAAGAAGAGATTCACACATCGAACGGTTTTTCCAAAAGTATTTTTTTCAATCAGAGATACTTTTTGAATTTGAAAATGAATACACATTCGATGTGCTAGAGAAAAGAAGACATTTGCACATCGAACGGTTTTTCCAAAAGTATTCGTCAATTCATTTCCTGGACCAAGGTTGATTTAATAATGAATCGTCCCATCGTTTCTATCCAGTTGTCACAAGCTTGATCTTTAGAAAAGATCTCACATGTCACCCACCAAGAGCTTGTTTGATGTTGGCTCTAGAAGGATTTCCATCTTCATCGTGAATATTTTCATATCACTCGGATGTTCTGGCAATACCACAAGGATAATGCGTAGGACTCTTAATATATTCTTACTTTCCACATTGTGTGAAACAGCAAGTCTTCATTAATTTAGTATCCTAATGAGATGTTGTGGATGATCTCTTGGCTCTAGGTTCAATTGTGCACATTTGGTTCCTATGCCGGAGACTAGGGAGAGGGTCTCCTTCTTCAATATCAACAATCTCTAGGAGATAGTCGATAGATTATGTAGGTTCCCCGTGGGAATGAAACAAGTCCTTTTAAGAGGAGCTTGAGTAGCTTGGGAAGTTTAGTGCAGTGCGTCACTGGGTCCATGACGTATTGTCTTCAATACCAGTGTTACCTTAGTAACCACCAATAGCATATGTATTAAACCCGGTTACTGCCTTAAGGTTGAATTATTGGAGGGCTATTTCTTTTCACCCTTTTTCATATTCAATTCTTTTTCATTCTTCAACCCCTTCAGTGCTTACCGAGACTTCATAACTAGAACCTTGTTGGGTTTATTCCAGTTCTAGCTCTATCTCAGTCCGCACTCTTCCCATATCTCACTTTTCTCCTTTTTTCAATATATCTAAGGACTCTACACTATCTAGTGGATTGTCCCTGGGTAGATCCCTCCAGCTCTGGCGGGATCGTGGGAACGAATACCTAACCTAACCATCCTTATAACTCCATGCATAAAGTAAAATGGTCGGTCTTTTGGTACAGTTCATTCTTCCTTGAAACCAATTGAAAAATCATTTGGAAAATCAATCAAGGTACTTGTGATATAATATCAAAGCATTTTGTACCTTAATTGTTTTGATCTTTTAGAAATGCTCCCCCTCAACATGTGCATATGATTTTATAAATTGTTTAGCACATGGAGGCAAGAGTTCTTTTGAAATTAATTCTTGATCACAATTTCCATGGAAAAAGCCATTTGATTTTCTTTGGTAAATTCTCCCCCTCAATATGTACATAGGATATTTGAAATCATTTTATCACATAGAGGAAAGAGTTCTTTTAAAGCACATCCACGAACACAAAATCCATTAAGAAACCATTTGTTCCCCCTCAATATGTGCATCGATAAACGAAAGAGTTTAGCACATATTAGAGAGAACTAGCACTTTTGAATCAAATTGATCATCCTTTATCAAATTTTATATTAAATCACAAATTCTCCCCCGATCAAAAATATCAACCCCTTTGAGATTTTGGATCCCAAGTGATTTAATAAGGTTTGGAAAACATGGGAGAAAATGTGGCCTAGTTTAAATACTCATCTTGTTTTTGGATAAATGCTCCTCCTCAACATGTGCATTGTATATTTGAAATCGATTGGCACATGGAGGCAGGAGTGCCTTTAGAGGACTAAAACCAATTCCATTTAAACAAATTTGAGATTTAAATCACTATCTCTTCCCCGATCAAAAATTTCAAACCTCTTGAGATTTGTGATCCCAATAGATTTAAATCATTTAGAAAATTTTGGGGGAAAGACGTGGCAAGATTTAATTTTGAAAAATGACATATGAGGACCAATAACAGACATTAAAGATTGTTAGTGTCATGTATGATAGTTTTTAGGAGATCTTTAAGTAAAATAAAACAATTTCACAATCAAACAAGAACAGAAAAAATTTCATTTTGAAAGATCTTGATTCTTAAAGAAAAATCATACCATGACATAACATTAAATCTTTAGATTACCACTTATTTTGTACAATCCGGAATTTTATGAAGAAATATTGTTTGAAAATAATTTATTTTAAATCTCTCCGCCTCAATCGATGACCGTAGTCGATGATTGAGTGACTTATAGTTTTGATAAAATGAAGTCCGGTGATTTTCAAAATTTAGTCCAGTTTATTTTCAAAACCAATATTTTTCCATTTTTCAAAAACAATATTATTTGAAAATTGTTTAAAAAATGGTATACTGCACAAAGATACGTTAGGTGGTTGAGAAGCTTATGTTGTTGCTGTAGGGCTTGGAAGAAAAACCGTCTGCTGATGCAGTGAGACTTCTTACTTTGCATTTTAATGCCAACTGAGGTCAAATTAAGCTCCGTTTCTTCAATCACTTAGAAGAAAACCATCTGTTGATGCAATGAGCCCTCTTACGTTGCATTTTTCCATGCCAACACTCCATAGAAGTCCAATTAAGCTCCGTTTCTTCATTTGTCAACCCAAGATATAGTCACCCTTTCCTTTCGGCATCCAATCATCTTCAATTGTGGGATCCGGATCGGGAACATTCTTATATACCAAAATACCTGCATACATTAGTGAACACACATACAGATATATGATGGTCGACATCACCCAAACAGCAATCGACTAATAAAAGTCAATTCAACATATCAATCAGATCATTTAAATGTATGGGAATAATGTGTTTATCAAACTCTAATCATCTAATCCTAACAATCATATCCTAGGCACCTAGTCCTTCAACGTAGGTTAACATGATTTTTAATTAAGCATATAGGATAATTAAGATAGCCCGTTAGATGATGTAAATTTGAAAACATTCTCCCCCTCAATCAATGACTTATTTTCTGAAACGTTTAAAAGCACAGAAGTCATTGATTGAGTTTTCAATTATTACGAAAAACTCTGAATCTGATTGATTTTCAAGCAACTCATTTACCACCACTTTTTGAAAACAACAAATATTTTTCTGAAGAATTTTAGACGGAAAAACATTTGTGTAGGAACAGCAGTCCTTCGACATACTTTCCTCAAATAGTTTTTAGGATAAGTGCACGAAATATTTGAAAATTGGTTTAGCGCAACACTTTCCTTTCTTGAAGAACGGGTTGCTATCAGAAATAATAGCAAGCCATGGTTTAAGCACGGGTTACAGTCTGAAGTAACTGCAAGCCATTTTTGAAAGGAAATATTTACACCTTCTGCTCGAACTTCATCTATGGTCCCGTGTCATTGTTGAATGACATTTCTAAGACCGCAGATGTTATCGATACCAGAAGACATGTCTTGAGAAAACATATTTTTGGTCTTTTTCAAATCTTCTGATTTTTATGGGTTTTTGAAGGTTTTATATTTTTCTATTTTGTTTTGTTGGTTTTGTATTTTTGTATTTGGTTTTTCTGATAAATATTTACAAAGATAGAATAGATGATATAGTTTAAGAAAGATGATGATACGAGTACCAAGATAAGGATATCGAGTAGCACGTCGTAGAAGATAGAATTCGTCATCTCTTAAACTTCCACCACCAAAGCTTCCGAGGCTCTAGAATAGAAGATAGAACATGAACCTTTGAGAAAGAGAGACTTTGGCAGCTTTCCCCCAAACCGAAAATCCTTTAGCTGAGCAGATTCAAAGCTTTCTTTCAAGCTTCCCTTAGCCAGGTGCACAAAGAAGCACACCATTATCATCGAACTTGCTGCTCCTTTTAAGAATAATCATCGTGATTCATCGTTCGAGGTTATATCATCCAAAAGAAGAACAACAATGTTTCATCCCACGCTAAAATAACTCTTCTCAAATTCCTTTTCCACTGAAGTCTGAAGCAGTCCATTCCAAAAGGTGTCACGAGACAACTTCCCCCACGTAGTTGAATTGATGCAGTCAGTCTCTTAGATTAGAGCTCACGAACCCGAATACACATATACCCGAAGACAGAGAAACTTATACCATCGAAGTAGCAGATTAAGTCCAATAGCCAAAGAATAACCCCGATGTATACTTTTCTCTCCCCCTGAAGAAAGTGTATGAAGCTCAAGAACCTATAGTACCCGAATGCCCAAGAGAGAATAACCGATAACATTGAAGAAGCAGGCCGAATCACTGATTATCTTTGCGGAGGACTATCTCTGCGGATTTCAACTCCGGAATAGGTGATTATATCTCTGAATCACTGATTAAGCACTCAAGTGAAACAGCTGAGCGTCCCCAATGTACACAATCTCTCTCCCCTGATGATTGCGATAGCATCGAAATCATCACACACTTGTGTACCTCTTTCATCTTCAGAAACTAGCTCTTTCATCTCTTCCCCCACATAGTTGGAATAAGAACACTAAACGCCATGAGTCAAACCTTGAGTTTCTCTGCGGTAATGACAATAGTCTTCCCGGGATATCTTCAATCACTTAGAAGAATTAAGCTCATCAAGATTACTCGCGTTTAGATACGTGTCTCCTTCCCCCTTGCTGGTTTTGATACTTCAGAATCAGCAAAACATTATAAGCCCAACTACTTGAAATCTGATGAGAAGAAAGCTTGAAGTCTTTGTGAGAATCAACTTGCTGAAGAATATGAGCAAGTCTAATTGGGGATTAAATCTGACTTTTCACTCTCCCCCAATTAGTGCTCTCCCCTAAACCGACAATCTGTTTGATAAATGCCCAGATTAAGAAGAAGTCTTTGGATAATCAAATGCAACTCGTCTTTAGTCTTCTAACATGCAGCAGAAAATGTAGAACCGACTGTAGACTCGACCTTCTTCAAGATTGTCTAATTGGGGAATAGAAAGTCAACATCTTCAACTCACCAAATGCATTCCCGTTAACTTACAAATAGCAAATCCCCTTAAATCAAATCCCTCCCAATCAAACAAGAACAGAAAGATGTTCATCAAGGAAATCAACCCCGCAACTGGAAGCACTTTGTCATTTAATCGTATCAGCCCGTGAAGATGTCACCCAACGGCTCTTAGAAGAAACTCCATGTAGAAATGACCCGATAAGAAGAAGCTCGGTTCTTACATGAGTTTGGAGCCGTTTGACCATTTATTCTCTAATAACAATCAACCATGCATAATTATCATACTTCTTCTCCCCTTCAAGAATTGCATACGAAGATGCCATTCTTGATTGAATAAGTGAAATCATCCAAAAGTATTCAATTCACACTTCTCCCCTGCAAAATTAGCACATGATGTCGCCATCGTCATTATAGTTGAGCAAGTGGAATAAGAAAACAATCATCGGTAGTTCGGTTCACTTGATGAATTAGCGCATGGAAAAAGCATAAAGCATGTTGATGAGAATGGTCATTAATGAGAAGATTTCTCTTCTTCCGAAGATAAAGCGCACTGACACGTACACTTTTCTTTTCTTTAGAGAACGAGGCTTGAATAGTTGTGTTCAAACGTCATATTATTGAAGTATGAGGCCTGAACTGATGTGAACAGATGTCATAGCCGATTGAATATCAATGTTGAGTAACTTGAACCCGTGAGTTATGAGATATCAATCCTTTTGTTATCCATACTTTAAGCCAGTCCATGTATTGAAGGATCGAAGTATCTGCAACTAAGTAAGGACTACCTGCACTAATATTACAAACTTGATTGCATATATTTTGCTTAGTGACATCAGTATCCAAACCTTTTGGGGTTTCACGGTCAACTTTGAGATTGCCATCGGTAAACATCTTTCCGGTAGGAATCCACTTAAGTCCAGCATCCTTAAACATTCTACCAGACGGTATCCACTTATGGCAAGGTCTAGGATTGTTAAGCTTCTTATGCACAGTGGAAGACTTATCGATATTCTTAGACTCCAAAGATTTAGCAGTTTGTATCCATCTAGGTGAAGATTTAGGTTTGTTTTGCTTCTTATGCACTGAAGATGACTTACTGAAAGTCCTAGACTTAACAGGTTGAGCCTTAGCACTGATAGTAGCCTTAGTGGATTGTACCTTAGCATGTGAATTAGGAAAATGTTTCTTATTCAGAAAAGACTCAGAATTTCTAGTATCATTTTCTACATGCTTAGCATTCTTCTTCATATAACTACTCTTAGATGCAAGCCAACCCCTAGTCTTTTGCGAGTTCCTAGGTAATGGTTTATAACTACTAGCAGTGCCTTGAAATCTCGTGGAATGCATCACCCTAGGTCTTGCACCTAAAATTTTGTCTTTTCGAATTTGTGCCTTTTTCCTAGCTTCTTCTAGATAATAGTTCTTCCACAAGTCATTCATATCATATGAATTCTAGGTTTTAATGCTTGGTTTTAACACTATTTTTGAACTAATCCTAGAGGTGCTGGGAGTAGAAGTAGCTGCATGTTGAGGTTTAGAGGAACTAGAAGCATAATTCTTTGGCAACTCAGGTGAAGTGACTGGTTTTGACAAAACTTGTTTCTCATCAACTTGGGAGGCAAACCGTGTTTTTTAATATTTTGGTCTTTCGGATATAAACGCAGTAGGCTGCCTAACAACGGACCGGCTTCTAATGGGATAAGAAACTGGTTTCCCCAAGGTTGATGGTTTTGTAAACTTAGTGTTCACACTTTTCCCTACAGTTTTCCTAAGCTCATTTTTTAAGGCAACAATAGCGAAACTCTTTTCCAGAAGTTGAGCTTTGAGTTCATCAATTTTTGCTATCAAAGAATTTGTTTGTTCTATTGCCTTAGTTCTAGCTTCTTTGACAGAGTCACTTAGTTCTATGTGATGCTTTCTCAAAAACTCATTTTGCTTTAGTAATTTGGCCACACAAACCGCTAATTCATCATTTCTCATTTGAATATCATCAATAGTATTAACATCAGAATTACTTGTAGCCAAATTACTTTTCACATGCATATTAGAAATATGATTCTTCAAATTGTTGATAGTTGACTCTTTGTCTTAAAGTTGAGCTTTCAAAGTGTTAATTTCAAAAAGTTCACGAAATTCAGGAAGTTCCGGATTTTTACATGGTTTGTTAAGTTGAAAACTTTCTTCTTTACTCTGTATCGCAATTTCAAGTGAAATGCAGTGTTTTTCAAGTTTTGAGAATTTGTTTGAAAGTTCATCTAACACCTTTTTATCAACCATATCATTTATTTTGAAACACTTAATATCTGACTCAGCCTCAGTTACAGAACATTTATCAAAGTCATTTTCAGCATAATGATCAGTTTATTTAAGTACTTTAGCAGATGCACTATGTTGAACAGTAAAGGGTACCTCATTACATGACACCTGCTCAATTTCTGGTCTGATATCTACATCCACATCATGTGTAACAAGAGTCACTGGACCGCTGGATGTGTCAAGCTTATCTATCTCTGAGCCTCTGTATTCAGTGTCAACTGATCCATCATCTGGTGCTTTACCC
Organism: Chrysanthemum seticuspe; assembly: GCA_019973895.1. NCBI lineage: Eukaryota > Viridiplantae > Streptophyta > Magnoliopsida > Asterales > Asteraceae > Chrysanthemum > Chrysanthemum seticuspe. The sequence goes on from BPTQ01000007.1 coordinate 265,449,849, forward strand.
GACTCATCATTATTTGTTGTCTCTGACATTCTGCATTCAGCAACACCCGATTCTTCAACAGATACATTACCCAACTTATCACAACTATCTCTCAACTGCACCTGACACTCATTCACGTTTTCATCCTTTTGTGTAGTTTCCTCAATGTACTTTTCCACATTATCCATGAGTTGGATAAATGTCTCAATGAATTCCTGAATTTCCATTCCAGTATGTTTTTTGAAGGAAATTCCAGTCAAGTGTTGATCGTAATCTGCTGAATATTCCCCACTGATGAATGGCTGAAATTGTTTGTAGATTACTTGAAGAGCTGCACTGGAACCATCCTTTTGAACCTCTTCATTGGTAAGTTGCAGCTTTAAATGTTCTAAGTTCAACAGCAAGCTTCTCGTCAATGTAGGTAAGTCCTGGCGGAAGAGAGCACTACATGTTCGATCCCCAATTGTGCATAATAGATGTATGAGGTGCAGATGAAGTAGCTGATAGGGCTCAATGCTGCATTCCATTTGCATGGCATTCTGTAGCATTGGCAGGTGCAATTCATTCTCATTGTACTCAGAACATGAAGATCTCACATCCTCATTGTTTAATTCACACATCTTTAATCGTTCAGTGTAGCATTCATTATCATTATTGTCCACAGCATCATACAATTTAAGCACTTCTGAAATCACTGGGTCAGTAGAGTAAGACATGATGTGGTAGAATGCACGGGATTTTACAAGTCTATGATTTAAACCGAGAAATAGAATCTTTCGCGGGATTTAACTAAAATCAAGACCAAACCGTTAAGCAATGACCAATGGAATGTGTTAAGATGACTGATGGATCGACACAATGATAGACAATTGTGTGTTAGGACATATGATTGTTTGTAGGATTAGCAGAGATGTTGTTTGGTTGAGATTTCGATTGGTTTATGCCCGTTTTTACTGAGAAATTTAGGTCTAAAAACATAAAAACCTCAATAACTTTTGTTCGGAGCGGATTTAGGCCTCGAAGATTGACCTAAATGAACTTTAGTTACGGTTCACGGTCGTTTTGATGGGTAGAACGCTGAAAACGGAGTTACGGTTCAAACGTTATGGCCGTTTGAAGTTTTATCGGGAAAAGTCAACAAAACACTATGAAGACAAGTCGCTAAGTCACCAAGTCGCTAAACACAAGTCGCTATGAACCAAGTCGCTAAACACAAATCGCTAAAGCACCAAATCGCTAAACAGTCAAGTCGCTAAAGAGCAACTCGCTAAGTATCCAAGTCGCTAATGTCAAGTCGCTAGAAATAATGAAAGCAAGTCGCTAACCCCACCAAGTCGCTAAGACACAGTCAATTTGCTAAAGAACAACTCGCTAAGATCCAAGTCGCTAACACCAAGTCGCTGAGAATACAAAGTACAAGTCGCTAACAAAATTGAAAGCAAGTCGCTAACCTAACCAAGTCGTAAGCCGTAGTGGAGACTCCACTGACTTGTACTGTTTGTAGGCTTGTCTCAATAGACAAGTCGCTAGGCTCAAGTCGCTAACAATTAACACTACAACTCGCTAACAATTAACACTACAACTCGCTAACAATAACTGAAGCAAGTCGCTACGAAGAAAAACACTACGAGAGTCAAGTCGCTAGCAAGAAAAACTCCAAAAACACACTTTTCAATCCAAAACAAGCCCAACCACAGTGATTCAAGCTTTCCAAATCAAAACCCAAGCACTTACAATGATTCTAAACACAAAAGTACACCCAAAATTCAAACTTTAACACAAGAAATGATCCAAATGATGCAAAAACCACTAAACTTTTTCAAACTCAAAAACCATCTAAAACCACTAGAAATCCAAGGATATGTGAGAGAGATGATCAAACCTGGCTTTGATACCATTTGTAGGATCGTAATATTATTGTTTCCTAACATGATTTCTGCCTTGCACATATTTGCTTTTCATTTCAGCTTGATCAAAGCTGGTTATTCAGATTATGTTGTAGCTTAGTTTGCTGGTTTAGGTAGTTATTAGTATAGGTCTTATTTTTATTGCCTTAGAAGCCTTTATAGCTTATAGGTTAGCTTATTCAAGTCTGCAATTAAGCTCTTTTCTGCCATTCCTTCTGCTGCATCAGTTCCCTTGTGTCCTAATAGGCTTTAGTTTTAGATTTTTAATTCCCTCATTTCAAATCCTTTTTAGCTGAAATTCTAGATATAAGATCTTAGGTTGGTTGTTTTTAACATGATATTTTTAGTTTAATTTTAGGAATTTTCTTAGTCACTTAGATTAAGGCTTAAAGTAGGCAGTTCAGGGGTGTTTGGCATATAGATTAATGAATCTGTTCTAGTACTTATTAGCTATAATCATGTGCTTATTTGATCCTTCCCTGTTGCACTAGGCTTGTTTCAGTTAGATATAGCTTTAGTATACTTGTGGTAGCTTGTGGGTGCCTGTTAGAAGCTTATAGCTTATTTCTCCTATGCTTTACATATCAGTTTCATGCCCATTTGCTTAATCTGCATTCCAAAGTTTTTTTTCATAATTTTCCTAGCTTCTCAGTATAATTTTAGACTTTTCTCTAATTTTTCATAATTTTCCCTGTCCATTTACTATCTTTTCTATATTTAAATTTAGTTTCTAGCATTTTTAATTAGCTTTTAATACAAATAATTCAGAAAATGGTCACAAAAATGTAATTTAAATTTTCTTAAGTTTAAAATAATCAAAAAGTGAGAAAAAGTATTTTTCCAGATTTTTCATAATTGAAATAGTATTTTCTAGTAATTTAATTAGTTTTAATCAGTTTTTAGTTCATAGAAAATAGAGAAAAAGCCAGAAAAATGTGATTCCAGTTTTGAAAATTCTTTTTAGTTAATTTAGATTTTTGAAAAATAGTTTTGCAATTTTCTTGTTAATTTTCATAATTTTTAGCTTTTTAACTCTATTTTAAAAGTCCAATATTAGTTTTTAATTCAAATTAAATCAAGAAAAGCCAAAAAAATTAGTTTTAAATTCCAAATAATTTTTAAATCATCTTCTTAGCTGTAGAAAAATAGTAGTTCATTTTTATGGGTTAAAATAGATTAGTTTGCATTTTAATTTACGTTTTAGTAATTACGTAATTTGCGTTTTAAGTTTACTTTGCATTCTTAGTTATAATTTCTTGTTTTCATCATAAATTTAGTAGATTTAATTGTTTCACTTTACTTTTCCTTGCCTCGTAGTTTAGAAATCTCTATAAAATCCTTTTTTAAACCATTCAAAACCCGAATTACGCGACGTGAGTTGAAATCTCCATTCATCCCTCGTTGGGAGAACAACCCGGGAAATACATTCCTTTGTATTTCTTCGGAAAATATCTTTATATGAAAACGAATACATCAAAATGGCGCCGCTGCCGGGGAGGGCATGTAGTGAGTTTCCGATTTCGTCTCGATTCGCGTGTTTTTGAAGATCCTTCCCCGAGAAGTTATCATCTTGTTTTTGTAAATATTTCTTTTATAAAAACCCAAAAATATTTTCCTTTTCAAAATTTGTTTTCCTTTTATGATTTCTATCTTTAAAAACCCAAAAATAATCTTCGTTTTCCTCTGAAATGTTTAATTCTTCTCTCTTTACCCTCTAAATTGTTTAATTCTCCACAATGCCCGATTTTTCACCATTCGATCCCCATGATCATGGGACCATGGAGGATTTCTGTCATCCATCACTTATCGGTCGAGGAGGACCGATCGTTCCAATATCCGTTCCGGGAACTAGTTTTAGATTGAAAAATCGTATGGTTCATCTTCTTCGACAACATTGTCAATTTCATGGATATAACGACGAAGATGCTAATGAGCACTTGAACAAGTTTTTATCTATTACTCAATCCATGAAGCAACGTGGCGTTTCTCAAGATGACATCCGATTGAATCTCTTTCCATTCTCTTTAACCCACGAAGCCGAATCTTGGTTTTATACCCTTGAAAAATATTCAATTCATACTTGGGAAGAGATGTTTCGCAAGTTTCTTTCAAAATACTTTCCATATTCAATAATGATGCAGCTGAGGAAAGTAATTCTTAATTTCCAGCAATTACCCAAGGAAACCGTATTTGAAGCTTGGGAAAGATTCAATTCGTTATTGCAGAAATGTCCCGATCATCGAATTTTGATTCTTGATCAAATCCTAACCTTTTATCATGGTATCACTACGATTGATCGAGACAAAATCACGTTGGCAGCTGGTGGAAATCCCATGCGGAAGACACCTCAAGAAGCTTACGATTTTATCGAGAATATGACGCAACATCATTATCAGTGGGATGCTGAAGTACCTTACGATTCTACCACTATGTTGAATGATCATTATTCCGAGAAAATTTTCGTTATGAGTGCACAAATTGAGTTCTTTTGCAAGCAAGAAAGATATATCATTCACCATTATCAACAAAGACCGAGTCATCCACCCACCTTTTATTATTTCGACTCCGACGAGAGTGATGACGATGAACCATTTGAAGAAGAGAACTTAAAGATCGATGACGATTCTTCGAGTGGCAATCCCACTCCCATTTCTAATCCTATCATTTCCGACTCTTCCCCTTCACTCACGCCGGTTGAGAGAAGTGACGTCGTTTTGGAAGAAGTCGATGATCCAATTTCGCCGGAAATTGTTGAAACCGATTGCGATCCGCTTATTAAGGAATCTTCGGATACCTTGTCAATGGGGGATAAGGAAGTCGAATTCACTCCTCTTGAGAATATTGATGACCTTGTTCCAATCCCAAGGGTACCTGAGACACCTTTCGATTCGATTTCAGAAACTTTCAAAATGACCTTCACAAATCCTTTGTTTGACTTCGATTCAGAATATACTCTCAATTTTTACAATCAAATATTTGACGAGGAAAGTGATGAGTCTGACACGGACACCATAATGGAAAAGGTGCAAGTTCATAGCTTACAAAGTACCGTACAAATCCTACCTCCGTTTATCTTGATTGAAGAAATTAAAGAAGTAGAGCCGTCTAATGAAAATCCTCCGGAGCCCGAGCTCAAGGATTCGTCTCTTGATTTACTTCTCGAGGAGTTCGCCGATGAACTCGCTCGCATCGATCCTCTTCCACCGGGAAGTGAGGACGATGACTTTGATTTTGAAGCCGATTTAAGAGAAATAGAAAGTTTGTTAAATGAAGATCCGTTAAATGAGCCACCACGAAAGATTAATGATGATTATCTCGAGGAGTTCTCCGGTGAACTCTCTCATTTCATATCTCCTCCAGAATATGATCGTGTCTATTTTGATCTTGAGGAAGATTTTAGTTTGGGGGAAGAGCAGCTCTCTCAAAATAGTTTCGTTATTGATGACTTCACCCCGCCTCTTCCTCCCGATATTTTTGAAAATCACCCTATGAGCTTAAATGATCAAATTCAAATTAAGGATTATATAAAATTTGCTTTTGAAGATGAAGAATTGATCCTAATTGTTATCAAAATCTTTATTCCATTTCTTTCATATAATATGATTTCTCCTCTTCTTCACTCTTGCGGGAGTGAGGATACCATCTTTGACCCCGGTATCACCGCTTTTCCTTTTTAAGATCTGTGAGCATCTCATCGGAGTGGAACTTTCTTATGTTTGAATGTTTATCCAAACCTCTTGAACGAAAGTCCGATGGAGATTATCTTTTCCATTTGCTTCCCCAAGGACAAATGAATTGGGGGACGAGTCAAGCTAGCGACTCGGTGAACAAAAACAGTAGCGCTTTGTGGGAGGCACCCCATGCTTATCTTCTACATTCTTTCTATTTTCTTCTAATAAGTGACGTGAAGGGGTTAGCCTCTTCGATTTCTCGTGTTTGGTTGTTTGTGATGCTTTTATCTAGGATGTCTTGATATGAAGACTCTCGTGCTCGAAGTTTGTCTTTTCTCCACTCGAGTTTCATGATCGATGCTGATGGAAATCCGATATTCTAATCTTATCGACTAACGTTTATCTTTAAGCATACTTAATAAACGGATTTTAGATTTACGTAGATACCCTTGCCTTTAAACATTGAGGACAATGTTTCGTTTTAGTCTGGGGTGGGTAATCTTCGATTTGATTTGACCGCACTTGCTTATTCTTTGCCGTGTACTCTCGCAACCCTGTTTTTCCTTAGAAAATGAAAAAACAATTGTGCAAAAACGTGAAAATTAAAATTTTTTTTGTAAGCTTTTGCTAGTTTTATGATTGAAAAGTCTTTGCGAGTCTCTTAGAAGTTACTTTAAATATGCGTTTTCTTGAAAAAGCATTTGCTAATTTCTTAGACAAGAGGCTATAAAATGCGATTCTAGCTCACAAGGCCAAGAATTTTCAAGCTTCCCTAAGTGATTTTAAATATGAGAAGCTTTGAAAGATTTGCTAGTTTCTAATAAGTGACTTTAAAAATGCGAGACTTGAGATTATTTGACGAAGCATTTGCTAAGTTAATGTATATGTTTTGACACCTTGTTGACTTTCCGCTGGTGAGAATAGGAATAGAATTCTGACTTGATCGGGCGTGTTGAGCCCTAGCTTGTTCCCTTAACCATAGATAATTAAAGTTATCGGCTAAGCATCCGCGGATCTCATTGTTTGAGATTTTAAATTTGCGGAGATCGAGGAATGATAGAGTTACTTATGAGTTTAGATGCTAAGCGTGGAGTAGATGGTTCTCTTTAGAGCCCATCAAAGGTACTTGTTGCTTTTTGCTCCCACAAAATTGTCTCACCCCATATCTGTCTAATAATAATTAAAGATGTTAAGTTTTTGGCGATAGTTAGTTCTTTATCTTGTTTAGAGAATACTTTCTTATGAGAGTTGGGTACACATCAAGGTACTGTCAGTGTTGCGGTGTAATAGACAACTGATTCTTGATAGTTTGCTGCTATTGTTTCTATTGTTACAAAAGTCGTGGGATTCGGAGTTTGGCATAAAAATTAACATGAAATAAAGCCCAAATGTATGATAACGCTCAAATTGTGCATGTTTTTAGTAGCGTTATCCTTGCTTTTATGTATGTTATTTGGTTATAATCATATGCTTTTAATGCTTAATCGTACAAAAGTGCGTTTGCTAGTTCATTTGTAGCCAAGTACAGGAAAGTGGAGAAAAAGACGGAAAAAGAAGTAAAATACGAAGATTTCTCCAAATACAAAGAATTCCCGACCAAAGAAAGTCTTGCGGAGTATATTCGAGAAGATAAAGTCATCAAGTTAGTGGTCCAAAGACTCAAGAATAAAGTTCAAGAAGGAAAACGAGAAAGAAATCAAGAAAAGAAGCGAAAACGAAGACATATTGGAAGACTCGTTGTTCCCGACACACCTTCACCATTTTGGCCATAACTTTTGCATACGGACTCCGTTTGACCCCCCCCCCCCCCCCCCCGTTCATGGCCACGGAAAGCTAAGAGAAAGATCTACAACTTTGCCGTTTATGACTTTTTGTGATTTTGCTCCAACCGATCGGTCGAGCCCCGCAACCGGATCTGGTTGGAGAATGGTCAAGAACACCAACCGAAACGGTTGGAGCCCAACCGATTCGGTTGGAGGGCCTGTTTCTGCCATTTCTTCATCAATAAGAGTCCTAGCAAGTTCCAATCATGTTCTAAACGATTCTAGTCCCTTCCTACATGGATTCTAGTCCCTTCCAAGCTCCTTGGTGACCAAGAAATGCATTTATAACCCCAAGGGCTTGAGAGTAGTATAAATAGAGGCCTTTACAACCTCATTTCATGCACCACAACTTGATAGATCTTCTCTCACACCTCTCCTACCACCACCACTCCTCTCTAGGTGTGAAATTCAAGCCTCCACCCTTAAGGATGAGTTTCCACCTAGAGAGCAAACCATAACTTGAGAGAACACACCCACTCTCAATACCTTCACCAAAGGTGTGAAATTCAAGCCTCCACCCTTAAGGACGAATTTCCACCAACTATCCTATCCCAACTTGTGTGAAATTCAAGCCTCCACCCTTAAGGACGAATTTCCACCAACTTATCTTCCCCAAAAGACCACAAACCTCTGCCAAATTCGTGTAGTGTGCTCAAGGGTTGTCGAAGGCGTTTGGACATCATTTTCCGGCTTGGTAGAACTATTGTAGTTGATTGGAGGCTTGAAGGAGTGCTATAATCCTTCATCTTTGCCTATTGTAATTCATACTTTGGGTAAACCTTGTTACTTTTATGATGTTGAATGCTATTGTTCATGTTTGGTTCTTTGATTGTGTTGATTATGTGATTCTTGTGATGTGTTCTTGTCTGATGAATGTCTTGATACTTGCTTGTTCTTATATTGCTTTTCTTGTTGGTTTGATATGTGACAATCATAACCATCAACTTGTTACTTGTTCTTATAATGCTTTTCTTGTTGGTTTGATCCGTGACAATCATAACCATCAACTTGTTACTTGCTTAAACAAATAAATGACACTTGTAGTGCAACCAAGTCTCTTGGGACGACCTTGATTTACCATATACTATACTACAACTTGACTAGGGTATACTTGCCCGAATGTGTTCCTAGTTAACCGGTAATTCTTGTTATAAATTTAAAACCTCGTGTGAGCACATCAATGTATTAAAGTGAAAATCCAAAGCCATAAAAGTTTTCTATGTCTGACGGTACCCCCGTTGTCATGGACTTCAAAAAGGTGGAGGAAAATTCCAAAGTCATAATAAGACTTCTGATAAAACGATAATCCCGTTGAATTAGTGGTTGAAAATACCGAGGGCCTAAATTGCAAAAATGCAAATGTGCTGAAATAAGTGTTAAGCTAAACTTTGAATCCGGGAGGTATCTAAATAAAGATTATGTCTCTGGACTCGTAGATGAGTTGTTTCGGTCGTAATAAAAAGGATATCTCCCTAAATCGTGTTAAATTAGGACCTTGATGTGGACCTCATTCTTGTATGCAACGGTTTTCGATGGAATATGGAAAACTAATTAGCGTCTTAGCTTCATATCTTTATCGGAATAAAAATTATCGAAACGAGAAACTTGAAGAAATTCATTTCTCAACAAAAATAAAATAAATAGAGGAAAATAGGAAAATGGGAGCAAGAGGTAATTACACAAGTAACTTCCATGGGTAGTGTTAGCATCTAAAATCATATTTAACAATGATTTCGATTTTACGCTTAGTTTGGGGACTTGTGAAAAATCAGGGACGATGTATTCTATCCGTATGGTCACTCCTCGCTGAGTTGTGTTTCCTACTCCGTGATCCTAAAATGTCATTTGAAAAATGTTGGAGTTATTGATCGACATGAATGTTCAACAAACCGTCACTCATAATCGGAAAGTGCTTAAACATAATATCTATATATGAAATAAAAGGTAAACGGGGCGTTTTTAGAATTAAGGGTTCTTAATCTCTTTTGAGGAATCTTTGCTACTTTTCATAGATTTAGTAGAAAGAGATTGAAATCCTTGGTTTTAGAAGCGTGAGTTGATTACATTGCGTGAGGACACGACAATCGTCTAGTCTGGGGTATTTTGGTATGTGCTAAAACACATAACATTTCTTTACCAAAATAGACCCAAAATAACCAAGAAAAGAGCCATTTATGTCTAATATTTGTTGGTTTCTTGAGTTTATGCATGTGCAGGTACGGATATGACAAAACAGACAAAAGAAAGCCAAAACCGAAGAAAACCGAGCACGAGAAAGAGAAGAGAGCAAAAGCCGATGTCGGAATGCTATTTCATGGGACTTTGAGGCTTAAAAGATCAAATTACGGAGTTCTGATCGAGTTTGGGAGTTTTCACATAATTAACCTTCACTTTCCCATATTTACATATTTCACCCCTCAACTTTCCATAATTTACACAAAATACCCTTCATTTTCCCATATTTATCCTTTATACCCTTGTGTCCCTCATTGTACCAATTTACCATATTTACCTTTACCTTTTTCCAATTTACACCTTTGGTCCTTGGTTTGTACAAAAATCATATGAATGGTCCTTGTTTAAATTTGGATTACATAACTTAATAGCCAAAACCAAAACAAATCCAATGTCCAAAATATCACATTACCCTTTCCCCATCAGCCCAAGCCCATAACACCAATTTCCCCCGACCCGTTTTCACTTATACAGCCCATGGTCAAAAGATAAATACCCGGTCAATCCCTTATCACCAGTCAACGCCCAAATTTCCCCAAGTCAAACTAATAATAAAAAAAAAACCCCAATAAACAAACGCGCCTAAAACAGAAAACACCATTTAGTGTTTACCATCTATTTCACCCAATTCTCACTTACCCTGATCCTCAAATTCACCCATGTACTTAAAGTACTTCCAGAAGGTTCTGACAACGTGTCAGGTGTGTACATGCCAGGATTGCCACAGTGGACAAAGGAAGCATGCTCATTGGTCAAGACACATCACAGAATTGATCTAATGGATGCAATCAAATGGGATGATGTGGGATGTGAATCAAAGGCTTATATTCAAAGTACCAGAAGCTTCTCAGATATCCAAGCTCATCTATAAAAACCTCATTCATCACAGATTTTCACTTGTCCAGTTTTTTCAAGTTTTTAGAAAAGCTTTGACCATTTACTTATTTCTGTCATTTAAATTGTATTTTAGTAGTTATAATTCAGTCAAATTGTAGTTTGTAATTTCATTCTTCATTAATGCAAATCTTCCCTTTTATTTCCAATTACTTGTCAAGAGCTTTTAAAATCTGTTTTTAGCATCTTACTATTGTTCCTTTGAGCTCACATAAGCTTGTTATAAGCTTATGTGAGTTTACAACTGTTCTTAATTGTCCTTAATTTAAGTTTTTGAAACAAGTCAACTAAAGTCAAATTGGGTCAAATTTGAAAGTCAAAACCAGAGTTTGAGTGATTTCTGTTTTCAGTTTGTTTACAAGTTAGCTTTAAATTGATTTGAGTTAGTATAATTAGTTGAGATCAGTTTCCATAAATTTTCAGTAGTTTAATTGCTTTTAGTAAATTCTAAGGGAGCGTTTGGTTTAAGCATTTTTATAAGATTTAGATTAGTTTGATTTACCGAATTCAAGCATACTGGTTCTAGTTACTGATTTTTAAGATTTTGTAGTTCAAATTTCAGTTGGATTGATTCTAAAATGCATTCTCAAGTCAAAACTCAATCTGTTATAACAGTCAAAAAATGGTTTTTGTTACTTTTCATTTAGCTATTTGAGTCATTTTTAGTTGGTATAAAAATTAGTAAAAATTAAAAATAGCAATTTTACTATCTAGTCTAGCTTGTCTCAAAAGGAAACAAAATCCAAAAAATGTTTTAGATAAGCTACCATGGGATCGAAGATGGTGGTATGGTTGATTTCTGCCATGCACATATTTGCTTTTCATTTCAGCTTGATCAAAGCTGGTTATTCAGATTATGTTGTAGCTTAGTTTGCTGGTTTAGGTAGTTATTAGTATAGGTCTTATTTGTATTGCCTTAGAAGCCTTTAGGAGCTTATAGGTTAGCTCATTCAGGTATGCAATTAAGCTCTTTTCTGCCATTCCTTCTGCTGCATCAGTTCCCTTGTGTCCTAATAGGCTTTAGTTTTAGATTTTTAATTCCCTCATTTCAAATCCTTTTTAGCTGAAATTCTAGATATAAGATCTTAGGTTGGTTGTTTTTAACATGATATTTTTAGTTTTTAGGAATTTTCTTAGTCACTTAGATTAAGGCTTAAAGTAGGCAGTTCAGGGGTGTTTGGCATATAGATTAATGAATATGTTCTATTACTTATTAGCTATAATACTGTGCTTATTTGATCCTTCCCTATTGCACTAGGCTTGTTTCAGTTAGATATAGCTTTAGTATACCTGTGGTAGCTTGTGGGTGCCTGTTAGAAGCTTATAACTTATTTCTCCTATGCTTTACATATCAGTTTCATGCCCATTTGCTTAATCTGCATTCCAAAGTTGTTTTTCATAATTTTCCTAGCTTCTCAGTATAATTTCAGACTTTTCTGTAATTTTTCATAATTTTCCCTATCCATTTACTATTTTTTCTACATTTAAATTCAGTTTCTAGCATTTTTAATTAGCTTTTAATAGAAATAATTCAGAAAATGGTCACAAAAATGTATTTTCAATTTTCTTAAGTTTAAAATATTCAAAAAGTCAGAAAAATTATTTTTTCCATATTTTTCATAATTAAAATAGTATTTTCTAGGAATTTAATTAGTTTTAATTAGTTTTTAATTCATAGAAAATAGAGAAAAAGTCAGAAAAATGTAATTCCAGTTTTAAAAATTCTTTTTAGTTAATTTAGAGTTTTCGAAAATAGTTTTGCAATTTTCTTGTTAATTTTCATAATTTTTAGCTTTTTAACTCTATTTTAAAAGTCCAATATTAGTTTTTAATTCAAATTAAATCAAGAAAAACCAAATTTCAAATAATTTTTAAATCATCTTCTTAGTTGTAGAAAAATAGTAGTTCATTTTTATGGGTTAAAATAGATTAGTTTGCATTTTAATTTACGTTTTAGTAATTACGTAATTTGCGTTTTAAGTTTACTTTGCATTCTTAGTTATAATTTCTTGTTTTCATCATAGATTTAGTAGATTTAATTGTTTCACTTTACTTTTCCTTGCCCCGTAGTTTAGAAATCTCTATAAAATCCTTTTTTAAACCATTCAAAACCCGAATTACGCGACGTGAGTTGAAATCTCCATTCATCCCTCGTTGGGAGAACGACCCGGGAAATACATTCCTTTGTATTTCTTCGGAAAATATCTTTATATGAAAACGAACACATCAATGGTAAAGGGCATTTCATATAGTAATTGTGGCAGTTATGTCTTTTGACCTATTTACTTAAGAATAGGTTGATGTCGGCTATGTTTTATCTCAAACGGGTCAAAATGTATAAAACCTTCTACTTAAACTGTATTCAAAACTTTATAGTCTCACTGAAATAATACAAATTACACCATCATACTTACACGGTAGTATTTACGAAAAGGTTTTAACTTTCTGCCAAAAATAGCTGATATAATCTAACCCATATCCATTTCTACCAAGTTCTTCCGTAAATTTCATCGTTGGTGGTCGTGCTCTCAACAATGTTTGTAGTGGGGTGTCTTGGGAGTTGTAAGACGTGGCTTCCGTTGATGAATTTGCTAAAAAATAAGAACAAAAATTTAGACAAAATCTAACAATACAAAATATGTTTGAAATAATTATGGATTTATCATCTTCCATATGACTTAAATTCCAAAATTTCTTTATTTAATCCTTTGTATAAACATTATTAGTAATTATTAAGTTCCTATAATGTAAGCATTACAGTTTTTTGGACAAATTTGTGAATGAAAATTTAGTAATTATTCCAAAATCTGGTAATTGCATTACAGTTTTTTGGACAAATTTGTGAATGAAAACAACTACATGTTATTGGATCATAGTCATGGCATAGAGAGCGCAAAACTTATATTAAAACAGGTAACAACTACATAAACGTATCGGTTGTTAAGTGGTGCAATTACATATTACGCGACTTTATATAAAGGGCTTGTATCAATAATTAATAGGCCATGTTGATCACCTGCTACAAACGTGGTTTGACATCCATTATTGCCCATCATACTCTGTTCCAGGTCCTCTACTGATTTATTTGTTAGCAACGACATGGGTGAAGAGGATAAAATGGATCATAGCAACTGTATAATGCAAAAGGAAAACAAAATGCAGCTAAATTGAAACTCCAAAAAAGTTGCTCACCTATTATTGCCGTGTTTTCATGTCCATTATCATCCACCACGGTTTGCTGCAACAGGTGTACTCCTGTACGTTTAGTTGCCGAAGTCCCTAAACAGGATAAAATAGATCAAAACAACTGTATTATAAACTTTTAGGTGCATATCTAACGAAAATAGGGGTATTTGCTATTTTTCGGTGATGTTCAAAGCCCAAAATCTGCAATCTACTAATGCTCCTCCTATCCTACTTCTTGCCAATTTCTTAAGCTCTTTTCTTAATAAAAATGCAAATATAGATGCTATACCAAACACCCACCATGGCTTAGATAAACACTTATAAAGTTTTCAGTAACAATACATTGGCAAAGTCGAATACGAAAGGAATCTCCTATCCAATGATATATCTGACCCAAGACTTTAAATACGTACGGGCCATGGCCATTATTTACCGATTGGTCACGAAATAGATTCCGACTATAGAGAGGATATTGTTCATGCATACGTAATTTGACCCCTCTGTTTCAAGATTTTAATGTTTTACTTCATATGGTTAGGAGTTGGGACAGACTCTTCATATATTATTCTGTCAAAAGATTGGGTAGTTGGGTACTATGCATGGTTACCTGAAACAAACATCTTAACGTGTAAAACCCGAAAATCTAAAACATATATAAAGACGAAAATACCCTTGGAACCAAGAATCATAAAAATACGTAAAACACGTTTATAATAAATACGAAAATTAAAAACCTAATAAATAAAACTTAACGAATAAAATTACGTGAACGACTTTGGTACGACAAGGACTTAAACGTTTTGCTAATGATATTGGGCCGTTCGTTTGTTGGACGGGCTCGTTGTTTTGTTTTGTCTTGCGCCAATGCCGAGAGCCCAAGGGGTGTTTGTTTGTGTCGTGTGAGCCAAGGGCCGAAGCCCATTTTATTTTTTTTGGGTGAGCTCGTGTGACCGGTTGGACCCAAACCCAACCCTTCCTAAACCTAAACTAAATGCTACTACTATAAATATAATTCAAGAGCTCAAAAAGTGAAACCCTAGTTTTTGTTTTGCCTCTCTTCTCTCTTTGTTTCCATTCGGCCGAGAACCAAGATCCCTTGGTGTCGAGTTTTTGCTTCAACAAGTTAAGGTATAACGTTTATTCGTCTTCCTTTAACGTACCTTGCATGTATATGTCAAGTCGCATTTTGTTCTCTTTTTCTTGTGGCCGAGAGGTGTAAACCGAAAACCAAGGCAAACCCTAATAATTGAACTTGGTAAATATTAAAGACATGTAACGTAAGATGTAATATTGAATCGGGTCATGTATATGTTGAGTTAATCTAGGCCGAACCATGCATAAGTTAGGACCGAACCATTTGTAATCTATTCGGCCTATGTAAAACATTATAACTTGAATATGTAACATGTTTAGATGAGCTAGGACTTGCGTATGACTTGCTAGCCGAAACCCTAGGTGAACCGAATACATGTACATGAGTTTTGAACGTGTAATAAACAAGTAAGGGTCACGTAAACATAAACCCTAGTTTAATATGTAAAGCGTATAAAGTATACTAAACCCTAATAACTTATGGTCACATGAAATCATAAACGTGCATGGTAAAGTGTAAAAGGAAAGAAGGTTATCAATTACGTATTAGGTTAAGTAGCGAGTCATTAAGACGTAACATGTAAAGTAAATGCATATTAATGAGATATTAAAGAATAATAAAACCCTAGAATATACATGAGAGTCGATTAGGGTTTGAGCTAAATATAGTAATACGTTATTTCATGTGTGAGTTATGACTTATAAACTATTTTCACATTTAACACTAGACTTTAATAAATGATATAACGAACCCTAATCTACAACTTTAATTATAAAATACTTAAGACTCATTAATAAAACCCTAAAGTATGAAGATTATTAAGTATGAATACCAAATATTAAAAGATCATTTTGACGATTCTGGAATCATAAATAACTTGGACGGCCGTTAATGTCTATAGGTTCTGTGAAGAGGGAGTAATCCTTTGCTTTTCGTCTTTCTGCTTTTCGATCTTTTGCGTTGGAATAAGGTACAGATATTCTGACCTTTTTGGTAGAGGTTTCCTCTTAACGTTTTCTTTCGTATTAGGTTTTCCTAAGCCTTTGCTATGAATCCCAAAATCTGATTTGTTTGAGCTATTGCTTATCTGAACTCTGATTTCTGAATTATGAAACATTTGATTTTGAACTATCTGATATGAAAACTATGATTTTGGATACATGAATGATTTTCTGATAAAATATGATCTGTGTCAGTTATGACATTCTGATTTGACCTAAGATAGTTTGACACCCGAGCCAAATATTTAACTAGTCATGGGGGTTCCATGTCCGTATCAGTGATGCACCTATGATATGACTCTAGGGCAGTAGAGTGATGTTCTGCCACGTCTCTGGATGGTGAAGCATATTTGTGAATATGTAGGAAGGGGCGTATGGATGCATCCTAGATCTGTTATCTGTTATCTGTTATATGTTATCTGTTATCTGATGATTGATGCTGCGTGCATGCACGTCCTTCATAACTCTGGTAGGTCTCCCCTACAAATGTTGCCTTACGAGAAATGTTGCCTTATGTGAATATGAATATGATCTGATATATGTTTCTGGGCTCGTGGTAGTTGACTATAAACTTTATTTTGAACATTATGATTTTATGCTTTGAAAATGATTATGATTTTGCTATCGCTCATTCACTTAATTTCATATCCGTTATCGTTTAGTATTCGCTTTTGCTTTCATATCTGTTCACTGGGCTTTTGAAGCTCAGCCGCACTTTTCTTTTCTTCCGCGGCAGGTATCTAAGCATTGGAAGCTGGGTTGCTTTGGGATGAGTGCTTGAGTGGACTTACCTTAGAGATTTAGCTTTGATTTCTTATGATGCCATTTTAGACTTATTTATTTCGGATATTATGTTGAAGTTTATTACGTTTCCGCTGGGACCTATGTATTGAAGTCATTTGACTTGGATTATTTCCGCATTTATGTTAAGACTTCTTTTGGTTATTTGTGTTTTGCTTTGATATGACACCATTATTTGTGATTCCTTTACCCTTGGCGGGTCGGGGCGTTACAATTTATGGCATCAGAGCCCAGGTTTACGATTTGTAGTCAGGACCTGTGAACATAAGAACCTTAGGTTATCCCTTGGAGTTAGGATTTGACCGGTGAGGATTGGGTAGACTTAGGTTTCCTTCTGCGAACTTCCATTTCGTATCTCACCTTTGTTCTTTTGCTAATCGTTTGAATATCATTCAGATGGTTCGAACTCGTCAGAGTTTGGATGGAGACGATGATGCTCCTAACATGGATGCTGCGATTGCGAATGCTCTCAACTCTCTTTTCCCTGGTTTGACTACACCTGAGATGATGGAACAGGTGATCAACAATATTCGGAATCAGACTGGTGAACCTTCGGGAAGCGGTGGAGGTGCTCAACCCATCGGCATACATACTTGGCTCGAGCGTTTCGGTAAGCTCAAGCCTCTTTCTTTTAGCACTGTTGCTACTCCCACTGAAGCTGAGGACTGGATCACTCATGTTGAGAAGCTGTTTGAAGTACTGGGTTGTGGAGATGGATTTAAGACTCGTTTGGCTGCGTTTAAGTTGGAAGGTGATGCTTTGAATTGGTGGAAAGCATTGAAACAAGCACGAGGAGGATATGCTTTCGCTGTTACTTGTACTTGGGCGGAGTTTCGGACTATCTTCTATAACCGTTACTTCCCTGATGCTGAACAGCAAAGGTATGAGAGGGATTATCAGGCGATCTACCAGTTTGATAATGAGAACTCCAATGAGTACATGAGTAGGTTTATGAGGTTGGTAAGCTTTGTTGGAGCGATTGCTGGAGATGGTAGGCGCCAAGCTAAGCATTTCAAATGGGGACTGAAGAAGTGGGTGTTGGACCGACTGCTTAACACTGAGTATGAGGATGTGTCGGCCTGCAATGATGCAGCTCGAAACATTGAGATCTTTCATGAGGGTTCAGGTTACAACAAGCGTAATCGCGATGGTGATCGGATTCAAGGTAGGACTCAAAGTAATGAGTATAAGGGAAATACTGGCAGGAGTTATGATTCAAGGGGACCAGTGGATAAGGGTTATGATCAGCGGGGTCAGTCGGGAAGGAATGTGGACTCTAGGCGCCCTGAGGCGAGGGGTCAGGATAGCAGAGCTGCTGGTAAGAATGGAAATGATCGTCAGAATCAAGGTAACAATAACCAGCGTTACAACAAAGATCAGTCGGCTCGAGGATCGAATCAGGGTCGTGCTTCAGGAACTTCTGGTCAGCAAAGGACAGCTGAAGTTTTGCCTCCCCCACCTATCTGTACTACTTGTGGAAAGGCTCATCCGGGACCATGTTTCAAGGCCACTGGTGGATGTTTCTCTTGTGGTTCCACTACTCACAAGATCAAGGATTGCCCTAAGAGGAACCCGGCGATTCCTGGAAACTACACCAAGCCGCCACCTACTACTGGACGTGTTTATGCTACTACTCGGAATCAGGCGGAGCATACTTCAGGTACCATTACGGGCACTCTTTTCATTGATGATTATTCTGTCTTCGTTTTATTTGACACCGGTGCCACACACTCCATTATATCTGTCACATGTGCTAAGAAACTTAATATGAAGCCACAACCACTAACGAATCACTTATCGATATCTACGCCTATGAAAAACCACATGATCATTGATCATAAATACGTTAAGTGTCCTCTTCGTTTTGATGATCGTATTCGCCCTGCACATCTGTATCCTCTCGACATGGTCGACTTTGATATCATTCTAGGCATGGATTGGTTGGCTTATCATAGAGCTTCCATCGACTGCTATGCTAGAACTGTGATCTTTGGAGACGTAAAACATCCTGAATTCGTTTATTATGGTTCTAAACCACTCAAATCTGTTAAGTTCATTTCTGCTATGAAGGCACAGACCATGATTGCTCATGGGTGTCAAGGTTTTCTGGCATCTGTTAAGGACACATCTTTGGAGAGTCCTAACATTGAAAACCTTTCTGTTGTTTGTGAATTCACCGACGTTTTTCCCGATGAACTTCCTGGTATTCCTCCAGCTAGAGAAGTTGAGTTTAGCATTGAGTTGATTCCTGGTGCTAAACCGATTTCGAAAGCTCCATATCGTATGGCACCTGTAGAACTGAAGGAGTTGAAAGAACAGCTGCAAGAGATGATAGAGAATGGATTCATTCGACCTAGTGTTTCTCCATGGGGTGCACCTGTTTTGTTTGTGAAGAAGAAGGATGGAAGTATGCGCTTATGTATCGACTACCGTGAACTCAACCGTATTACTATTCGAAACCGTTATCCTCTTCCGCGCATAGACGATTTGTTTGATCAACTGCAAGGAGCTAAGTTCTTTTCTAAGATTGATCTGAGGTCTGGTTATCATCAACTACGTGTGAAGGAGCAAGATGTTCCTAAGACCGCGTTTCGTACCGGATATGGTCATTATGAGTTTCTCGTTATGCCTTTTGGTTTGACGAATGCGCCTGCTGTGTTTATGGACCTGATGAATCGTGTTTTCCATGAGTTCCTCGACAAGTTCGTTATTGTTTTCATCGACGACATCTTAGTTTACTCTAAGTCTGAAGAGGAGCATGAGCAACATCTCCGGATAGTTTTGGAGATTTTGAGGAAGAAGAAGTTGTACGCCAAATTCTCGAAGTGTGAATTTTGGTTAAGACAAGTCGCTTTCCTTGGTCATATTGTATCAGCTGATGGTATAACCATGGATCCGTCTAAGGTTGAGGCTATCACTAAGTGGCCAAGACCTACGACAGTGACTGAGGTTAGGAGTTTTCTAGGACTTGCTGGATACTATCGGCGTTTTGTTGAAGGTTTCTCTCGTTTAGCTTTGCCCTTAACCCAATTGATGAGGAAAGGTGAAAAGTTCGTGTGGACGGATGAAAGAGAAAAGAGTTTTGAAGAGTTGAAACGGAGGTTGGTGTCCGCTCCTATTTTGACTCTTCCATCTGGTTCTGGAGGATATCAAATCTATAGCGATGCATCTAAGAAAGGATTGGGCTGTGTCTTGATGCAACATGGTAAGGTGATAGCTTACGCTTCAAGGCAACTGAAACCTTATGAGGAGAATTACCCAACTCATGACCTTGAGTTAGCTGCTGTGGTGTTCCCATTGAAGATCTGGAGACATTACTTGTATGGAGAGACGTGTGATGTTTTCACCGACCATAAGAGTCTCAAGTATATTTTCACTCAAAAGGAACTCAACATGAGACAAAGAAGATGGTTAGAACTTCTTAAGGATTATGACACTAACATTCAGTACCATCCTGGTAAGGCTAATGTAGTTGCTGACGCACTTAGCCGGGAATCAGGCATGCTTGCAAGTATTGAGATTGAGCCTAGGATCATTCGTGATTTAGAACGTTTGGATGTTGAGTTGTGTGTACGAGGTTTTGGTGGATACTGGGCTAGTATGAAGTTGGAGTCGAACCTTATACTTCAAATTAAGGAAGCTCAGAAAGATGACGGCGAGTTGTGGGCCGTAGCTCAAAATGTTGGAGAAGGTAAACAGACGGAGTTTAAGGTTGATAACGACGGAATTGTATGGTATGAAGATAGGCTTTGCGTTCCCAATGATCAGGTACTTCGTGAGAAAGTTATGACTGAAGCTCATAGTTCTCCTTTCACTGTACATCCTGGTTCTACCAAGATGTATAGGGATTTGAAACAGTATTTCTGGTGGAACGGCATGAAGCAAGATGTGGCGACGTTTGTGTCGAAGTGTATGATTTGTCAGCAAGTGAAGATCGAACATCAAAGAGCTAGTGGACTGTTACAACCATTGGATATTCCGACATGGAAGTGGGATAAGATATCTATGGACTTTGTGACTGGACTACCTCTTACTAAGAAGAAGCATGATGCGATTTGGGTGGTTGTTGATCGGCTAACCAAATCCGCTCATTTCTTACCAATTAGAAAGGATTATGGTATTGGTAGATTGGCAGAGATTTTTCAGCAAGAGATAGTTAGACTTCATGGTACTCCGAAGGCTATCGTGTCAGATAGGGATCCGCGTTTTACTTCTCGTTTCTGGAAGGGTTTGCAAAAAGCTTGGGGTACTCGACTTAATTTTAGTACGGCTTTTCATCCTCAAACAGATGGTCAGTCAGAGAGGACTATTCAGACCTTAGAGGACATGCTAAGGGCTTGTGCTTTGGAATGGACTGGCAGCTGGGATGAATATTTGTGTTTGGTAGAGTTTGCATACAACAACAGTTGGCATGCTAGCATTAAGGCAGCACCGTTTGAACTTCTTTATGGAAGGAAATGTAGATCACCTACTTGTTGGGATGAGGTAGGTGAACGTCTAATCGAAGGTCCAGAAATGATTGAGATCACTAATGAGAAAGTAGCTGTTGCTAGTGAAAAGTTGAAGGAGGCTAGGTCTCGTCAGAAAAGTTATGCCGACAAGCATCGTCGTGATTTAGAGTTTCGAGTTGGTGATCGTGTGTTTTTGAAAGTCTCGCCGTTTAGGGGTGTGAAACGTTTTGGAATCAAGGGCAAGCTCAGTCCTCGATTCATTGGTCCGTTTGAAATTCTGGAGCGTATAGGAGAAGTTTCGTATCGATTAGCACTTCCGCCTCAGTTATCGCATGTTCATGATGTTTTCCATGTATCTCTTCTAAGGGGATACAACTATCATCCATTACACGTTGCTTCGTATCCGTTTGATCAGATTCGATCCGATATGTCTTTATCTGAAGAACCGGAAGCTATTTTAGAAAGACAAGAAAGAGTTATGAGAAATAAAGTCATTCCGTTCGTTAAGATTCTTTGGAAAAATCACCCGGAGCGTGAGGCTACTTGGGAGACCGAAGAGTCGATGCGAGCTAGTTATCCTCATTTCTTTGAATAGTTCGGTATGTTCTCATCTCGTTTTCGTTTCGTTTCATTTCAATTTTCGAGGACGAAAATTTTTTTTTAGAGGGGAAGAGTTGTAAAACCCGAAAATCTAAAACATATATAAAGACGAAAATACCCTTGGAACCAAGAATCATAAAAATACGTAAAACACGTTTATAATAAATACGAAAATTAAAAACCTAATAAATAAAACTTAACGAATAAAATTACGTGAACGACTTTGGTACGACAAGGACTTAAACGTTTTGCTAATGATATTGGGCCGTTCGTTTGTTGGACGGGCTCGTTGTTTTGTTTTGTCTTGCGCCAATACCGAGAGCCCAAGGGGTGTTTGTTTGTGTCGTGTGAGCCAAGGGCCGAAGCCCATTTTATTTTTTTTGGGTGAGCTCGTGTGACCGGTTGGACCCAAACCCAACCCTTCCTAAACCTAAACTAAATGCTACTACTATAAATATAATTCAAGAGCTCAAAAAGTGAAACCCTAGTTTTTGTTTTGCCTCTCTTCTCTCTTTGTTTCCATTCGGCCGAGAACCAAGATCCCTTGGTGTCGAGTTTTTGCTTCAACAAGTTAAGGTATAACGTTTATTCGTCTTCCTTTAACGTACCTTGCATGTATATGTCAAGTTATATTTTGTTTAGTCGCATTTTGTTCTCTTTTTCTTGTGGCCGAGAGGTGTAAACCGAAAACCAAGGCAAACCCTAATAATTGAACTTGGTAAATATTAAAGACATGTAACGTAAGATGTAATATTGAATCGGGTCATGTATATGTTGAGTTAATCTAGGCCGAACCATGCATAAGTTAGGACCGAACCATTTGTAATCTATTCGGCCTATGTAAAACATTATAACTTGAATATGTAACATGTTTAGATGAGCTAGGACTTGCGTATGACTTGCTAGCCGAAACCCTAGGTGAACCGAATACATGTACATGAGTTTTGAACGTGTAATAAACAAGTAAGGGTCACGTAAACATAAACCCTAGTTTAATATGTAAAGCGTATAAAGTATACTAAACCCTAATAACTTATGGTCACATGAAATCATAAACGTGCATGGTAAAGTGTAAAAGGAAAGAAGGTTATCAATTACGTATTAGGTTAAGTAGCGAGTCATTAAGACGTAACATGTAAAGTAAATGCATATTAATGAGATATTAAAGAATAAGAAAACCCTAGAATATACATGAGAGTCGATTAGGGTTTGAGCTAAATATAGTAATACATTATTTCATGTGTGAGTTATGACTTATAAACTATTTTCACATTTAACACTAGACTTTAATAAATGATATAACGAACCCTAATCTACAACTTTAATTATAAAATACTTAAGACTCATTAATAAAACCCTAAAGTATGAAGATTATTAAGTATGAATACCAAATATTAAAAGATCATTTTGACGATTCTGGAATCATAAATAACTTGGACGGCCGTTAATGTCTATAGGTTCTGTGAAGAGGGAGTAATCCTTTGCTTTTCGTCTTTCTGCTTTTCGATCTTTTGCGTTGGAATAAGGTACAGATATTCTGACCTTTTTGGTAGAGGTTTCCTCTTAACGTTTTCTTTCGTATTAGGTTTTCCTAAGCCTTTGCTATGAATCCCAAAATCTGATTTGTTTGAGCTATTGCTTATCTGAACTCTGATTTCTGAATTATGAAACATTTGATTTTGAACTATCTGATATGAAAACTATGATTTTGGATACATGAATGATTTTCTGATAAAATATGATCTGTGTCAGTTATGACATTCTGATTTGACCTAAGATAGTTTGACACCCGAGCCAAATATTTAACTAGTCATGGGGGTTCCATGTCCGTATCAGTGATGCACCTATGATATGACTCTAGGGCAGTAGAGTGATGTTCTGCCACGTCTCTGGATGGTGAAGCATATTTGTAAATATGTAGGAAGGGGCGTATGGATGCATCCTAGATCTGTTATCTGTTATCTGTTATATGTTATCTGTTATCTGATGATTGATGCTGCGTGCATGCACGTCCTTCATAACTCTGGTAGGTCTCCCCTACAAATGTTGCCTTACGAGAAATGTTGCCTTATGTGAATATGAATATGATCTGATATATGTTTCTGGGCTCGTGGTAGTTGACTATAAACTTTATTTTGAACATTATGATTTTATGCTTTGAAAATGATTATGATTTTGCTATCGCTCATTCACTTAATTTCATATCCGTTATCGTTTAGTATTCGCTTTTGCTTTCATATCTGTTCACTGGGCTTTTGAAGCTCAGCCGCACTTTTCTTTTCTTCCGCGGCAGGTATCTAAGCATTGGAAGCTGGGTTGCTTTGGGATGAGTGCTTGAGTGGACTTACCTTAGAGATTTAGCTTTGATTTCTTATGATGCCATTTTAGACTTATTTATTTCGGATATTATGTTGAAGTTTATTACGTTTCCGCTGGGACCTATGTATTGAAGTCATTTGACTTGGATTATTTCCGCATTTATGTTAAGACTTCTTTTGGTTATTTGTGTTTTGCTTTGATATGACACCATTATTTGTGATTCCTTTACCCTTGGCGGGTCGGGGCGTTACATAACGTTTCACTCATTTCTAGCTTGAATATATATATTTGTTAAAAGCGGAATCAAACTTAAGCAAGATACATACTTTATATTCCAAGTCATTGTATATAATGAAGCACACAAATTACAATGTAAAGAGAATCTAAGATTGTTAAGCCACAACACCATGCAAAGATGAAATTTAGCAAGCTTACTAATTAAGATCAAGATCATAGTAACTGCTACCAACTGATATTGCTGCTTATTGGATGTCGATTATGTGAAACTAATGATGTTCTTGTCTCGTATTGCCTTCGGTTTCTTCACTACCATTACGGTGCAAGAGCATATTATAACCATTGTAAAAGATCTTCACCATAACAACTATAGAATAGAATGTTGACAAATCAAGTTAACATACTGGCCAGTAGTGACTATCATAGCAATAGAAGCTGTGAGTATGATAGCAATAGAAGCGAGTGATCATTTCTCCGTGTTTTCAGGTCAAAGATGCTCGAGATCAAAAGCATGCCACCGAGACTGATATCAAACCTAGCCTAAAGTGAGTATTGCACCTAAAATAATGACAAAACGGATATGAGTAAATTGGTATTGGAATAGAGCTAGGTTGCTCTACAAAGACAAAACAATACACTCGTAAGCCAAACGACTCAAAATTTTAGGACAGAAAAAAATGAAATTTATGACCGTAGAATACACTACCAGGCTTTTTTCTTTTTCTTTTTTTTTCGGATTCTGATTTAGACGAAAACTGTTGATGTTTAAGATCTTTATTAAGTGATCTTGTAGCTACCACTTACCAAGTTGCACGACTATCCAATTGATGAAATTATAAAAAGATGAATTCACATGGGCAGACATCTATTAATGATCCGAAAATCCGATATCACCATTATCCCATACTGGAGATGTTCTCTGCTGAGGAGGTGCTGCCTAAAATGAATTTTTTTACTCACAATTCCAGTCCCGAGACATATTCAAACGCATAAGGAGTAGTGTTATTAATACCTTCTTGTTCAAAGGTCTAGCCTTTAACTTTGGGATCTTTCTCCAGCTATTCTTTTTTAAGTTTTTCCGTAAACTTCATCGTTGGTGGTCGTGCTCTCAACAATGTCTGTAGTGGGGTGTCTTGGGAGTTGTAAGACGTGGCTTCCATTGATGAATCTGCTAAAAAAGAAGAACAAAAATTTAGACAATATCTAGCAATACAAAATATGATTGAAATAATTATGGATTTATCATCTTCCATATGACTTAAATTCCAAAATTTCTTTATTTAATCCTTTGTATAAACATTATTAGTAATTATTCAGTTCCTATAATGTAAGCACCGATTTTAACAATCAAACAATACAATACTTTCTCTTGGTCATATTATCATTTTGAAATTTAATAAGACTCTATCTCTCGGCTTCGTTTACTCAAAACCGTTCGTATTGTTGTCTAACTCTTTCTCACCCATTCCTCTCAACACTTAAAACATATCCGGCAACAGAAACTTCTTATTACCCTTGTTATTATTCGTCTTGTTGCTTCTATGGATACCAAACATGCTTGTTACCTATTAAAATAAATATATCATATGATAATATAGCATGTCAATATATCAAATAAGAACCAAAATTCTTCTAAAACATTTCATCAAACACCTTCATGTATAAATAATTTACCACAAGTTTTATCATGTAAGACATATTTATTTTAATTTATAAACTGCAAATACGACTAATGCCACAAGATATTAAATCAATCAAATCAACAATTTGTACCTTGGTTTACAGGATGATAGTTCTTTATCGTTAGATCAGTCAAGCCATCGATTACGTATTTTCTGAAATTAGGGTTCTTCATTAATTGATGAGTCGATCTCAATTGAGTGAAATTAGGGTTCGTATATGTGCCCTTTTTTCACAAATTTGAATCATGCTTTGATTTTGTTGAAATATAACTCAAACTGAAACACTAATTCACAGGGACTAACTTTGTATGTTTTGTATTCTCAGTTATAGTTCTAAATGAGGAAAGATGGATAAAAGCAAGTTGGTGAAAGATCAAGGGGTATTTCTGCTATATTGGAGAAGTGGAGTTAAAGTTTGTCAAAGGGCTATATAAGGATCATAACCCGTTTAGGGTTTTATTATCCCTCATACCTTTCTCTCTCAAAGATAAGACTGCATCCAGTCTTCTCTCAACCAAAACTTGTGTTTCCTGTTGTTGATTCAGTAATTGCTTAAGAGTGATTGTGAGGAGTTGATATTGTAAGAACTATTGATAATTAGTCAATAGCATTCCACCTGAGTAGCAGTGGGAAGGATGGTGGGTTGTTGTTGCAGTTTTATGATTCTTGTGATTGTACTGATTGAGATCAGTTTCTGATTGATCTGGGAAGTTTTGGTTGTTAATAGAAGTTATTCTTGAATTAAGATTCAAGAGTTGTTACTGGTTAATATTGTGTTTTCCTACATGGTATCAGAGCAAGTCTGTTGAATCTTGCTCTAATCTTGGTTTCGAAAAAATTAGGGTTTCTAAAAATTTGGGGGTTTTTTTAAAATTAACTTGATTCAACTCAATTAACGGTGGTTAATTGGGTTCCTTTGATTCTAATTGACTATTTCTTAAACAATTTACAAAACGCCTAATTTTTTGAAAAATTAGGGTTTGGGTATTTTTGGGGATTTTGATCTTTGGCTTCGATTGGTGGTTGGTTAAGTGTTCTTGGTTGATTTACTGGTGACTCTGGTAAATCTTGGTGGTTCTTTAGTGTTTTCCTTAATTCTTGAAAATTAGGGTTTGGAGATTCATTGATTCTGGGTTATTGAGATCGTGTGGGTTGTGATTCTTGACTAAGTGAATCAAGATCATAACCTGGGTTCTTGTTCCGCTGCTTATTGGATCTTTGCGTGCTCTGTAACACCTCCCACGCTCTCTTTTAAATTCTGCTTTTTATTTTCTTGCATTAGATTGCTGGAGGATAGGATTTGGGATTTTGGAAGTTGAGATTGGTTGATTGTAGTGTTAGGGCTTTTGTTGTTTTTTATTTCTTGTTTGTGTGCTTGTGTGCGCCCTTGACCTACCACCTTGAGTGGCAAGGAAAGTCTGGGAACTACTTTCTTGACCTTTTTTGAGTGTTTGTGTGATTCTTGGTTTCTTCATTACCTCTGTGCATAATTCTGATAATTTTGTCCATAATTCTGTTCATAATTCTGATGATGATGAGGATGATGCTCCTGTTACTCTTATTAGTAAACTTGATCTTAGTCACCCTCTTCATTTACATCCTAATGATTATGCTACCTTGACTGTTGTGTCTATTAAACGAAAAGGGACTCGAAATTATAATGTGTGGTCTTGTGCTATGTTATTGGCTCTTGAGGGCAGAAATAAAACTGGGTTTATAGATGATACTTGCATAAGATCACATGTTGATGAAGTTTTAGGAAGACAATGGGACAGGGTTAATGTTGTTGTATTGGGATGGTTTTCAAACTCCATATCAGAAGAATTGTATTGGGATGGTTTTTAAACTCCGTTTAGGGTTTCATTATCTCTCATACCTTTCTCTTTCAAAGGTAAGACTGCATCCAGTCTTCTCTCAACCAAAACTTGTGTTTCCTGTTGTTGATTTAGTAATTGCTTAAGAGTGATTGTGAGGAGTTGATATTGTAAGAACTATTGATAATTAGTCAATAGCCTTCCACCTGAGTAGCAGTGGGAAGGATTGTGGGTTGTTGTTATAGTTTTGTGATTCTTGTGATTGTACTGATTGAGATCAGTTTCTGATTGATCTGAGAAGTTTTGGTTGTTAATAGAAGTTATTCTTGAATTAAGATTCAAGAGTTGTTACTGGTTAATATTGTGTTTTCCTACAGATTTGTAGGTTATTTTTTGGGGGATATGAATGGAATTGATTTGATTTGCTGAAGATCAGGGATGAAGAAGTGTGAGATGTGCGTGTGTTACAGGCTTATTTTGTGAGACATGCGTGTGTTTTTTGCACACACCTGTGATATCCACTTATTTTGTTAGTGACAGCCTAGCATTCTTTTTTGACAGTATGGCATTCTTTTTTGCCTAGTGGTATTAGTGAGGTGACATGCTCCTCTAATATATATATATATGAGGAGATAGCTACCGCATTCTTTTGCATTATCATTATCATTATCTTTCATATTCTTTCACTCGAACCAAACGACCCCTTTTCTTCTTTAATATTTTTCAAAATGTGTTCTCCTAAAGATAGATTATATTATGAAAAGATTTTTCCAAGATCCAAGACCTACTGGTCCAGAATAAGAAATTTAAGATCCAATGCCTAAAATCTTGGAGATGTCTTAAAACATTCAAACATTATTTTAGTATCACTCATTGACTCTAGTCAATGTCACCATCAAGATTCGTTATATATGACAAAATAACAAATCACATGTTGACTGCAAGTCAAACTCTTCCTCGTCAACTGCATAAAACGCAACTTTTTCACCCGCCAAAAATCCTAGGTAGATCTTTGTTTATAGTACCAACATAGAATGTGCTGGCATTTATGTTTCATTTGTGCATTAATGATTTAATATACTCTATAACCACACGTACTCTAATTATATAGTCGTACATTATCTGTCTTTTTTTTCATGCACTTCATTTATTGGTTAAAATGGCTCTTAACCTTCCAGCTGTTGAAGCTGCAAATGTTGCGATTCAATCGATTGGATGTGGTTACGACATCTCGTTAGATCTAAGGCTTAAGTATTGTAAAGGTGGTTTATTTTCAGATGGTAGTCTGAATAGTAATAGTACTCGTAATCAAAATCGTTTGATTGAAATAGATGAGAGTGAAGGTAGAGACATTGTCCTTCCTGGTGGACTTTTGATTCCTAATGTCCCAAAATCGATTAAATGTGATAAAGGTGAACGGACTCGATTTCGTTCAGATGTTCTCACTTTCCAACAGGTACATTATATAGGTACTACGTATGTGCTTGGTAATTTTGTATTATACTAATTTAACCCGGCCGAAAACATATTAGGGAGATGAAAAAGCTCTTATAAGTTTTGTAAGAAAAAATATGACGCACCCTTGATTACTATCTCTATCTGTAAGATAAGACTTTTAAAGGCATTTTGACCATCTGCAGACACGTTTTTGGCCGGATTTCATATTAGGATACATGCTAACATGCTTAGGTGATCCATATAATAATCTTAGTATATGGGTGACGATAATGAAAAACGTTAAAGGCAGGTCCCTCCGATACATTATTTTTTTTTTTCTTCAAATTTAAATCTACAGTTTCCGATTTAGTATATTTTGATCCAGTTTTTAAATAAAACCAATCATGTTAAGTTGTTAAATCCATTGTATTAGTGATAAGTTAAGGTGTTATAACAATATAACCTAAAGTTTTATCCTTTTGGGCTGCAGATGTCAGAGCAATTTAACCAGGCACTATCATTGACTGGAAAAATTCCGTCAGGCCTTTTTAATGCTATGTTCGAGTTTTCTGGAGGTTGGCAGAAAGACGCTTCGAGTACTAAGACTCTTGCTTTTGAAGGCATGTTCATTTCATTATATACTGTAGCACTTGAAAAATCCCAAATTCTACTTTCTGATCGTGTCAAGAAAGCAGTTCCATCTTCATGGGAACCTGCATTATTGGCAAGGTAAAAATCCTATAGTTGATACCCATATGAATCCACAATCAGATCATATTTTATGTTGCATCTATGCTTATAACTGATGTTATTATAGGTTTATTGAAATATTTGGGACTCACATCATTGTTGGTGTCAATATGGGCGGAAAAGACGTAATCTATATGAAGCAGCAGTATGCATCACCTCTTCAATCTGTTGAAGTACAGAAAAGATTGGAGGCGATGGCTGATAAGAGATTCCTCAATGTTGATGGACAATGTGGAAGTAGTTCTGAACATTTTTCTCATAAGGAAAAGGTATTTGCTCTTTTGTTTATCGGTCGCATTGCTGAAAGTAGTTAGGCTTCACAGACGTTTGGATTTGCGTAAATTTATACAATCAATATAGACTATTCGATTTCTTATGACATTGTCATCTCATATTTTTCTTTCCAGTATGACATGGGAGGGGAGAGGGTAAGGTTTGCAGACACTAGTCCATCGAGTTCATATTCTTCAAAAGAGGTACTGTAACTTACCATTTTATAGTATGACCATGATATGATGTTCGTACATGTCTTGTGCTGATCTGTCATTATGTTTAATTGTAGAACCTTGTGAGCATTTACAAAAGGAGAGGTGGAAGAGATTATAAAAAACTAACACATCATGAGTGGTTGCATAGTGTGCAATTAGAGCCGGATGTACTCACAATGTCCTTCATTCCAATAACCTCTTTACTTAATGGCGTCCCAGGAAGTGGATACTTGAGCCATGCCATAAACCTCTATTTACGATGTGAGCAAACTCTGTTTACATATTATTTTACATTTTTACATCTTACACTTTGTGCACATTTCATTGAAAACATTTTAAGATCAACGATACTAATAACTTTTAGTTGTGTGTTTGCTGTAGATAAACCGCCAATTGAAGAGCTTCATCAATTTTTGGAGTTTCAGCTGCCTCGACAATGGGCACCTGTGTTTAATGATCTACCCCTTGGTCCGCACCGCAAGCAGCAAAACATGCCATCTTTACAGTTTAGCTTCTGTGGGCCCAGGCTCTATGTTAACACCAACCCGGTAATTAATATCTCTTTTCTGAGAAATCCTCTTTATCATCTTCAATCCTTAAATTGCAAATTGATTTGGTTCTGAGTTGCGCCTTTTACTATTTTTAGAGGAGAAAATTTGATCTGCAATATTAAAAATGAGACGTTTTGGTTATGTTTATTTCAAATGGATCATGTAAAAAGTACTAGCTAAGAAGGGACAGGACAATAAGTCAAAAATAAAGTCACTTTCACATACATTTAATGTTCTTAAAATTTTTACAGGTTGAAGTGGGTAAGAGGCCCGTGACTGGCCTTCGGTTATTTCTTGAAGGCAAAAGAAGCAATTGCTTATCAATCCATCTACAACACCTTTCGTCTCTCCCTAAAATCTTCCAGCTTGAAGACGATCCACATAGAAACTCCAACCAAGAAATTTACGACCATAGATACTACGAAAAAGTCCTATGGAAACACTTTTCTCATGTGTGCACTGCACCAATAGAGTCAGAAAATGAGCTTTCAATAGTAACCGGTGCATGCTTACAAGTACAAACACACGCGTTCAAAAAAGTCCTCTTTTTACAACTTCAATTCTCAACTGTAACAAACGCAGTACCTATAAAGACCCCAGAATGGGACGGATCAAGTGGTTTGACACGTAAATCTGGGCTTATATCAACTCTTATAAGTTATCATCTAACCGGGATGTTGAAACCACCACCTCAGCCTGCTGAAGTGAATATAAACTCTGCTGTGTATCCTTGTGGGCCTCCAGTTCCACTGCAAGCACCGAAACTGTTGAAGTTTGTTGACACAATTGAGCTGACTAGAGGCCCGCAAGAGTCACCAGGGTATTGGGTTGTTTCAGGGGCTAGAATTGCTGTTGATAAGGGAAAGATTTCGCTGCGAGTGAAGTATTCTTTATTGACTCTAGTCTTACCTGAAGAAATGACAGAGGAAGCAGGCTTTGCAATGTAATGCTAATGTAATACTTAATGTTCAAGGTTCTGATAATAGTTGTATTATAAGTTGACAAAATAATTTTATTTTAACTGAATGATAACTGGTATTCATGTCTATAATTGTGTTCGGTAAATCTTGACATTTTAATTTTTAAGGTAACCAGGTTGGATAACGGGACAAAACTGGTTTAAGTCCGAGTAAGTGAATTAGATGGTTAAAGTTGGCATAATCCAAAACTGCTTGTCCAATTTTTTATTAAGGGTGGAGCTAGTCGGGTGACTAGTGGATGCTAAGTCACCCCTAATCAACTCACTTCGTTAGGTAATCGTTTAAGCCCATAACTTATTTTCTTAATATTTTTTGCAATTAGCCCCTCTTATTCATATCGATAGTTTTTTAAATTCAAAAAACCAATAACTTAACTGGTATGATATAACACCAAAATAAAATTTACTTGTCAAACTACTCTTTTTCATTTACCTGTATGTCCTAATTGTTATAGTGTTAGGTTGTTATAAAAACACTTTTAGTGCTATATATATTACTATAATTTTTACATCAAGTTCGGCCCAAGGCCCCTTAACTTAATTTCATGGATCCGCCCCTGATTTTTATGAATAGTAACTATTCTAAATTTAGTTCACCATAGTATAAATGTATGATAGTACTAATAAGGTTTGAGGTAACACTAGTGTTAGTGTGTTAATAATTGTTTCTGCGTTATCAGAACATCTAACAATGAATCATATTTTAGCCATACCCGTCACCTCAAACTATATTTTGGAAACTCTTGGCCTGTTTTAAGCATTCTGTTTTGCTTAACTATTTTATATGCTCTCACTGTCAACTTTGTTTTTATTCAAATATTTTGCGTAGTCAATGGTCTATGATATTATGAAAGTATTTAGTAAATTTAAACAAAGGGATCTGTGGCGCAATGGTAGCGCGTCTGACTCCAGATCAGAAGGTTGCGTGTTCGATTCACGTCAGGTTCAAATCCTTGAAATATCCCTATCATTTTTATTTTTTTGCACTTGTGCTGTTCATCTTTTTGGAAAAAGATATATCTAACTAAAATTCAAAGGTGTGAATAAGTTTCCAATTTAATATAAAGCATCACGATAAATAACAAATCAGTACTGAACAATATATTGTAGATTTTTCTCTGATGACCAAGATGTAAGGTGGAGAACATGTCGAATTTGAATGTCAAAATCGTAAAAATGTTGTAATATTCCATTCCAAAAACATCCAATAAACAAAAATGTAACTTACTTTCTTTTGTCCATTCGTTTTCTCATTCCACTAGACCAAACCAAACGAACATAAGACGACGACATGTTTCATTGGTGTCGGCTTCAATTCCTTGATAAATATTCCTCTATGTTTGAACAGTTCTAATTAGCATCGGATGTCGTTATTTTTTGCAAAAATGAACCACATAAATGATGTATTCAAGACCAAATGAATCACGTCGTATGAAAAAGAAAAGATACAACCGGTCGTTACAAAATATATATAATACTAATGGTATGCATGTTTAGTACTGTGAAAAAGAACTTAAGGGTGTACACAAATATGTTGATGATGTGAAGGCCAGTGCACTCCTTCCCTTGAACAAGGTAGAGGTGTTGGATGTGCAATGTAGGTTGGGTACTTTTGTCCCGGCATCAATACGGATATATCTGGACCATTACCCACTTGTACCTATCACAAACGAAGATGCTATAATAACAGACACCGCAGTATATACTAAGCAATTCAGTTATGAAGCAACTTACATGTGGTTGAGGATCTACGAGCTTGTGCACCGGTCTTGGCTCACCGGGACGGTGACTGGCTTGATATAAGGCATTTGGTCTAAAGAAGTGTTCAATAATGGCCATGATAACGAACAAGGATATAAAGACCGCAGTGGCAAGAAATCCCATAGAAACCGACGTCCCGTATGTCTTCCACAAGCCTTCACTAACACGGTGTGGTGAAGTCTCGTGCAAGCTGATGTAGTTTGATCTTTCAGGGCCAAGTTCATCCATGGTTTTGTTGTTTTTCTCTGTAGAGAAAAGAGAAGCTTGGAGGGGGAAGGCCTTCTTGTCCACTCTATCTAAGATGCTTAACTTCACAATGAGTAACCATAAAAAGTGCACTACCTATTAATATATCAATGCTTATTGCATAAATTTTGTTTGAAGCTTACGTATGTTTAGTATCTTAATTAAAATAAAATAAAAATGTATTCCAATGGTCTTTGTATATTTGTAATTTCTTTACTTTGACATACATATACCAAGTATTTTTGCAAGCTTTCTATGATGCTTCATACTATACTCTATGTTTTAAGTTATTTAAAAACAAATATATCTTAAGCTCGTATATTATTTTTGTTTTCTTCTAATATCTACTTACTATTAAACTTTTTATATCATAGACATTTAATCGAGCAATATTGAATTGCCCAACAATATACAACATTATGTATTTGCATTTCAGAAAAATTCTAATAACTTGAGAGTTATTTTATATATCAATCTTTTCTCACATATCAAGAGACTCATCTCAACCATCCATTTAAAAAATAATCTCAATGCGGAGATTAAAATCATTTTATTATTTCACGTATTTTTTATAATTTAAATATCTCTTAAACCGTTGATCGTTAAGCGAAAATATTTACACCGTCGCGTCGAGCATTTAATTATCTTTCTATAGACGGACACTTTGATATACTTTCGAAAAAATAAAAAAAAATCATTTTTTTCACGTTTTTTCGTCTCTTTTCGTTTTTTTTTACGTTAGTAAAATTTGCATTAAAAAAATCATATATGATTAAACACTAAATTAATATCACATGTGATATTAGTGTTAAATCATATATGATATGTGATGAGTTTCCAAATACTCATCATTTTTACATAATCTAAACTGCAAAATCATCTGAAAACGCTCAGAAACACATCAAAATGATCAAATTATCACAAATCAGTGTTTTATGTGTTTTAATTGCAAAAATATCAAAATCAGATGAAAAATGTATCAAGTTTGCAAAATTGGCAGTTTAAGTCCCCCGAGTTTTAAAAGTTGTCAAATCTAGTCCCTGGAATTCAAAAATGTGGAAATTTATCATTCAAGGTCCCTGAAGTATTCTAAGTTGTTTAAAATGATCCTTGAATGATTCTTTGGTCAATTGGCAAGAAAGGTCCTCAAACTTTGGAAATTTACAAAATTAATCCTTGGACCTTAAAAAATGGATTTTATGCAAAAAGGGTTCTTGTATTATCAAAGTTGGCAAATTTAGTCCTTGTGAGAAGTTTGGAAATGTTCACTTTCAGTCCTTGGAGTTTGGCAAAATTTCACTTTTGGTCCTTGTTTAACAACCAAACCAAACGGACTCTTTAAATAATCCAAGCCCAATTACAAGCCCAACCCAACAGCCCCTTGACCCTTTGCCCTTGACCCCCAGGTCACAACCTATTCTGACCCCAGCCACACCCCATTTGACCCCCCCTTTGTTATTAAAACTTCGGTCAACCAAAGTCAAAACCCACCTATACGCGCCCAAAATACTTGTCACTGTAGCAACCTCTCTTCCCCAACAGAAAACCCAAAACCAGACCTGGTTTTCACTCCATTTTCAACCCACCCCCATTCCATGTCCCCTCCAACTCCCCTACATTCCAAAATTCTTTAATTAACATAACCAAACTCATTAAAGCTCAAAACCTGCTATGTAGAATTTTGGCGCCAAAATGCTAGGTGGATGGTCCTGATGATTCTAGCCAATCCAATGGCTCAAACTTGGTGGGATTCAATCAGAAGCACGTGGGAAGTCTGAAAAATCATTATAAAGAGAGGGAAATGCAATGTATCAAAGTTATCTAGTGTAACTTTTATTTTTCATGTCGTTTTAATCAAACTTTCAATTTCAGTTTATGTTGTAATCTTAAAACTTTGTATTTCAAGTTCTAATGATATAAGAAAGCCTCTGTGAAACTTTAATTCAAGTGTCAAAGTATATTTCAGTTTATGCAATTTCTCATTTTTATGCAAAATTCCATGTTGTACCAAATGTTGTTTTTAGTTGTTAATATGGATTAGAATAGGTCACATAAGTTCCTAGAAAGCTTATTGAAGCTTTTAGTTATCTTAAAAATCAGTTTAGTTAAAAAAGTCAAAAATCATCAAAAATCCCATTAAATACTTGAAAAATCAAAAATCCATGGTAAAGAACATCAAGAAGCTGGAGCAGGGTGTATCTTGGATGGCCTTGGTATAGTGCTTCTTGGGAAGCTATAGGAATTGGTTTAAGGTCCTGGTTCTCAGTTTTAAGCATTGAAAGCTCTTGTAAGCATTTTTAAGTAATTTTGCATTTTACTGTTGTGATTAGTTAGTTGTTGTAATTTCTTGTTCTTAGTGTTAATTAGTCATAGTTAAGTTAGTTTAAACCTTAAAATCAATAGCTTACTCTTTGGAATTCATAGTTGCTTAAAAATCTCACTTTGGCAGTCATACAAGCTTAAGTCTAGAATCTTGGTTTCAGTTGATTAGTGTTGTTGATTTGTGTTCCTTTAGTGCTAATAATTGATAATACAAGTTCTGTAATCAAGTCCATGGTCTAAACTTGAGATTTGCTTTGTAAAAGTTCAAAACAGTCAACAATTAAGGGTGTTTGTTTTAACTGGTTTATCTGTGATTAAGGGTGGTTAAGACACTGCACTTCTTTGTTCTAAGTTACTTTAGTACCTATTATCTCAAACAAGTAAAGAAAAATAGTTCTCCTTTGGTGAAAAGTCAAAAATACTTTTGGATCAAAACTGTGCAGCCACTGTTGGGTGTTTAGGGAATGGAATTTTGATTTTGTGATTAAAAGTTGTTACTCTTGCTCAAACTAGTCTCATTACACATTAACAAATCATATTCAGTTCTTAGAATCAAATCAAAAGTCACTTTGGTCAACCTTTTGGTTTTGAGCAAAAGTCAAAAATTTCAAAAGGGTCGTTTTTGAATAAAACTTGGAATTTCACTGAAGGTTTATTAAAGAGAATCAGTTTACAAGCTCTTGGGGAATTATAGTTTGGTTGGTAAAGAAAAATACAAAAATGATAGCTCTTAGTTTCTTGGCTTTTTAAGTGCTTATTTCATTGCTTTTTGTGGGGTACCCATCTGCACAAGTGCTCTGTGCACAGAAATTGGTTCCACTTTCATAAGCTTGCTACAAGCTCATTACTTGTCCAAATCTAGTATTCTCTGGTTCCTTGGAAAGCCAACCTGGTCTTCTTGAGTTGTCAATTTTTATTTTTCAGTTTGGAGCTTGTTTGGTAGGGCTGCTAAGGGCTTAAATCTTGTCCCATTTTTCTGTTTTTCTTCATAACAGTCAATAGCTTATCAGCTTATTGTAGCTTTTCAGTTTGAGTGTTTGTTTCTTTTAGCTTCACTTAAGCTCATATAACTTGTTGGTAGCTTATTTGAGCTTTTGTTTCAAGATAGCAAGCTTGTTTGAGCTTATTTCAAAAAAAAAAATAAGCTTATAAGCCACTGTTGGGTTTTTAAGTCTTCAAATTAGCTTATTTGACTTTTGTAAATTTTTTGTCTTTATTAAAGTTTCTTATTATTAGTATATAAGTAGTTTTCAAAAATAAAATTCACAAAAACATCAATATAAAAATAGTGATAGCGTTTATTTAAGATTTTTTAGCTTTTTGATTTTTCTTTTCAACTTATTAATAAGCAAAACTTGTTTTTCTCTTTTTCTTAGGTTTCTGTTATCATATAGGATTTTTAGAAAAAGTTTCAGATTTTTCTTTATCTTTTTAGTATTTTTTTATAATTATAAATAGTTAATAAATAATAAATAATTAGTAATAAATAATTAAAAAGTCTAAAAAATATATTTTCTATTTTAAAATTAGTTTTATCATATTTTAGATTTTTCAAAGTTAAAATTTTATTTTTCCAAGTTTATTTTCTATTTTCTAGTAATTAAGTGTATTTTAAATAGTTATTAATTAATAATAATTAGATAAAAAGTGTGAAAAATATATTTTTAGTTTTAAAATTAGTTTTATAGTATTTTAGATTTTTCAAAATCATAAGTTTATTTTTCTAGCCTTATTTTGTATTTTCTTTCATTTTAGAGTATTTATTAAATAGTTAAAATAGTTTTTAATTAATAATAATTAATTAAATAGTGTTAAAAATTATTTTCTTTTTCTAAAATTTTTCTTTTATTTTTAGGATTCCAAAAATGTCCTTTTTATATTTTTAGGTCTTTTATTTCTTAGTTTTCACTTTTTATTTTGTGCGTGTACGTAGTTTTTAAAACTCACGTTTACGTTTCTTTGATCTGGTTGTTGTGCTTTCCAATTCTGTGCTCAATTCCTTTTCTAATCAATCAGTAGTGTAATATTTCTAATCATAACCTTTACAGATCACTATCCTTAGTGATCATCCCATCATCTGAATCAGTTTTACACACCATTAAGTCTCCTTGGGACTAAACGACCCGGGAATCCCCTGTATTCTCTGATCTTAATTGTATTTGTGTCTGAGCTGTTTTAAGTCTTTTTGACTTGACTGTTCGGCACAGATCAAAATTTTGGCGCCGCTGCCGGGGAGGCTTTAGCGTGTGTCTAGCCATTTTCAGATCCATTGTTGCACATACCCACCGTTTGTAAAAAGTTTTTTGTAAAGTTATAAGAAAATCAAAAAAAGTTCATTAGCACTTTTCCTAAAGTGTTAAAACACCAAAAAAATATAAAACAACAAAACAATCGGAACGTTTTCTATTTTGTATTCTCTTTTAAGGTGATTCTTGAAGAGATACGATTTGGTTAAACGGGACGATAACAAAAATATTGTCCAAAAGTTTTTGAACCCATCTTCACAAATCTAACCTACGTCTTTTCAGTGGTACTTAATTGAATACATAAAAATCAACCACCGCAAATCAAGGCAGTGCACTACCTAACTGGGGGTGCGACCATTAATAAGTTCCCGAACATCAGATTTAAAACTTGCCTTTGTGTCACTTGTGATTTGGTGTACCTTTCTTAAAGAAGCCATTTCATTTGTGATTATTGGTTAAGTTCACTTGTGTTTTGCCTCATTTGTTTTGAAAATTGGTTTTTATACATAGTGCATGCGCACTCGTTCTTCCAGTTCTACAAGTCCACTTTCCGAACTTGGAAACATTCCTCGAAGACGTAGAGGACGTTCAGCTCCTTCAGCCGTGACTGAGGAACGTCTACCACCACCACCTCCTGTCGAAATGGCAGAAGACAAACCGATGAATGAGCTTCTCCAAGCACCCATCGAGGGTTACGGAGATGCCATTGTTGTTCCAGCCATCGTGGCTGACACTTTCGAGCTCAAAACCGGGTTGCTCAATCTCGTAACCCAAAGCCAATTCTATGGTTTTGAGCGGGATGATCCTCATGCGCACATTCGATGGTTTAACAAGATAGCATCTACCATCAAGTACAAGAATGTCCCATCCGAAGCTATCAAGCTTCTTCTGTTCCCATTTTCTCTAGAGGGACAAGCCCGGAATTGGCTTGAGAAACAACCCCCTCGTTCTATAGAGACATGGGAAGATCTTGTCACCAAATTCGTTAACGAGTTCTATCCTCCATCCCGAACCACAAGTCTTAAGAATGAGATAATGAAATTTTCTCAGAGATTTGATGAATCATTCGGGGAGGCATGGGATCGTTATAAAGAGTTGCTTCGCAAGTGTCCGCATCACGGTTTTACCGAGTTAATGCAAATGGATACTTTCTACAATGGTCTCAATCAGGCCAATCAAGATTCTTTGAATGCCTCCGCGGGAGGTAATTTCCTGAGCAAGACCACCAAAGAGGCCTTGCAGATCATTGAGAACAAATCTCAGGTCCGTCCTTTCAGAGCTAAGACATATCAGTCTAATGCTGGACCTTCTTCTTCTTCATCCCCCGTGAGTACATCTAGCACCGATGCTAAGATTGATAAACTCACAGACATTGTTCAGGCTTTGGTTCTAGCTAACCAGAAGAAAGTCTCCTTCACTCAGCCACCAACACATGCTGAAGTGAAGAAAGTTGACGTTTGTGTCACTTGTGGTGGTCCTCATGCTTACTACAATTGTACTGCCACCGATGGTAGTCCTTTTGAGGCTAATGCTTTAGCCGGTAGTTCACAACAAGGAGGTAATCAATACCGTCCTCAAAATGAACCACACTACCGTGCTAACACTAATCAGGCACCACCCGGTTTCAATCAAAATCACAACATGCAAAACCGGAATCAGAACCAACCAAGAATGAACCAAGGTTATCAAAACCAAGGTAATTTCTATCCTGGACCCAATCAGGGTTTCCAACATCAAGGAAATCTTCATCAAAACAATTTCAATCGAGGGAATCAATTTCATGGGAATATGAATCCTAATCAAGGGAATTTTGGTCATAATCAAAACATACGACCTCAAATTGTCCCTCCAGCTCCTCCCGTCATTACTCCTCCAGGACCATCATCTGATGAGTTACTGAAGCAGTTTATGAAATCCTAAGATGAAATGAACAGGTTGTTGGTCAGTCAGATTGCTGATCTGAAGAAGTCTTTAAATGATCGACCCTCGGGCTCAGGTACTTTACCGAGCAACACGATCGCTAACCCGAGGGGCGATGCCAAGGCGATCACAACCCGAAGTGGTGTTTCATACCCTGGACCTGCTGTTCCTACTACCTCTTCTTCTTCTTCTCTTCCTAAGGTAGTGGACAGTGAACCTCCAAAACATAATGGACCTACGACTCCAATGCCACCTCCACCAGTGCCAATGAGTCAAGTTACCAAGGATACAACGGACAAAGTGCATTATTCAAGCCCACGAAGTACCGCACACGTCCTACCTTCGGTAGTCCAACCTCAAGTGGTCCAGAAACCCCAGTCTAATCAAGGAGTTGTTTTTGAACCTCCTATAGCTCCTGTTGAGAATCAGAAATCCAAATCTTCTATTCCTTACCCATCGCGCTTGAATGAGCAAAAGCTCCGCGAGAAAGCTAGTCATCAAATGGATAAATTTTTCCAAATTTTCCAAGAGTTACATTTTGACATAAGCTTTGCGGATGCTATCATGCTGATGCCCAAGTTCGCATCGACTCTCAAGCACATGTTAAGCAATAAGGAAAAGCTGTTTGAAATGGCTAAGACTCCTCTTAACGAGAACTGCTCAGCAGTTATTCTGAAAAAGCTTCCTGAAAAGCTTGGAGATCCTGGGAAATTTCTCTTACCTTGTGTATTCCCAGGGATGGTTGAATGCTTTGCCCTAGCAGATCTTGGAGCAAGCATAAACCTTATGCCATATTCAGTATGGAAGAAACTCTCTCTTCCGGAACTCACTCCTACATGCATGACTCTCGAGCTTGCAGATCGTTCCATATCCCGTCCTCTTGGCATTGCTGAGGACGTGTTTGTGAAAGTAGGAAAGTTCCATTTCCCAGCTGACTTCGTGGTTGTTGATTTTGATGCCGATCATCGGGTTCCTCTCATTGTTGGTCGAGGATTCCTGAGAACGGGCCGTGCTCTCATAGATGTATTTGAGCAAGAAATCACATTGCGTGTTGGTAACGAAGCTGTCACCTTCAACCTTGACCAAACTTCGAGGTACTCCGCAAACTATGATTCTGAATCGGTCAACCGAATAGATATCATTGATGTTGCTTCTGATGAGTATTCTCAAGAAGTTCTTGGTTATTCTCATAATTCTGTGAGTGGGGATTCCACCACATCTTCTCAGCCTATCATAGCCAATTCTACTCCTTCCATCACTCCGTTTGAG
This sequence comes from Chrysanthemum seticuspe, assembly GCA_019973895.1. Classification (NCBI taxonomy): domain Eukaryota; kingdom Viridiplantae; phylum Streptophyta; class Magnoliopsida; order Asterales; family Asteraceae; genus Chrysanthemum; species Chrysanthemum seticuspe. The sequence goes on from BPTQ01000007.1 coordinate 265,491,511, forward strand.
GGAAGCGACTTCATCTTAGATGAGATTGAAGCATACTTGGCTAGTGATTCTGTACCTTGGGAAATTGATCACGCTCCAATTGATATTGAGGGGGACATACTTCTTATTGAGAAGCTGCTCAATGATGATCCATCATCAACCCCTCATCCCAGTGATTCAATCCCAGTTGAGATTAATCAAAATGAGATTAATCTGGAGGGAGATATTCTTCTTAAGAAAGTGTCAAATCTGGATACTTCTCTTCCTCTCCCTCCCATCAAGCTTCATAACGAGGAAGTCAATTCAGTTGAGAAAACTGAAGAATTTCCTGAGGTTGAGCTTAAGGACTTACCTCCTCATCTTGAGTATGCATTCCTTGAGGGTGATGATAAATTACCCGTCATTATTGCTCGAGATTTGAGTAAAGATGAAAAAGCTGCTCTCATTACAATCTTGAAGTCACACAAGCAAGCAATTGCTTGGAAACTCTCCGACATCAAAGGTATAGACCCTGAGTTCTGTACTCATAAAATCTTGATGGAGGATGACTTCAAACCCGCAGTTCAACATCAGAGACGAGTGAATCCAAAAATCCATGATGTTATCAAACAAGAGGTTATCAAACTTCTTGATGCCGGATTGATTTACCCGATCTCAGACAGTCCTTGGGTCAGCCCAATTCATTGTGTCCCGAAAAAGGGTGGCATTACTGTTATCACAAATGAAGATAACGAGTTAATTCCAACTCGATTGGTTACGGGATGGCGTGTTTGCATCGACTATCGTAAGTTGAATGACGCCACTCGTAAAGACCATTTTCCTCTACCCTTCATGGACCAGATGCTTGAGAGATTAGCAGGGAATGAGTACTATTGCTTCCTTGATGGTTTCTCGGGTTACTTTCAGATCCCTATTGATCCACAGGATCAAGAAAATACCACATTCACTTGCCCATACGGGACTTTTGCCTACAAACGTATGCCTTTTGGCTTATGTAATGCTCCTGGCACGTTCCAACGATGTATGATGGCCATATTCCACGACATGATCGGGGAAACAATGGAAGTGTTTATGGATGACTTCTCGGTCATTGGGGATTCTTTTCAATCATGTCTCTCCCACTTAGATAAAATGCTTCAAAGATGTGAAGACACCAATCTTTGTCTAAACTGGGAGAAGAGTCACTTTATGGTCAAAGAAGGCATTGTCCTTGGCCATAAAATTTCAAAGAATGGGATTGAGGTAGATAGAGCAAAGGTCGATGTTATTGCTAAATTACCTCATCCTACTACCGTCAAAGGTATTAGGAGTTTTTTGGGTCATGCCGGTTTCTATCGTAGATTCATTCAAGATTTTTCTAAAATCGCCCGGCCTATGACCCATCTTCTTGAAAAGGATGCTCCTTTTATCTTCTCACCCGAGTGCATCGTAGCTTTTGAAACATTGAAGAAAAAGCTTACTGAAGCACCCATTCTCGTTGCTCCTGACTGGGACTTGCCTTTTGAGCTCATGTGCGATGCAAGTGATTTTGCTATCGGTGCAGTCCTAGGGCAACGAAGAAATAAGCATTTTCAGCCTATTCACTACGCAAGCAAAACTATGACTGAGGCTCAAACTCATTACACCACCACAGAAAAAGAGCTATTAGCCGTGGTGTATGCTTTTGAGAAGTTTCGGCCGTATCTTATCTTGACCAAATGCGTAGTGTATACGGATCACTCGGCTCTTAAATATCTCTTTGCAAAACAAGATGCAAAGCCGAGATTGCTTCGTTGGATTCTCCTCCTCCAAGAATTTGATATCATCATACGTGATAAAAAAGGAGCTGAGAATCTAGCGGCTGATCATCTGTCCAGATTAGAAAACCCTCACCAAGATGTTTTCGAGAAAAAGGATATAAATGAAACATTTCCTCTCGAGACACTCAATGCGGTTTCTTTTCGTGGAAATTCCACCACCCCATGGTTTGCTGACTTTGCAAATTACCATGCGGGTAACTTCATTGTGAAAGGGATGTCGACCCAGCAGAAGAACAAATTCTTCAAGGATGTTAAACATTATTTCTGGGACGACCCTTTCTTGTTCAAAATCTGTGCGGATCAAGTCATCCGACGGTGTGTTTATGGACAGGAAGCTATTGACATTCTTACAGCTTGCCATGCTGGACCCACCGGGGGCCATCATAGTCCAAACTACACCGCCAAAAAGGTGTTTGATTCCGGGTTCTATTGGCCCACAATCTACAAGGATGCCCACGATTTTGTCAAAACCTGTGACGCTTGTCAGCGTCATGGTAATATATCTCAAAGGAATGAAATGCCGCAAAATGCCATTCAAGTTTGTGAGATATTTGACATATGGGGTATTGATTTTATGGGGCCGTTTCCATCTTCTCGTGGTAACAAGTACATACTCGTGGCTGTTGACTATCTGTCAAAATGGGTTGAAGCAAAAGCCTTACCCACCAATGATGCCCGAGTAGTTGTGAAGTTTTTGAAATCTCTGTTTGCCAGGTTTGGAACTCCGAGAGCGATAATCAGTGATCGTGGTACACATTTCTGTAATGACCAATTTGAAAGAGTCATGCAAAAGTATGGTGTTACCCATCGTCTCTCCACTGCATACCACCCCCAAACAAGTGGGCAGGTGGAAGTTTCAAACCGTGGTCTTAAAAGGATCCTTGAAAGGACAGTAGGAGAGAATCGTGCATCCTGGTCGGATAAGCTTGATGACGCACTCTGGGCCTTCCGTACAGCTTACAAAACACCAATTGGGTGTACTCCATACAAGCTAGTGTACGGAAAGGCATGTCATCTTCCGATTGAATTAGAGCACAAGGCATACTGGGCCTTAAAGCATGCAAACTTTGATATACAGACAGCCGGTGATCATAGAAAAGTTCAAATGAATGAACTAAATGAACTTCGTGATCAAGCTTATGAGAACTCTTTGATCTACAAGCAAAAGACAAAGAAGATTCATGACTCCAAGATCAAGAACCGCGTTTTCAACGTTGGTGATCGAGTCCTTCTTTTCAACTCAAGATTGAAGATTTTCTCGGGAAAGCTCAAGTCCCGCTGGTCTGGTCCATTCACTATTGCTAAGGTTTATCCTTATGGTACCGTTGAGTTATCTCAACCCGATGGTCCTAATTTTAAAGTGAATGGTCATCGAGTTAAGCATTACTTTGGAGAGGACATTCCTCCTGTGGTTGTCCCAGATTTACAAACATTCCCCATGAACCAATGAATGCGGGGATCGAGTCAAGCTAGTGACTCGGTAATCAAAAACATTAGCCTGCACCATATGGGTTTTCACCCATAATTCTGTCTTCTTATCCCCTTTCTACCACCCAAGTGTGGGGGAGTTTTCCCCACACTGTTGTATATTCTCAATCTTTCTCTAAAAAAAAAAAAAAAAAAAAAAAAAAAAAAAAAAAAAAAATCTTCTTAATAAATGGCCGTAATATTTCCCTTTTACGTTCTTTGTTTCGGCATAACCGCCGGTACTTTGAATATTGAGGGCAATATTCATTTCTAAGTGTGGGGGGGAATTCTCACGAATTTCATGTATTATTTTACCCAATTCCCCCGTTTTTGGCCAAAAATTTTTTTTGGAGTAAGTGTTTTACACTTTCTCATTTGGTTATCAGTCCGCCTTGTCTGTAAGACAAAAGGATTGGCTAATCCAGGAGCAAACGGCTCTTGGTAAAGATTTCTCAAATCCGTTTATATGGCTTGCAATTTGCCCAAAATTGTATGGTTCTTCAGCTCCCCATCATCCTCAAAAGATAATGAGTTGGCTAGCCCGCAAGGTTATGGCTTGTGGTAAAGGCAGTGGAAAATCCATAATTGGTATTCAGCTCACCAAAGATAATCTTGACAATTTATCTAAGAGTTGGCTAGTCCAGAAGGGTACGGCTTCTGGTAAAGACACATCAAATCCGTTATATGGTTTATGATTTGCCAATAAATCATCTGGTTATCGTTGTACCAAGATTCTTACTTGAATCAAAACAATTGGCTACTCCAGAAGTGATGGCTTTTGGTAAAGAGTTTTTCAAATCCATCAAGGTTTTCTCAAATCATTGCTAGGGACTAGCAATATCTCAGTATGGGGGATTGATGAGTTTCCAAATACTCATCATTTTTACATAATCTAAACTGCAAAATCATCTGAAAACGCTCAGAAACACATCAAAATGATCAAATTATCACAAATCAGTGTTTTATGTGTTTTAATTGCAAAAATATCAAAATCAGATGAAAAATGTATCAAGTTTGCAAAATTGGCAGTTTTAGTCCCCCGAGTTTTAAAAGTTGTCAAATCTAGTCCCTGGAATTCAAAAATGTGGAAATTTATCATTCAAGGTCCCTGAAGTATTCTAAGTTGTTTAAAATGATCCTTGAATGATTCTTTGGTCAATTGGCAAGAAAGGTCCTCAAACTTTGGAAATTTACAAAATTAATCCTTGGACCTTAAAAAATGGATTTTATGCAAAAAGGGTTCTTGTATTATCAAAGTTGGCAAATTTAGTCCTTGTGAGAAGTTTGGAAATGTTCACTTTCAGTCCTTGGAGTTTGGCAAAATTTCACTTTTGGTCCTTGTTTAACAACCAAACCAAACGGACTCTTTAAATAATCCAAGCCCAATTACAAGCCCAACCCAACAGCCCCTTGACCCTTTGCCCTTGACCCCCAGGTCACAACCTATTCTGACCCCAGCCACACCCCATTTGACCCCCCCTTTGTTATTAAAACTTCGGTCAACCAAAGTCAAAACCCACCTATACGCGCCCAAAATACTTGTCACTGTAGCAACCTCTCTTCCCCAACAGAAAACCCAAAACCAGACCTGGTTTTCACTCCATTTTCAACCCACCCCCATTCCATGTCCCCTCCAACTCCCCTACATTCCAAAATTCTTTAATTAACATAACCAAACTCATTAAAGCTCAAAACCTGCTATGTAGAATTTTGGCGCCAAAATGCTAGGTGGATGGTCCTGATGATTCTAGCCAATCCAATGGCTCAAACTTGGTGGGATTCAATCAGAAGCACGTGGGAAGTCTGAAAAATCATTATAAAGAGAGGGAAATGCAATGTATCAAAGTTATCTAGTGTAACTTTTATTTTTCATGTCGTTTTAATCAAACTTTCAATTTCAGTTTATGTTGTAATCTTAAAACTTTGTATTTCAAGTTCTAATGATATAAGAAAGCCTCTGTGAAACTTTAATTCAAGTGTCAAAGTATATTTCAGTTTATGCAATTTCTCATTTTTATGCAAAATTCCATGTTGTACCAAATGTTGTTTTTAGTTGTTAATATGGATTAGAATAGGTCACATAAGTTCCTAGAAAGCTTATTGAAGCTTTTAGTTATCTTAAAAATCAGTTTAGTTAAAAAAGTCAAAAATCATCAAAAATCCCATTAAATACTTGAAAAATCAAAAATCCATGGTAAAGAACATCAAGAAGCTGGAGCAGGGTGTATCTTGGATGGCCTTGGTATAGTGCTTCTTGGGAAGCTATAGGAATTGGTTTAAGGTCCTGGTTCTCAGTTTTAAGCATTGAAAGCTCTTGTAAGCATTTTTAAGTAATTTTGCATTTTACTGTTGTGATTAGTTAGTTGTTGTAATTTCTTGTTCTTAGTGTTAATTAGTCATAGTTAAGTTAGTTTAAACCTTAAAATCAATAGCTTACTCTTTGGAATTCATAGTTGCTTAAAAATCTCACTTTGGCAGTCATACAAGCTTAAGTCTAGAATCTTGGTTTCAGTTGATTAGTGTTGTTGATTTGTGTTCCTTTAGTGCTAATAATTGATAATACAAGTTCTGTAATCAAGTCCATGGTCTAAACTTGAGATTTGCTTTGTAAAAGTTCAAAACAGTCAACAATTAAGGGTGTTTGTTTTAACTGGTTTATCTGTGATTAAGGGTGGTTAAGACACTGCACTTCTTTGTTCTAAGTTACTTTAGTACCTATTATCTCAAACAAGTAAAGAAAAATAGTTCTCCTTTGGTGAAAAGTCAAAAATACTTTTGGATCAAAACTGTGCAGCCACTGTTGGGTGTTTAGGGAATGGAATTTTGATTTTGTGATTAAAAGTTGTTACTCTTGCTCAAACTAGTCTCATTACACATTAACAAATCATATTCAGTTCTTAGAATCAAATCAAAAGTCACTTTGGTCAACCTTTTGGTTTTGAGCAAAAGTCAAAAATTTCAAAAGGGTCGTTTTTGAATAAAACTTGGAATTTCACTGAAGGTTTATTAAAGAGAATCAGTTTACAAGCTCTTGGGGAATTATAGTTTGGTTGGTAAAGAAAAATACAAAAATGATAGCTCTTAGTTTCTTGGCTTTTTAAGTGCTTATTTCATTGCTTTTTGTGGGGTACCCATCTGCACAAGTGCTCTGTGCACAGAAATTGGTTCCACTTTCATAAGCTTGCTACAAGCTCATTACTTGTCCAAATCTAGTATTCTCTGGTTCCTTGGAAAGCCAACCTGGTCTTCTTGAGTTGTCAATTTTTATTTTTCAGTTTGGAGCTTGTTTGGTAGGGCTGCTAAGGGCTTAAATCTTGTCCCATTTTTCTGTTTTTCTTCATAACAGTCAATAGCTTATCAGCTTATTGTAGCTTTTCAGTTTGAGTGTTTGTTTCTTTTAGCTTCACTTAAGCTCATATAACTTGTTGGTAGCTTATTTGAGCTTTTGTTTCAAGATAGCAAGCTTGTTTGAGCTTATTTCAAAAAAAAAATAAGCTTATAAGCCACTGTTGGGTTTTTAAGTCTTCAAATTAGCTTATTTGACTTTTGTAAATTTTTTGTCTTTATTAAAGTTTCTTATTATTAGTATATAAGTAGTTTTCAAAAATAAAATTCACAAAAACATCAATATAAAAATAGTGATAGCGTTTATTTAAGATTTTTTAGCTTTTTGATTTTTCTTTTCAACTTATTAATAAGCAAAACTTGTTTTTCTCTTTTTCTTAGGTTTCTGTTATCATATAGGATTTTTAGAAAAAGTTTCAGATTTTTCTTTATCTTTTTAGTATTTTTTTATAATTATAAATAGTTAATAAATAATAAATAATTAGTAATAAATAATTAAAAAGTCTAAAAAATATATTTTCTATTTTAAAATTAGTTTTATCATATTTTAGATTTTTCAAAGTTAAAATTTTATTTTTCCAAGTTTATTTTCTATTTTCTAGTAATTAAGTGTATTTTAAATAGTTATTAATTAATAATAATTAGATAAAAAGTGTGAAAAATATATTTTTAGTTTTAAAATTAGTTTTATAGTATTTTAGATTTTTCAAAATCATAAGTTTATTTTTCTAGCCTTATTTTGTATTTTCTTTCATTTTAGAGTATTTATTAAATAGTTAAAATAGTTTTTAATTAATAATAATTAATTAAATAGTGTTAAAAATTATTTTCTTTTTCTAAAATTTTTCTTTTATTTTTAGGATTCCAAAAATGTCCTTTTTATATTTTTAGGTCTTTTATTTCTTAGTTTTCACTTTTTATTTTGTGCGTGTACGTAGTTTTTAAAACTCACGTTTACGTTTCTTTGATCTGGTTGTTGTGCTTTCCAATTCTGTGCTCAATTCCTTTTCTAATCAATCAGTAGTGTAATATTTCTAATCATAACCTTTACAGATCACTATCCTTAGTGATCATCCCATCATCTGAATCAGTTTTACACACCATTAAGTCTCCTTGGGACTAAACGACCCGGGAATCCCCTGTATTCTCTGATCTTAATTGTATTTGTGTCTGAGCTGTTTTAAGTCTTTTTGACTTGACTGTTCGGCACAGATCAATATGTAATATCATATGTGATATGATATGTATATCATATGTGATTTTACACTAATATCACATGTGATATTACATATCATATATGATTTAACACTAATATCACATGTGATATTCAAATTAGTGTTTTATCATATATGATTTTTTAATGCAAATTTCATTAACGTAAAAAAACGAAAAAACTTAAAAAAAAAACATGAAAATACGAAGAAAAAAAATTTTGTCGAAAGTATATATCAAAGTGCCTATCTGTAGAAAGATAATTAAATGTTTGTCGCAATGATATATTTTTTTTTCGCTTAACGATTAACGGTTTGAAAGATATTAATCTTTGAAAAAAAAATGATGAAAGTAAGTTTTTTAAATTGTTGAGATTAATCTCATCATTAAATCAAATAAAAATATAGTCTGTAGATTGATCCCTTGTTATATAAAAAACATTTTGTCCTGATCTTAAATCCAACTTAATTACTATATGTTTATACAAAATATCTAGAATATATTTAATTTCTAAACATACCTTTTTCATCAGAACAAATTTAAAAAAAAAATAATAATAAATATAAAAAGAATGTTAAGATTTTCTTTTAATGTGGTGATCCACAACCTGACTATCCTATTGGTTCTTTCAAAAAGTAATACAATTAATTCACTGTCTCATTAAACAATGAAAATGGGTATATTTCAGGGTCAACATGTATGTTCTAGTTTGATTCGTATTTATGTTCTGGAACTGTCGAACGATGCTTCAAACAAAGTGCGACGAAATATGTATAAAATACGAGCTGTGTAATAACCCTAGTGAGCCGAACTATATATATAGACGTGTGATATAATCATGTGAACCCGACCAAATTAAAGTTTTGTTGTTGAGAACTTATAAGTTATAATAGAGAGATTGGGAGCATAACACATAATCCTCCCACTAATACAAGTGAAAGCTGCCATAAAGACAAAGTTAAGGCTGCTCCAATAACTACAAACTCATTACTTATTAATAATCACTTTCGTCCTTTCAAACAAATGCAATCTACTTTGTAGATTGGGTCTAAAAAAAAGTGGTATATAGATTATAAATTTTCATTTTTATTTGAAAATTTGAACTATTGCTGAAATTTACTTGCGCCAAATATGGTTGCATTTGGCTCCTTTGCTTTGCTAATGGTATTTCCAATATTCAACTATCCGACATGCCATTACTTTTTAATTTTTATCTTTTTTAAATTAACTGTCTCACAATATGTACATCACAAACTATTTCACATGTTATAAGCACGACTTAAATTTACAATCATTTGTTTAGAAAGTTTTTCACACAACAAGATGTGTCATTCAGACACAAGCCTTAGTGATGGCTTAAGAGTGAAGCTACTAAAGCTAGCTTTAAACCCCCCAAATATTTAAGACCCCAGATTTTGTAACACCCTTTATACATATATGGTATGTCACATATTTTCTTAAGTATCATCTTATATTGAGATATGGATATATAAAAGCCCCCGATTACAAAAACAGCTATTTGCTAGGTCTATAAAACTAAGTCTTTATTTGAGTTTAAAAAACCCGAACTAAGTCCGTCTTTTTACTATTACAAAATGATGTATTAAGCTAATTTAATGCCACAAATTCTAATGACTTTTACTATAAATAAACAAATTAAACATTTCAAGTAGGGGTGTAAACGAGCTGAGCAGCTCGTAAAAAGCTCAAGAACGGATCGGTAAAAAGCTCAAATGAGTCTAGCTTAAACGAGCTCGAGCCTAAACTCAAGCCTAACTTTGGGCTCATTTAATGATCGAGCTCGAGCCTCGGCTTTGTATATAAAGATCGACTAGGCTCGCGAGCCTAAACGAACCCTAGAAATATATATTGTATATAGTTATAAGATCGACTAGGCTTGCGAGCCTAAACGAACCATAGAAATATATATTGTCTATAACTATATATAAACGAGCTTAAAAAAATAACGAGCTCGAGCCTAGTTTTATTAACAAGTTATTATTCAATGAACAAACTTGAACACCAATGCCGTTTGTCTAAGCATTCATATCAGTTCGTCGTTTGGTTCAGTTAGTTACATTTAGGTTACCATAAAAATGAAGCTTTGTTTTTTAAGTTATTTACAAAACTGAACTAAAAAGGCACTCTATTTACGAAACTGAACCACTTTTTCTTGGTTTACAAAAATGAACTATGTGTTGCTGCATCTTTTCATGCGCCTGCCACACTTCATTTGTCACTTTGTATATAAATTTTTATATAAAATATAAAACTAAGAGCGGACGGTGTGGGCCGCCGTGTGCTTCGCCGTGGCCAACGTGGAGCCTCGCCGTGGGCCGCCACCACACCGGCGTTGCTCGTTGTGGCTCGCCGTGGAGATTGAAATCGTGGGGACGACGAAGTGAAACTTCTGACAAAGCAGCGAATTTTTTTTTTTTTTTTTTTTTTTCTCTCTTTTTTCTTTTTTTTTTTAAGATTTGTAAAGTTTTATGTATTAAGGTGAAGGTGAAGTGTTATTGATTTGGAAAGGTTCGTAGAGGTACTGAGCTTCTCGTGGTTAAACAGAAAAAACTTAAACTTTAAAGATTAACTGAAAACATGAAATACATAATAAGCTTAAACATTAAAACTACAGATGGATCCCTAAAAACAACATAAAAACATGAAATACATAATAAAACTACTAAACACTTAAAAAAACGAGTCATCTGAGTCCAAACCATCATCACTTGTTGGCGGAGAATAAAACTCCCCATTAATGTATCGACTCTCCATTATATCGAAAAAGTTGTCTTGGAGGTACTGAGCCTCCCGTGCTTCTTGCTCACGGCGAGCAGCCTCTTCACGTGCCTGCTCTTGCAGTATCTCCCTGACGTTTTCTTCATCTTGTTCAAGCTGCCGGAGGGAAGCCTCACTTAACCCGCTTGGGTGGTTTTGAAAATCCACCTGTGGACTGTTCACAGGTGGACTTGGAACAATTGGGAGGTACGGGATGTTTTCAAACCCCACCGGGAAGACATTTTCTGGTGGTGTTGAATAAACTTCAAACTCTGGCAGAGTTGGAAAGTTGGTTTCCGGCAAGTGATCTGGTGCCGGAAAGCTGGTTTCCGGCAACTTCTCTGGGCTGGGAAATTGCTGAGAAAAGTCTTTGCGAGACATTTTTTTTGTGTGTGAATTGTGTTATTTGTGTGTGAAAGTAATGCTGGTATGATACTATATATAGAAAACTTAACCGTTTGTATTTGAATTTAAAATTTGAATTTGAATTTAACCCGCCCAACAGTACCCGTTTTTTGAATTCGAATTTAACGTTTAAATTTGAATTTAACCCGCCCAACAGTACCCGTTTTTTGAATTCGAATTTAACGTTTAAATTTGAATTAACCCGCCCAACAGTACCCGGTTTTTGAATTTGAATTTGAAATTGAAATTGAAAATGAAAATGAAAATCACCTTTATAAATAACATCAACCACCATTTTATTTCACATCTACATCAATCCAAAAAACACACACACAAATGTCTCAAAATTTGAAGTGGAACAAGTCTGAAGAAATCTTGCTTGCGCAAGTTTGGATACAAATTTCGCAAGCTATGGATATGCAAAATAATCGTTCCGAAAATATTTTTTGGAACGACGTTATGCATATGTTCAATAATCAGACAACCGATGACCATCGTACAAAAAATTCAATCACGGGTAAATGGACGAGGATTAACGTCGATTGCAAAAGGTTCAACTCAATTTACAAACAGTTGCAGCGTCGAAGTGCTCAAAATGACCAATCTCATCTCGAAAATGCGAAACTAAGCTTCCAGCAACAATTTGGTAGAAAGGAGTTCAAATATGTTCACGTTTGGGAGATTTTGAAAAATTGCTCAAATTGGGATGTCGAAGATTAAATCCAGTAGTATGTGTTGTTTTTTTTCTTAATCGTGTTGTTTTTTTATTATTGTGTTATGTATTGTATTTTTAATTTGAATGAAATGAATTTATTTAGTTTTTATTTGGAAGTGAAAATTTAATAAAAAAAATAAAGTGGTAGTGGTGGGGCCCAAATGAAGAGGTTGAGGTTTGTTATGAGTGAGGAGGGGGTTTGTTGTGGTTAGTTGTGGGAAAATGAGATGCTGATGTGGCGCTGAGGTGGCGCGACGACGAACTTTCACTTCGTCATGACACCTAGCTCTCTAATACGCATCCAATTAAACATTCAAAACCATACACCATTTTTGACTATTTCAGCCACCTTCTTCCCAAATCTTCCATTTTCAAAACCATATATCACTCAGACCCTCCATCATTCAAAACATGTTCTGTCACATTTTTCATACCTTCAAACACTTCAACAAAATAGGTTCTGTCACATTCGCGTTTAGCAGCCTTCCACGCCCACGCCCAGGTGACTATTACTCAAGCTCCACGCCCCAGGCCACCTTCCACGCCCAGGACATGCTCCACGCCCACGCTCAGGTTCACACCCAGGGTTCATGCCACGCCCAGGGCACGCCTCATGCCACGCCCAGGGCACGCCTAGGTCATTCCCTCGCCCAGGAACACGCATCACGCCCAAACTTCTCGCCTGAACCACGCCCAGAGAATTGGTGTACACGTGTACGGTTTAAAACGTATTACGCTACTAATCTAACGTCTCATATTGAAAAGTTCATTTTAGAAAATTGTATGGGCGTGATTTATATGTGTAAAGTACTAGGGGAAAGTGTCCGTTTAAAAAAATTATCATCAATCGACTATTAGATTCTCATAGTGATTTTAGTTTGATAGTTCAATCTTTTATGAATCTAATGAATCAAAACTAAGGAAAAAGAAATTTATCAAAAACGCCTTATTTTAAGATTTATTCTTTAGGCCTCCTCTAATAGAGCCGCCCTCGCAAGCCCTTTGGTATGGACATACCATTGAAAAAGTAATGTTGTCACTTGCTCCGTTTTATAATAATATTTATCGATCTAATCTGAAATAGATGTGTCATATATCAAATTAAATTCGAATTAATGTTGTGTTAATAATAAAGTGCAACGACTCCATAATCCATATGCTAAAAAAAGACAAATCTCACATGAAGGCACTAAAAAAAAGAAAGTGGGATATCTTCATGGCTTCATTTAAGTTATTGTCATTTGTTGTTGGATCTTTTTATGCAATCATTATTTTTTTTTGAAAGGTTTGGTTCAGCGGTAAGCTAGATGTCCAAGACAGACATCCTCCCAATCGACCCGAGTTCGAATCCTACCCACCGGTGTCCCCTTGCCTAAGCTCAACCGAAATGGGGAATTTTTTGGTGGTTCCGCAAGGATCGAACCTGGGTCTACCCCAAGATGGGAACCCCGAAGGGAAAACCCACCTTACCTCCATCCAGCTGCGCTAGACATCATTGGCTAATGCAATCATTATTGATTTTCATTTTTGTTGAAAGGGATTTTCAGTTTTATTAATTGATACTGCAGTTTTTAAAAAAATATTGAACTTCGGGTTTCAAATTTCATCAACAAAATGAGTTTGTTGAATATTTGTATCTCCCTTTACTTCATACTTGATTCATAATGACTTAATGAAGTTTATTTGAAATTAATCTGGAATTCAAAAGTGAGGCATCTAATGTTAAGAATGCAGCTCATTTTTTCCTCGTATGCACAAAGATGATGAACCAATTTATTGTAAAGCATTAATTAATCTTTTAACATTATAACAAGGCTGGTGCAAAACATCCACATCTATCTCCACGGTTTCACTTGACTCGCCAAGATGTTCACAGTGGCGCTTGAGCACAGATGGTGCTGATGAATCTGCAACCACGGTTTTACTTGACTTGCCTAGATCCTTGCGGTGGCGCTTGATCATAGATGCCTTAAACTGTCATCTGCTATGCCATTTGTACCTGTTGTACATTTTCTAATTAAGTTTGACTCGATTCTATTTGAACTGCCTTACGAAATTACTCTGATCGACTCATCTATTGACAATTTTTCAACAAGTATTGGCGTGTACAGCAATCCCCCAGCTCAACTGATCCTATTCTATATGTTATCATCTTTTGATTCTTGTACATCATAAAAAAAAAGTTCAACTGAACCAGTAATGCAAATACCGCTCCTTCTCATCAGTCAAGAAGATCGCCGAGCAACTGCTTTTTTTGAACTACCAAGACCCCCCACCCCTACCCCTCTGGTCTTCTCTCCTCAAACTTTAATAAATTTATCAGCGCCAACTTGTTACCAGTCATGATCGATCTTTAACCAGCACCCGAACAAAGTACTTTATAAAATGGGTATATGTTAGTTTAGAGAATGAGCTAAGAACTTAGGTCGAACCATGTTATGAACCTTTAACAGGTGTATTTTGGTGGCCATGACACATAAAAATGAAATATAAAATTATTATGGATGACAATAAACTACTTTTTCGCATAGTTGATAGCTTACAAAAATATCACTTTATTTTGCTCAGCTTGTTTTCAACACCCGCGTGCATACATAGATTTGAAGTCTTCTATTAGTAACGACGTGTCCAACAAGTCTTGCCAGATCAAGAGGCAGTTTTAACAACGGAAAGTTGCCTAAAAAAATTCTTGAACAAGCCACCCGAATGGTCACATTGCCATAACTGGTTTTAGGATGCCTCGACACATGATATTGGTTGCTTAATTCCAATGAACAATATCATCAGTCATACTGTAGCTGTACTACTTAATGACTCCAAAATATGATACTCAGTATTAACTATCTCAATACTGCAAATAAACTAGCTAAAAAATCCATTGCAGATTCATGCAAATAAGATGAAAAATTATTGGAAACAAGATTCAAATCTCTACCAAAACTCCAAAAGATATTGATTATAACAAAGACAGAAGTTTCATGACATATACCAAAACGGTTTCCAAAGCAAAACTCTTGAGACATAACAAACAACTGATGTTCTCGAACCAACATAAAATAACTTCTAAAAGAAATTTGAAGATGTATCCCCAGCTGTAATCCTCACACTTTTGATGATCGGTTGTAAAACTTGGATTTCTCTTCAACAGTCTGGAAACGACCATGGCCATTCTTAGCAGATGTATCAATGAACTTCAGTTTAATATCCTCCAAAGCAAGCCTGGATGTCTGGGCCAACAACGACTGCCTCAATGTAACCACACGTTTCTTTGGTCCCACGCAGCATCCCTTAATCATCAGAAAATCATCTTTCACAACACCATAGTGTGGGAATCCTCCCATTGGGGTTATCTCCTTCTCAGTCCTACGCAAGATATATTCGACCTTTAGAATGCAACTAAAATAAATAAAATAAAATAAAAAACAAAACGTAAAACATAAAAGTGGATTGTTTTGTTACCTGTCATACTCAGTGCTTGCAGAATGGGACTCCTGACCAGCCTTCCCTAGCTTGTAAATCTTCTTATTCATTTCAGTCCTGTGGTGATAACCGTTCTGTCCAGCTCTTGCAACAGTGAACGAAACCCTAGCTGGATGCCAAGCTCCGATACAAGCAACCTTACGGAGACCACGATGGGTCTTACGGGGCAAACGGGTCACACCCCAACGTGTCACAACACCTTCGTAACCCTTTCCCTTTGTCACACCAATGATGTCGATCATTTCATCTTTCTGGAAAACAGCATCAATAGGGACCTGCTTCTCAAAGAAACTGTAGCCAAAGTCAACTTTCTGTGCCACATCACCACCGTTTACTTGAATCTCCATCAAATGAGCCTTCTTTTGCTTCAAACCTTTCATCTTTCGGATCTGAGTGTGGGCCAAAACACGGATGACATTGCAGTATTTCTTCATTTTCTCCAACTGTGATTGAATATCCTTCTTTTCAGATTCAGTTTCATACTTTGATGAGTACTTGCTGAAAGCCTTCTTCTTTGACTTGCACCAGTTCTTGTAGAAGCGCCTCTTGACATCTTCACTGAGATGCTGAGCCCAAACTGTGTTAAGACTGCGAAGACCACGTGGGGTCTTGACATACCCAACCAACCCTACAACAACCATTGGGGGTGTCTCGACAATAGTCACTGCTTCACATGTTTCCTTCTTGTGGAGTTCTGAGAAAATAAAAAGACAATATCCAGTTAGACTAGACAAAAGAAATAAACAAACAGTGAGGAAGTATGTATCCGTTACTCAACTACACAAAAATGACCAAATAGTATTTCATTTTACAATCTTTAAGATCTAATAAGAAACTGAACCAAAAGAACTCACTTGACCCAGGCTTTTCAACCTCTCTCACAATGTGGGTCATTCCAGCTTTGTATCCCAAGAAGGCAGTTAGTCTGCATGGTTTGGTAGGATTATCTTTAGGGAATGCCTTCACTGCGAAACAAAATTAGACCTTAAGCAAAAGCACACATGCAGAATTGAAAAACTTATCAACTACAGTAGAATGTTTAAAGCCTCAATAGTCAACAAATAGTTATTAGCACACAAAATGAAAACCGTTACACTTAAAAGTTTCACATCCACAACAAACATGGCACTGATATTAAACATATGGCAACAAAAAATTGAAATTAAACACATGAAGCATTAAACCCAAAACTACATAACAGAACATATTGTTGGGCGGTTTCATGTTTAAAACAAAAATGAGACTCAGCTGCTATGTATAAGAACATTCATAATCATGGTGCAACAGTATTAAGGTATCCCAAATCTGTTACGGCGCATCAGGAGAGTCAGAAACATGCAATTTCTCCATAAAATAGTGAACTTGTGGCCTTCTAAAAAACCTAAGCACTCGATCAGGATTATCATCGTTGCCCATGAAAATTTTGAGCATCATATGATCCATACAATCATTAACACCTAAAATGTATGGGCAAATATATATAACAAAATGCATGTTCTATATTTTATACTACTCATAATAAACACAATATGGTGCTGGGGTAAGGGTTTCAAACACAAATTTACGTCACACAAACAGGCTATACTTTACATATAAACAGTGTTCAAATCCTTAATATCGGTATCATTAATCAAATTTATTAGAAACAAATTTAATAACTATTTCAAAAAGTTAAACTAACAGACACAAAAAAAATTTCAGAAACTTGACTGATAGTCTGATACAGACAAATAAACAAGAAGCACACAATCATGAGCAAATAGATAGTAGACATACTAGAAACAAAACACACTTTCTGTAATGACAAACACAAAGATACAAAGTTATGTATAACACTATATCTAAAATATATATAAACCTTTTCCTCTGTGACGTGCAGCCCTTTTGCGGGGAAGAAATCCCAATGAACCATGTCTTGGATGCTCAAATTTGCGATGAGACATGATACTTAGCTCACTATATATCTGCAGAACTCATAATATTCATTCCCAGATCTTATAAAGAGAAGAATCAACAAAATAAAGGGTTTGCATGCGGTGTAACCAGTAGCAAAGAAAGACAACTGTGTATACTGGAATTTAATATACTACAAAAAAGTAATAACTCTTAACACTCGGGAAAGAGCACAAAATCCTTCATGACAAAGAAAAACAAGCCTGATAAATTATAACTTGGGTAATAGGAAGATTTAAACACTTTTAGTATTAAAATGATTCAAAATATAACAATAAAAGTTGAAGCAAAGCAATTACTCTTTATGTTGATAACGAAAAACATATATAAGTATAATATTATAGACACACAAATTTATTTGTTAATCAAATAGCATTAATATGCAACTTACTCACTGCACATGTTAAAAAACGCACTATGGGCAGCTATTGAACTTTTACAGAATTATATAAGAATAGGCTGTATCATACAAAGCACAGATACAAAGTAGAACAAAACAATAGATAAGATAAAAAGTTAAAATTAAGATTTATAAACTGAAAAAATTAAGAAAACTTCTCGCACATAACCATCTTTTATGTACTTGTTTCATAAACCTCAAAATTAAGCGCATGAAAAAAAATCATCACAGAAATGCTTCAATGATACTCATTTTGTTGAGAATGATGTATCTCAAAGCCATAATGTATCTAACGTTTTAGACTAAATCCATATGTACAAAAACTAAAATCATGGCCCATCCTAATACTTTGTTTCAGTGTTGTAAAAAGCGGGCTAGGCGGGCATACACCGCCCCGATTTAGGGCAAATCGGCCAAGCTAGGCGGAAAAGTCAAAAGTCGGTCAAACATCCGCCTAGGCGGAGCTAGTCGGTCTAGGCGGCCTAGGCGGTCAACGAAAGTCAACCAAAAGTCAACGTTTTTTTTAAAAAAAATAGGGGTTTTAAATTTCAATTGGGGTTTTTCTGATTCGGGTTTTTAATTTTTGAAACCCTAGTTGATTTGGAGTTATGGATCCGAAATTGAAACCCTAGTTGACTTTAATTGGGGTTTTGATTTTCTTAATTTTGTTTAAATTGGTGGAGGGGAGGTTGAAGAGAGAAGAAGAAGTGAATGCTAGGTTATTAATGTTGTGTAACCCTAATAATAAGTGTTTTCTTGCCCCATTAAAAAGTTTATACAATAAGCACAACAAATAACTCATTGGGCTTTAATAAAAGTATACCAAAACTTAATCAAAACAACACATAATGTAAATTTTGCAACATATACAAAAGATATATAATTAAAAAAATTAATATAATTATTTAAAATATATAAATTATGCATATTTTATATCAAATACATATAATTTTACATTTTTTATATAGAAAAGTTCAATCCGCCTAGGCGGCGCCTAGGCCCCGCCTAGACGGCCTAGGCGCTAGGCGGTGGTCGACCGCCCGACTAGCGCCTAGCGGTTTTTGCAACCTTGCTTTGTTTATACCTAACACTCTAACAGGCAAATGTTTGCCAATGTTTTTACGAAATTACAATAATACAGTCATCCTTAATGAATCAAGACAATAACAATAAGAATATGAATGTCAAACATCACGTTAACCCTTCCAAAAAGCTTCTAATTAGGCAGGGATGCACTTATAGGGTGAAAGGTATTTTAATTTTACGAATAGCCTAAATAAACAAAAGCAAATTGTTCTAGTTTTGATTTACATAAGGCCTTAACTAACATTTTAACAAAAAAAAATATATATATATACATGAAAAAACCAGATATACGATCAACTCGCTACACATGGCATTAACCACATTATGTAATGATAAACAGAAAAGCTCCAAAAACCAAAGGCCTATGGCAAATAATATTAATTTGCCAATTCTCAAGCTTATTAGTATTTCTTGCCAAACCCGTATATCGGGTTACAGCAAACAAGCCCTTTTGAGACTCCAGCCTTGATTACTTGTATAATTAGGAGACAATTTCTTTCACCATACATATTTTGAGGCAATACCCATTATGCAAACAAGCTCAAAATATAATTTAATGAAACATCATTTATTTTTATATAAAAAACTTAAATCGAATTAATAACAATATAATCATTCAAAACAAGTTATAATATACCAAAAAAACTAGTTTCAATAAACTAAACAAGATCCATAAATAAAACATAACTATAGTACGTAGTAACATTTACCAAAACTATAGTATGTAATTCAGAAAACCATACCTCAGAAACAGAAAAAGTAAAAGGGAGAGAGAGATCTGAGAGTCTTTATACTATGAACCTCATTATTCAGATCTAAAATGTTTTAGGGTTTCATGTGAGGCCGTAACAGTTATTTGGGCCTGTGAAATAGTGGGCTACCAGCAATTGATTTTTTTATAGAGGGAATTTGGACAAGGTTATAGTAATGGATTTGATCGGAACTGCGTATATTTAAAATCTAAATAGAGATGC
The DNA here is from genome assembly GCA_019973895.1 of Chrysanthemum seticuspe. NCBI lineage: Eukaryota > Viridiplantae > Streptophyta > Magnoliopsida > Asterales > Asteraceae > Chrysanthemum > Chrysanthemum seticuspe. Next base: position 265,511,104 of record BPTQ01000007.1, read on the forward strand.
ACAAATCGGGTATTTCTCCAAGCCGAACCGGTTTTCAAACCGGTTTTGGTTTGAGTCAAACTGGTCAAAACCGGTTTTGACTCAAACCGGACCAGTTTGAAACTAGTTTTTGCCAATAAAACCCAAACCGGCCCGGATCGATTTAAACCGGTTTGGACAAGGTTATAGTAATGGATTTGATCGGAACTGCGCATATTTAAAATCTAAATAGAGATGCACAAATCGGGTATTTCTCCAAGCCGAACCGGTTTTCAAACCGGTTTTGGTTTGAGTCAAACTGGTCAAAACCGGTTTTGACTCAAACCGGACCAGTTTGAAACTAGTTTTTGCCAATAAAACCCAAACCGGCCCGGATCGATTTAAACCGGTTTTGGGTAAACCGTTTTTTCTTTTTTTTTTTCTTTTTTTAAACAATGGAGGACAAGCTTTTCGATACATGCTCCATCAACGCTTCCTAGCAGCCTTTGAGTACACCAGATAGTAGGTTTTGGAGTGTGAAGTGAGTTAGGACTAAAGAGAACGAAAACCGGAGTGGGCAACAGTGAGGCCAATGAGTGTACCAGTGAGAATGAAGGCTAAGAGAATAAGGCAGAGGCCACCTAGTGGGAAAAGAGTTAGGACTGCTAATAGTTTAAATCTGGAGTGGCCAATTTGTTGGTTTTGGTGTGTTTGAAAATGAGGTCTAGTGGGGTCCATAGGTGGCGTTGGTGTTGGATTGTTGGTATCAATAGTGTGTTTCTGTCATTTTACTATGTGTGTTTGTGCGATGAGGTATTGAGGTGTGAGGAAATGATATAATTATTGATTAAAAACACACATATAATTATTAACACGTTCACATGTTATATCTCTAGCACGTCGAATAGTAAGCCACATGTGTCATTTTAAGAGGTAGATATATTTATATTACTAGAAGGGTACCCGCGCAATGCAGCGGTGGTACGCGGTGACCATTTTTATGGCGAACAAATTTTTTTCATGTGACCTTTTAAGCACAACAAGGCGACCAGCATTTTTTTTTCCAACCATTACATAATAATTCAAATACATTTAAGAACATTACAAATAAAACTTCAAATAATATGACTAAACTACTAATCCATCAACACATTTTCCATAACTTTTAGGGATAAAACTACCCGCCTATGTATATTTGAATAAGCCCATTAGTGGTCCAGATTTTCGGATAATCCAATTACTAATCCATCAAAACATTTACTACATGATGATGATGATAGATTAAATGGGCTTTTACAACTCACAAGTCAATGTGTTTTATGAATATTAAAGTTATCACAATTAAAGACATTTAATTTACATTTGAATGTTGGGTTGTTAATTTCAATTTCCAATTAAAGAAATGTTTTTGGTCTTAAACTTTTTAAGACTTCTTTATTTAGAAAGTCCCAAACCCTTTATAAAGTAGTATAGATTTAGTTGCAGTATTTTTATAAGACGGAGTTATATAAGTTATATGTATCTGGAAATCACATTGTCAAGTTCATAATATTTGTAAATTGTAGTAGTCATTAAAATTAGTTACTTTTTATATTAATGTGAACACATTGCTTGTTTTAACTCTTAATAAAACTTAGTTCTTAATATATTTGTGTGAGTATCGTTTGGCCTCTCTTTAACAAAATTAACGTGATTATCTATACTACTTACAAAGCATGAAAACAACACAAGATGAACCTACTCGAGACCCTCCAAAGGATCTTGAAGCCATTAATATGCTTTCTTCATTCGGAATGAACTCAAATGAAGAAAAGTTCATGGATCGGTTGTGCTTATGTTTGTGTCGTTCAAATTGTTGGATTTGTGATTCGTTTATAATTCATGATGGTGAAGACAATTTGAAAAGGATGAACTCATGAGATGAGCTGAGTTCTTGATGGGGGTTGTGAAAAGTTTAGGTGAAAGAGAGGAGGTGAGGGCGATGATAACTAGAAGTGTGTGTAGGGTTAAAGTGATGATAAAATCTTTAGGTTGTATCTAATACGGGTTTGGGATTGATTGGATCAAGTATTATTTTGGGCCCGGGTCTTTCAATTCTAATGACGGGCTGAACAACTACATTAAAAGAGACTGTATTGGGCTCATGATTGGGCTTATATTAATATCTGAAAATGGTTGTTATTGAGCTATTGTTATAATAATTTAAGTTTGTTTTGGGTTGTTGGGTTAAATGTTATCCGTATTTTTACTATTTGAGTTGAAAATGTTTGTTTCGTTGCAGTGGTGTCGAGACGCAACTTCGCCTCCTTTTCACCACAACAACACATTGACAATCACATAACCTTTAACTACTTGCAATTCTACTATTGTCTTAATTAAAGTTATTGTTATTTTTAAATTAATTGTTAAAAAAATATAGCCGCATAACATCACATTGCCAGAAAATATAGTCACAGGGTCGAACGGGGTCACATACTCGACCGATTATTAATCCAAAAGCATTTAGACACTTCCCTCATATTTAATTTTTAAGACTTCCTAAAATAGATTTTAAGCAAATACAAGTCAAAAAAACATAATTTACAAATATGTAAAGCACAAATCAAACTACAAAAACATTTTTTATTTGCATAATAATGTACTCCAAGTGTTTTGATCGTTTCAATTCGGGTCAAAGTAGTGTTAGAATAATAAAAACTCAAGTGTAGGGATGTGCCTATAAATCCCTATCATTTTGATGTTATCGTAGAGGATGATAGAGTAAAAGTGTATGAAAAAAAAATCGAAAAAAATAGAAAAATGAGAAAAAGAAAAAAAATAGAGTGTGAAAAAAAAATGAAAGAAAACATACGGGCTACCATCCTACATCTATCTTTAATTTATGTTTGTTTGTTTCAGTTATCTAGAGTTTAGAGTGTCGAGTCTTGGCTTAGCAACGCCATTCTTCGCATGCTTGTAACATAAAGATTTTTGACTTGCCACCACTAAATAGCCTATCCCACCAAACCCTTTGTTTCCCTACCGTAAGCCTAACATTACAACCCTTTAAAAGACCTCTTGGATAGTCTTTCCTAGGTGCTTATGCCAAAGCGATGGAGGTTTGATCTAGTCTCAAGCCTATGGTAATCTATGTACTAGGACCGGTTAATGAGTGTTTATCTTCCATTTCCACTTTGTTATATTTCATATACACCCGAGAGATGTGAGTATCCAAACACCCCATGTGAGGTGCTAATATGTAATTTTCGTGCTTGTTATGACTTTTGCGGGGCTTATATGTGTTGTGAATCGTTCTAAACTAATGCTTCATGACCTCTAACTTATTACTTAATATCGTTCCTTTTCACTTTTTAGGTATCTTGAAGGCAAATTGCTGGAATGACACTTATTCGGACGAAAAGGCATGAATATACAAAGAAAATGGCCAAAGTCAAGAATCGAGACACTCAAGCTGCTGAAACTGAAGGGGACGGCGTCAGGTTATACCTGTGACGCCGTCGGAAGATGTTTTGTGACGATACAGTAGCCAAATTGCTTATTTTCAAGTGACGGCATCAGGTTTTAAAAGAGTAGGGCGTCGCAGCTCAGACGGCCTAGATTTGATCCAGACGGCGTCAGAGACTCAAGGCGACGGCGTCACGGACATGAGGTGACGCCGTCACAATGATATTGTGGCTAAGACGAAACCCTAATAACGGCGACCCGACGGCGTCACAAATTAAAGGGTGACGCCGTCACATCTGTAATCTTATATATAGAATCCAAATTTTTTTAGTTTTCGGTGTGTAGTCTTTTGGAGTAAAAACCTAAACCGAACCAAGGCTGTCTTGTACAGTATTTTAGGGTTCCATACCCTATCTTACATCAAGATAAGTGTTTTACTTCATTAATTTAATTATGTCTTCGTTTGATTGTGTGTATGCTTGCATGTTCCTCATGTCCGGCTAATTTACTTGTGTGTTTCCTTAGATATATGAAACCTAATTGTTAATTATTGTTAGGTTGTCTCTTATCTTAATTGTAATTGGCTTAGGAGTGCGACTAGGCTATCGTTGTGTTTAATACTTGATAAATCTTTGATAGTTTATGAATGACTTAGTGGATTTCGTTTACTAAACCCAAAGATAATCTCAAAGTTAGTTTATGAATGACTTAGTGGATTTCGTTTACTACACTTAAAGGTGACTTCAAAGAGTTAGGGAATGCACACCTTACGACCTTAGAAAACACAACGCGTTAAGAATAAGGACGTGACAATTCAACCACCAATAGGAGATAACTAGGGAGTAATAAAGCCTAAGCAAATACATTTTTAACTATCATACGAGCACACAACAATAGACATAGACTACCCTCACCTTAGATTAGATAATTAGATAAGTAGAAGTAATCGGTAGAAATACCAACCCCCAAATCCAAACCCCGAGATTTGTACCTTTCCATTTCCAAAAAAACATAAAAAATAATATTCCTCAACCCCAACATTAGCGTAGTAACTTCTCACTAGCATTCCTATTCCCCTAGAGAACGATATCAATACCCGTGGCTTACCCTAATACTACACTACAACGATTAGGTTCACTGCCTAGGGTGTTGAAAAACTTGCTCGACGAAAAGGAAGTTCCTTTGACCCCGAACGACGCGTGTGGCGTTATCAAGTTTTTGGTGCCGCTGCCGGGGAATAGAATAGCTAGTTAGGAGTCCACCTCGTTTAGGTTTCCTTGCTTGATTCCTATCAAGTAAGATTTTTTCCCATTTTTTAGCTTCCTCGTAGTCTATCCCCCTTCTTCGTGACCTTTGTTAGTAATCCCATCACTTTTCATCATGGAAGGTGATAACCAACCACCACTCATCAACCCACCACCAAATGACCCACCAAGAGGCCGTACTCTTGGTGAATACTCAAGACCAAGCCACCTAGGCTATAGAAACACCATTGAGCTTCCCGACCAAGCCCAAACTACGGCCCTGCAATCCGACACCATCCGGTTGGTGCAAAACGGATATGCATTCCATGGACTTCGTTCCGAAGATCCTTATCAACATCTTAAGGATTTCCTTAAAATCGTCGATTCCATTGACCTCGATGCTATCACTCGGGAGACCACGTGCTTGCTTCTCTTCCAATTCTCTCTACGGGACCAAGCTAGTAATTGGCTTGAGCGACTTCCCACCGGATCCATCTCAAGCTGGGATGATTTCACCACTCGTTTCCTCGTCCAATTTTTCTCATCGGAGAGAACTACCAAACTTAGGAATGACATCTTGATGTTCCAACAACGTCAAGGCAAAACTCTGTACGAGGCGTGGACTCGATTTAAGGACTTTCTCCACAAAGTCCCTCATCACGACATCGATCTTTGGCTTCAAGTCCAAATCTTTTATGATCGTGTCAACTTCTCAACTAAGAAATCCATCGACCAAGCGGCCGGTTGTAAACTTAGTAAACTCACCGTGGAAGAATCGTGGGGTACAATAGAGGACCTTGACCTCTATGAAAACGAATGTTGGAATGACCCCCGTGAGTTGTCCAAAACTGATAGAGCAGTCTCTTTGCCTCCCATTGACTCACAAACTTCCAATCGTAGGATGCTCGAACTTGAAGATCAAGTCAAATTCCTAATGAGCTCCTACGAGACTCCTAAGCTCGAGCCAAATAACTTAGGAAAATCCTACAACAACCCTCCAAACACCGGAACTTCCACTAGTCTTGAGGGAATGGTGTCCAAATTCATGTCGTCTCAAGAAGCTCGATTGACGCAACTTGAAGCCGATTTCAAGCAACGACAAAGCGAGATGACAACCAAGCTCGACACCCTCTTAAAAGCCTTCAATGGACAAAGGGATGAAATATAGGAAAAAATTGCGGAGATGATGGACTTAGTGAAAGAGTACACTAAAACGAAGATTCCCGAGAAGGTGCTAGTGAGGAACGATGAGCACGCCACCCACACTTTGTCTGTTAACGCCATTTCCATTGCTTCCGATGAGGATGGAGCAATTGAGAAGAAGGAGCCTGAGAGCAGCAAGGATAGTAAGGATAAGAATGAGGCTCGGACTGATGATGAACCCAAATTCATCAAGCATTACCTTAAGCATGAGATCAATAAGAAAACAATCGTTAACCAAGTGAAAAACTTTAGGTGCAATGATGTTCTTAGAAAAGCCCTCTTAGGTGAAATAGGAGAGGAAGAGTATGACACCATGCCTATTGGACCTATGTACGAGTCGATTCTGAGAAAGCCAGTAACTAAGAAGCAAGAGATCTCTAGGAACTTTGTAATTCCATGTAGCATAGGTGACTTAGATAACCTAAATGCCTTGGCCGACCAGGGATCCGATGTAAACATAATGCCGCTGTCAGTCTATAATAAGTTGACTAAGGAGGAATCGACCAAGACCAATCTTAGACTTTCCTTAGCAAATCATTCATATGTTTATCCCATAGGAATAGCGGAGGATGTCTTAATTGAGGTTGCCAATATTGTATATCCGGTAGACTTCGCAATTGTAGACATTGAGGAAGATAAAAACCTACCATTAATCCTGGGAACACCTTTCCTGACCACCGCCAAGGCAACCATCAAATGTGGTGAAGGGATTATGATACTCAAAAGTGGAAAAGGACAAGTTAGGATACCTATTGTTCCGAGATATCCTTTGAAGATTATGGAGAAGGTAAAAGATAAGAATTCGCAGGTCTCCAATAATGCCGTTAAGAAGAAAATAGCTGAATGGGAAAAAGGGCTTAGAGAATTCATGGTTCAAGGGTTGAATGCGACATTGTGGAAACGTGATAAAAAGTTAGGAAATAACTATACCACAAACTCAAAAGAACCCTAAGGAATTTTTGAATGGATAAAATGTGCTTTTGTATAATCAAGAATAAAAGCATTATGGGGAAGGAATAAGCCAAGATGGTTTGGACCTTATACGGTGAAAGAAACAAATCTAAAAAATAAAACCGTTATCATAATAGACGATGTTGGAAGAGAATTCACGGTGAGCATACAACGTCTACAACCTTATGATGAAGGCTTAGTGGAAGAAAAGAAAGACGACAATGAAGTCACGTAGGGGCACGACTTCGAGTCTAGCTACAAGACTCATAAATAAAGAAAAGCGCTTCGTGGGAGGCAACCCATGCTTAATTGTTTGCTTGTTTGTGTGTCATATATCTTTTCATTGATTGTTTATTCTCATGTTTGAATTTGTGAAAATGCTTTATTTTGTCTTTAACCTCGTCTTAATTACATATAAAGGTATTTTACAAAAGGGATAAGTGTAGGGAGGATTACACACGTTTTAAAAAGAACGTGAGCATGAGAATTACAATTCTTGAAAAAGATATATATGTGTGTTTGTTAGAGTCAAATGCTTGTATCGAGTCATAATAGATGTTTTGCAGGAATTTTTCCAGATTCTAAAGGTATAAATTTTCCAGAATTTTTCCAGAAAATCGCAGACCAGTTTCTGTCAGGATAACCTGACGGCGTCAGGATCGCAACCTGACGGCGTCAGGAGGAATAGAAACAACTTATCTTACTTTCTCTCGTTTTCTGTGCTACTTATAAATTTTTGAAAATTTTCAGGTCTTAATTTTCCAGAAAATCTGCAAACATCCATTCCACAAGCATTATATCTTATTTAAGTCTGGAACTACATCTTGTTGTGATTTTTCTTTGTTCAGTTTGGTGCTTTGGGTTGTCTGTTTTCTTCAAGTGTGCAGGTTTTATTTATCAAGAAGAAGATACATAAGATTGGAAGGAGCTTTTCACGCATACATTATTCTTGAAGAAAGATTTAACCACTACTTCACACGGATCCTACCGAGCTAATCAGGGGAGTACTAGTTTCTTTCATTTTTAATTACCTTCCATTATCATAACTTTGATACCTTCGGGGAACATTGGGGACAATGTTCAGTTTAAGTGTAGGGAGGGAAAATAAAATGGGAACTTTGAAACTATGCTTATCCTTGACTATTTGCTTTGTCCAATTTCATTTGTGTAATAAACCATGAGAAATATTGGTTAGGGTAATTTTGGCACCAAATTTAAAAATTTTCATGACATGTAAGAGTGGGCCATTAGTCTTAATAAAGCGTCTCATAGATATGAAATTATATGACTAGCACAAAAACCCTTTACCACTTAAATTCCACCCAAAATGTGACGATCGCCCTTAGATTTGTAGGAATTAAAGCATTCATCTTTGATGCTTAGAGTGTGAACCGGTAGTATAATAGATTCTAGAACTTGTTTTGTGATGCATTCCGAGATCGCTAGTAAGACTACACTTGTGTAGTTAGGAATAACTAAATGATAAGAGGCATTAGGATAACCCTTGTTTGATACCCGTAATATAATTACTTCTTCCACATCGGTTTAGTAATTCCCCCACACCTTTGCGTTGTACTCATCTTTAGTACACGATACCCCTAGTTAACCCCTCAGAGCCTATCCTTTTCGCGGTTCTCGTGATGTTTCGGCTTTCCGGAATATCAATGAACAACATTGTTTACAATCCACCCCCAAATGTACACCCAAATCGCCTTAGCCTACCTTGTATGCACTCACTTTTAGTGCATTATTGTTATCACACTAAACCCTCAGTTCAATTATCTTGTTGCTTGCATAAATTGCTAAGTCGAGTCATATCCTTTGTACACAGTTTTGGGACGATTGGGACTCATGGGAAAAGTTAAATTTTATGGAATGACGGGAAGGGAACGTTAAATTCAAATTCCCTTTATTTGCATAATAATGTACTCCAAGTGTTTTGATCTTTTAAATTCGGGTCAAATTAGTGTTAGAATAATAAAAACTCAAGTGTAGGGATGTGCCTATAAATCCCTATCATTTTGATGTTATCGTAGAGGATGGTATAGTAAACGTGTATGAAAAAAAAATCGAAAAAAAAATAGAAAAATGAGAAAAAGAAAAAAAAATAGAGTGTGAAAAAAAAATGAAAAAAAACATACGGGCTACCATCCTACATCTATCTTTAATTTATGTTTGTTTGTTTCAGTTATCTAGAGTTTAGAGTGTCGAGTCTTGGCTTAGCAACGCCATTCTTCGCATGCTTGTAACATAAAGATTTTTGACTTGCCACCACTAAATAGCATATCCCACCAAACCCTTTGTTTCCCTACCGTAAGCCTAACATTACAACCCTTTAAAAGACCTCTTGGATAGTCTTTCCTAGGTGCTTACGCCAAAGCGATGGAGGTTTGATCTAGTCTCAAGCCTATGGTAATCTATGTACTAGGACCGGTTAATGAGTGTTTATCTTCCATTTCCACTTTGTTATATTTCATATACACCCGAGAGATGTGAGTATCCAAACACCCCATGTGAGGTGCTAATATGTAATTTCCGTGCTTGTTATAACTTTTGCGGGGCTTATATGTGTTGTGAATCGTTCTAAACTAATGCTTCATGACCTCTAACTTATAAATTGATTGGCTAAAACCACATTTGCTTGAGGACAAGCAAATACCAAGTGTAGGGATATTTGATAAGGTTTTAAAATGTACCTTTTTGAGGGGTCGTTTAAGCCCTTATTTGATCACTTTTGTATCCGTTATTACTTAATATCGTTCCTTTACACTTTTTAGGTATCTTGAAGGCAAATTACTGGAATGACACTTATTCGGACGAAAAGGCATGAATATACGAAGAAAATGGCCAAAGTCAAGAATCGAGACACTCAAGCTGCTGGTTATACATGTGACGCCGTCGGAAGATGTTTTGTGATGATACAGTAGCCAAATTGCTTATTTTCAAGTGACGGCATCAGGTTTTAAAAGAGTAGGGCGTCGCAGCTCAGACGGCCTAGATTTGATCCAGACGGCGTCAGAGACTCAAGGCGACAACGTCACGGACTTAAGGTGACGTCGTCACAATGATAACGTGGCCAAGACGAAACCCTAATAATGGCGACCCGACGGCGTCACAAATTAAAGGGTGACGCCGTCGCATCTGTAATCTTATATATAGAATCCGAATTTTTTAGTTTTCGGTGTGTAGTCTTTTGGAGTAAAAACCTAAACCGAACCAAGGCTGTCTTGTACAGTATTTTAGGGTTCCATACCCTATCTTACATCAAGATAAGTGTTTTACTTCATTAATTTAATTATGTCTTCCTTTAATTGTGTGTATGCTTGCATGTTCCCCATGTCCGGCTAATTTACTTGTGTGTTTGCTTAGATATATGAAACCTAGTTGTTAATTATTGTTAGGTTGTCTCTTATCTTAATTGTAATTGGCTTAGGAGTGCGACTAGGCTATCGTTATAGTTTATGAATGACTTAGTGGATTTCGTTTACTAAACCCAATGATAATCTCAAAGTTAGTTTATGAATGACTTAGTGGATTTCGTTTACTACACTTAAAGGTGACTTCAAAGAGTTAGGGAATGCACACCTTACGACCTTAGAAAACATAACGCGTTAAGAATAAGGACGTGACAATTCAACCACCAATAGGAGATAACTAGGGAGTAATAAAGCCTAAGCAAATACATTTTTAACTATCATACGAGCACACAACAATAGACATAGACTACCCTCACCTTAGATTAGATAATTAGATAAGTAGAAGTAATCGGTAGAAATACCAACCCCCAAATCCAAACCCCGAGATTTGTACCTTTCCATTTCCAAAAAAACATAAAAAATAATATTCCTCAACCCCAACCTTAGCGTAGTAACTTCTCACTAGCATTCCTATTCCCCTAGAGAACGATATCAATTCCCGTGGCTTACCCTAATACTACACTACAACGATTAGGTTCACTGCCTAGGGTGTTGAAAAACTTGCTTGACGAAAAGGAAGTTCATTTGACCCCGAACGACGCGTGTAGCGTTATCAACAATGTACAATCTAATTAAGCTTACAAAACATAAATTTAAAATTCAGCACCCCAAAACAAAATAACATTTGTTCACCAGAAAATTTAGTTACAGGATACCCGCAACCGCATCACGCGAGTACCCTGCTAGTATATAATTAAAACATTAGTCTTTAGTGACTCATTGTATATGCTCTGGTTTTTTAAGTCCTTGATATTTGAATTTTGTTGTGTATGCTCAATGTTAATAAATATGAAGCTCGAAAAGTTTTATATGGTAGGGCATAATAAAGATTAGATTAATAAATGTTTTGGTATCCTATATAAATAAACAGTGACAAAATTTGTTTAGTATGAAAAAGGAGTAAACTAAGATATTATTATATTTTAAATACAACACAATTCATAATGGATTTGATTTTGGACAAAGATATCAGGATTTTGGTAAGATTTAATGTGGTTATATTATAACATTGCAATGCTTATCAGTATTAATGTAGTAGTTCATTGATAACGCTACACGCGTCGTTCGGGGTCAAAGGAACTTCCTTTTCTTCGAGCAAGTTTTATAACACTCTAGGCAGTGAACCTAATCGTTGTAGTGTAGTAATTAGGGTAAGCCACGGGTATTGATATCGTTCTCTAGGGGAATAGGAATGCTAGTAGGGAGTTACTACGCTAAGGTTAAGGTTGAGGAAGATTATTTTTTATCTTTTTATATTTTATGAAAGTGGAAAGGTACGAATTTCGGGTATTGGATTTGGGGGGTTGGTATTGCTACCGATTACTCTACTATTATCTAATTATCTAAACTAAGGTTGTGGGAGTCTATGTCTAATTAATGTGTGCTCGTATGATAGTTTAAAGATGTGTTTACTTAGTTTGTATTACTCCTTAATTATCTCCTATTGATGGTTGAGTGTCACGTCTTAGTCCTAGTTGCGTTGTGTGTCTAAAGTTGTAGGGTATGCGTTTCTCCCTAACTCTTTGAACTTACCAAAGGGTCTTGTCTACAAACCCACTAGAGATTATAGACTCCTACTCTAAGGCGCTCTTCGGATGGTTTAGCCTACAATCACTCAGGTAATTATACTCTAAGGTTCACAAAGATGAATCAAGCATTAAGTACACAACGAATGACCTATCGCATTACTAGATCATAAAACAACTAAGATAAGAAACAACCAATCAATATTCAATAATTAAGTTTCATACTTCCTAAGCAAACACACAAATAAATTAGCCGGACATGGAGAACATGCAAGCATACACACAAATAATCAAAGACATAATTGAATTAATGAAGTAAAGACTTATCTTGGTGTAAGATAGGGTTAAAAACCCTAAAATACTGTACAAGACACCTTAGGTTCGATTTTAGGTTTTTACTCCAAAGACTCTCCACACAAAGACTGAAAAATTCGGATTCTATATATAAGATTACAATTGCGACGGCGTCACCTTATGTTTAGTGACGCCGTCGTGTCGCCGCCATTAGGGTTTCGTCTTGGCCACGTTAACCTTGCGACGGCGTCACCTTATGTCCATGACGCCGTCCTCTTCAGCTTCTGACGTCGTCTGGATTGCATCTAGGCCGTCTGAGTAGCGACGGCCTACTCTTTCACCACTAGACGCCGTCTCTTGAAAATACGAGTTTTGAGTTCTGTCCCGTCACAATAATTTTGGGACGGCGTCGCCAATAGCACCTGACGCCGTCGCCTTCTACTTTCAGCAACTGTGAGTGTCTCGATTTCGACTTTGGCCATTTTCTTCATATATTCGCGCCATTTCGTCCAAATAAGTGCCATTCCAGCATTTTGCCTTCACGAGACCTAAAAAGTGAAAAGGAACGATATTAAGCAATAACGGATACAAAAGTGATCAAATAAGGACTTAAACGACCCCTCAAAATGGTACCTTTTAAAACCTTATCAAATATCCCTACACTTGTTATTTGCTTGTCCTCAAGCAAATGTGCTTTTAGCCAATTAATTTATAAGTTAGGGGTCATGAAGCATTAATTCAAAACGGTCCACAACACATATAAGCCCCGCAAAAGTCATAACAAGCACGGAAATTACATACTAGCACCTCACATGGGGTGTTTGGATACTCACATCTCTCTCGGGTGTATATATGAAATATAACAAAATAGAAAATGGAAGATAAACACTCATTAACCGGTCCTAGTACATAGATTACCATAGGCTTGATAATAGATCAAACCTCCATCGCTTTGGCGTAAGCACCTAGGAAAGACTATCAAAGAGGTCTTTAAAGGGTTGTAATGTTAGGCTTACGGTAGGGAAATAAGGGTTTGGTGGGATAGGCTATTTGGTGGTGGCAAGTCAAAAATCTTTATGTTAACTGCATATGAAGAATGGCGTTGCTAAGCCAAGACTCGACACTCAAAAACTTTAGTAACGGAAATAAAAAGACATAAATTTAAAGATAGATGTAGGATGGTAGCCCGTATGTATTTTTTTTTTTTTTTTTTTTTTTTTTTTTACACTCTATTTTTTTCTTTTTTTTCTCTTTTTCTATTTTTTTTTCATACACTTTTACTCTACCATCCTCTACGATAACATCAAAATACTAGGGATTTATAGGCACATCCCTACACTTGAGTTTTTATTACTCTAACACTAATTTGACCCGATTTGAAAAGATCAAAACACTTGGGGTACATTATTACGCAAACAAAGGGAATTTGAATTTAACGTTCCCTTTCCGTTATTTCATAAACTTTAACTTTTCCCATGAATCCCAATCGTCCCAAAACTGTATACAAAGGATATGACTCGACTTAGCAACTTATGCAAGCAACTAGATAATTGAACTAAGGGTTTAGGGTGATAACAAACAATTGCACTAAAAGTGAGTGCATAAGGGGTAGGCTAAGGCGATTTGGGTGTATATTTGGGGGTGGGGTGTAAACAATGCTCTTCATTGATATTCCGGAAAAACCAAAATATCACGAGAACCGCGAAAAGGATAGGCTCTGAGGGGTTAACTAGGGGTATCGTGTACTAAAGATGAGTACAACGCAAAGGGTGTGGGGGAATTACTCAACCAATGTGGAAGAAGTAATTATATTACAGGTATCAAACAGGGGTTATCCTAATGCCTCTTATCATTTAGTTATTCCTAACTACACAAGTGTAGTCTCACTTGCGATCTCGGAATGCATCACAAAACAAGTTCTAGAATCAAATGTACTACCGGTTCACACTCTAAGCATTGAAGATGAATGCTTTAATTCCTACTAATCTAAGGGCGATCCTCACATTTTGGGTGGAATTTGGGTGGTAAAGGGTTTTTTGTGCTAGTCATGCAACTTCCTATCCGTGAGACGCTTTTGTTAAGACTAATGGCCCACTCCTATATGTCATAAAAAAATTTAAATTTGGTGCCAAAATTACCCTAACCAACATTTTCTCATGGTTTATTACACAATCACAATTGGACGAAACAAATAATCAAGGATAAGCATAGTTTCAAAGTTCCCGTTTTATTTTCCCTCCCTACACTTAAACTGAACATTGTCCCCAATGTTCCCCGAAAGTATCAAAGTTATGATAGAAGAAGGTAATTAAAAACGAAAGAAACTAATACTCCCCTGATTAGCTCGGTAGGATCCGTGTAAAGTGGTGGTTAAACTCTTTTCCAAGAAGAATTATTGCGTGAAAAGCTCCTTCCAATCTTATGTAACTTCTTCTTGACAAACAAAACCTGCACACTTGAAGAAAACAAACGAAACCTTCGCGTAAAATCGGCGGTAATAATATATATAAGACTCGATTTAAATTAGGATATAATGCTTGTGGAATGGATGTTTACAGAATTTCTAAGAAAATTAAGACCTGGAAAATTCCAAAAATTTATAAGTAGCTCAGAAAACGAGAAAAAGTAATCTGATGTTTTTACTCCTTCCTGACGCCGTCAGGTTATCCTGACAAAAACTGGTCTGCGATTTTCTGGAAAAAATTCTGGAAAATTTACATCTTTAGAATCTGGAAAAATTTCTGCAAAACATCCATTATGACTCGATACAAGCATTTGACTCGAACAAGCAAACATATATATCTTTTAGTTAATTGTTATTCTCATGTTTACGTTTCTTTTGAAAACGTGTGTAATCCTCCCTACACTTATCCCTTATGTAAAATACCTTTATATGCAATTAAGACGAGGTTAAAAACAAAATAAAGCATTTTTACAAATTTAAACATGAGGATAAACAATTAATAAAAGATATATGACACTAACAAGCAAACAATTAAGCATGGGTTGCCTCCCACGAAGCGCTTTTCTTTATTTAAGAGTCATGTAGCTAGACTCATAGTCGTGCTCCTACGTTTCCTCACCACCGTCCTCTTGACGGCCTCTAATGGGGGATTCCATGTTGTAGAAGTGCCCTAAAATGCGCTTCTCTAAGAGTTCATCCTCTCCCCATTCGGTCCTGTATTCCGGTCCTAGGCTCAAACAATCCTTGTAGAATCCGAAAATCTTAGCCATAACATAATCAACACCTTTCTCCCTATCCTCATCATTCCTATAATAGACCGATAGTTTAAGTTCCTTTTCATCATTAGAGAGTGATGAAAACTTCTCAATCTTAAACGGCATTTGGTAAGCTATGTCATCGGTCTTATTCTTGAATCGCACTACTCTTAATGAGGGGTCATAGGTTATTCCGGTGCTTTCTATGAAAGGTTTTCCTAGAATAACATGGGACAAGCTAGGGTCTATGGCCGTGCTAATATCATCCACAATTATGAAGTCCGTAGGAAACGTGAAACTACCTACATAAACGGGCAATCCCTTAACTCTACCAAGAAAATTGCAACTAACATTAGGATCATTGGGGTCTTGCCTAGTTGGAATAGGCTTCTTCAATATCCAATTGTAGTAGGTGCTAGTCATTATGTTAATTGGGGACTTGCGATCAATTTAAGCTTTTGCCACAAAAAGGTGTCCTATGACACATGGTATGTTAAGATTCCAAGGGTTCCCAAACTTAATTCGAGGACTTTTCCTAACATACATGTGACGGAGGTCACGCACTAAGTGAGGGTGGCGAGATAGTTCTTCTTTCGTATGAAATTTGTTGAAATAGTCAATGTCTACTTCATCTACTTCCTCGGGTATTTCCTCATCCACAAGTGTATAGTCCTCTTCGTCATTTGTTTCATCGGGTTCAACTAAGGCGATGGTATTGACGAATTGGACATACTTTAGCTTGCTTGGATCCTTAATCTCTATGCCTGAAGGCTCGGAAGTTGAGATAGCACTAACCTTCTTATCACTAGCTATGGCTTTCAAAAGGTTGTCTATTTTTCTATCCATCTCGGCTTGTTGATTATTAAAGCGGTCCGAGAGCTTAGCCAATTGGGTTTCTTGGGATGCAACTAGGTTTTGCAACATTCCTTCGATGTTTTGTTGGTTAGGACCGTTAGGTGGGGGCCATGAGAAATCATTAGAAGTGAATTCTTTGGTTTGTCCCCAATAAAAGTCGGGCTTGTTTTTCCATGCTTCACGGGTTTCATTGAAATTCCTAGGTCCGGGTGTTGTAGGGAATCTTCCTCCCGCTCCATTAATACGCGAGGATGCGTAGTCAACAGAAGCGTGTTCGGGGGATCGGGTGCTAGTGTGCGTGTTATGAGGATCACAAAACGGCTCACACGAGGAAGAAGCTTTGTTCACATGGTGTGAAGATTTAGGATTTTCGTAGGAACTCATGAGGAATTTAACTTGATCTTCAAGTTCGATCATCCTACGGTCGGGAGGAGGCAAGGAGATTGCCTTGACGGTTTTGGGCAGCTCACGGGAGTCATCCCAACTTTCGTTGTCATAGAGGGCGAGGTCCTCTATTATTTCCCATGATTCTTCTGCGGTGAAATCACTAAGTTTTCCACCGGCCGCTTGGTCAATGGATCGCTTAGTGGGAAAGTTGACATGATCATAAAAGATTTGGACTTGGAGCCAAAGATCAATGCCGTGATGAGGGACTTTATGAAGTAAGTCCTTGAATCGGGTCCATGCTTCGTAGAGAGATTCACCTTGACGTTGTTGGAACATCAAGATGTCATTCCTAAGCTTAGTGGTTCTCCCCGGTGGGAAAAATTGAGCAAGGAAGCGAGAGGTAAGATCATCCCAACTTGAGATGGAGCCGGCGGGAAGTCGCTCAAGCCAATTACTAGCTTGGTCCCGTAGAGAGAATTGGAAGAGACGCAGGCGCGTGGTCTCCCGAGTAGTAGCATCAAGGTCGATGGAATCGACGATTTTGAGGAAATCCCTCAGATGCTGATTTGGATCTTCGGAACGAAGTCCATGGAATGCACATCCGTTTTGCACCAACCGGATGGTGTCGGATCGCAGGGTCGTAGTTTGGGCTTGGTCGGGAAGCTCAATGGTGTTCCTATAGCCTAGGTGGCTTGGTATCGAGTATTCACCAAGAGTACGGGCTCTTGGCGGGTCATTTGGTGGTGGGTTGATGAAGGGTAGTGGGTTGTTACCTTCCATGATGAAAAGTGATGGAATTACTAACAAAGGTCACGAAGAAGGGGGATAGACTAAGAGAAATCTAAAAATGAGAAAAAAGTTTACTTGATAGGAATCAAGCAAAGAAACCTAAACGAGGTGGACTACTAACTAGCTATTCTATTCCCCGGCAGCGGCGCCAAAAACTTGATAACGCTACACGCGTCGTTCGGGGTCAAAGGAACTTCCTTTTCTTCGAGCAAGTTTTATAACACCCTAGGCAGTGAACCTAATCGTTGTAGTGTAGTAATTAGGGTAAGCCACGGGTATTGATATCGTTCTCTAGGGGAATAGGAATGCTAGTAGGGAGTTACTACGCTAAGGTTAAGGTTGAGGAAGATTATTTTTTATCTTTTTATATTTTATGAAAGTGGAAAGGTACGAATTTCGGGTATTGGATTTGGGGGGTTGGTATTGCTACCGATTACTCTACTATTATCTAATTATCTAAACTAAGGTTGTGGGAGTCTATGTCTAATTAATGTGTGCTCGTATGATAGTTTAAAGATGTGTTTACTTAGTTTGTATTACTCCTTAATTATCTCCTATTGATGGTTGAGTGTCACGTCTTAGTCCTAGTTGCGTTGTGTGTCTAAAGTTGTAGGGTATGCGTTTCTCCCTAACTCTTTGAACTTACCAAAGGGTCTTGTCTACAAACCCACTAGAGATTATAGACTCCTACTCTAAGGCGCTCTTCGGATGGTTTAGCCTACAATCACTCAGGTAATTATACTCTAAGGTTCACAAAGATGAATCAAGCATTAAGTACACAACGAATGACCTATCGCATTACTAGATCATAAAACAACTAAGATAAGAAACAACCAATCAATATTCAATAATTAAGTTTCATACTTCCTAAGCAAACACACAAATAAATTAGCCGGACATGGAGAACATGCAAGCATACACACAAATAATCAAAGACATAATTGAATTAATGAAGTAAAGACTTATCTTGGTGTAAGATAGGGTTAAAAACCCTAAAATACTGTACAAGACACCTTAGGTTCGGTTTTAGGTTTTTACTCCAAAGACTCTCCACACAAAGACTGAAAAATTCGGATTCTATATATAAGATTACAATTGCGACGGCGTCACCTTATGTTTAGTGACGCCGTCGTGTCGCCGCCATTAGGGTTTCGTCTTGGCCACGTTAACCTTGCGACGGCGTCACCTTATGTCCATGACGCCGTCCTCTTCAGCTTCTGACGTCGTCTGGATTGCATCTAGGCCGTCTGAGTAGCGACGGCCTACTCTTTCACCACTAGACGCCGTCTCTTGAAAATACGAGTTTTGAGTTCTGTCCCGTCACAATAATTTTGGGACGGCGTCGCCAATAGCACCTGACGCCGTCGCCTTCTACTTTCAGCAACTGTTAGTGTCTCGATTTCGACTTTGGCCATTTTCTTCATATATTCGCGCCATTTCGTCCAAATAAGTGCCATTCCAGCATTTTGCCTTCACGAGACCTAAAAAGTGAAAAGGAACGATATTAAGCAATAACGGATACAAAAGTGATCAAATAAGGACTTAAACGACCCCTCAAAATGGTACCTTTTAAAACCTTATCATTCATACTTTTGAAATGTTTGTTTCCTTTAAAGCAGGCAGTCCCAGGATACTTGATTGGTGCTAAACAGTCAAGTTTAATTACACAAGCTAACCACTTGTGAATGGCTAACCGTAACAAACTTAAAACAGCTCAAACACTAATGCAATTAAGATCAGAGGAATATAGGGAATTCCTGGGTCGTTAAGTCCCACGGAGGATGAATTGGTGTATAAACACTTGATCAGATGATAGAATGATCACTAAGGATAGTGATCAGTAAGGATATTGATGGAAAATTACCTAAAGAAAAGATCTACAAATTACAGCGACTTAAATGCAAATTAAGAAAATTAAAAAGTTAAAATCTATTAAATAAACGCTATCACTATTTTTACAATGATGTTTTTGTGATTTTATAAAACAAAATATCTTAAATAAACTATTTTAACTAAAACGTAAACTTAAATTATCTAAAAATGTGGTCTAAAACAAAAACGTACGTTAAGTCTAAAAATTACGCGAGTGCGCAAGCAAAAACGTAAATCTTATGAAATAAAAGTCCTACAAGTGTAAAAACAATTTTTTTACGTACTATATGACAAAAGAAAATTTTAGAAAAAAGATTTATATTTTTTAGACTTTTATATTTTTTATTATGAATTAATTAAGATTTTACACTAATTAAATGTTTAAAAATATTAAAACTAATGAGAAAAATCTGAAACTTTTTTATAAAATACTTAATACTAATACAATTATATAAAAAATACAAAAACTGAAAAACTAGATTGGATAAGCTGGTAATAAGCTAATAAGCTCGTATAAGCTTAAAATAAAAACAAGGGTTATGTATTTAATGTTGCAAAACTAAACCGAGACAAGTCCCAAGGGCAGATGGTAAAGAGTGTGTGTGGTGAGCTGGGTGGCCAGGGTTCGAATCCCAGCAGTGGTAATTTTTTGCAACTATTTTTTTTTTGGTTTTTCTTTTTACAAACTAATCAAACTAATAATGATAAGCATTTTTTATAACTATGACTTATTCTAAATTTTACCAATAAGCTCTGAATTGAGCTTATTAACTCAACAGTGACCAAAAATAGATGGAGTAAGCTTAAGCTTAAGCCAAATGGCTTAATAAGCTACTAAATAAGCAAAGTAAACTAGAAATAAGAAAAAGGACTGATAATAAGCTGATATGACTACTGAGAAAGCAATTTTAACTACAAATAAGCACTGATTAAGCACAAATAAGCAAAAGCTAAACACTGTTACACAGTGAACTATTGGTTTTCTAGGCAACTTCTAGCTTAATTTTAAGCACTTTAATAAGCTATTAAGTGAAAACAAATTCAAGGACTAACAAGCTAACCAATTGAACTTTCCAAAAAGCTAAATTACTCACTTTGGATTACAAAAATGAGCTTTTGAGGAGCTTTTGAAAAACTGGTGAACACTGGCTAATCTATGAACTAGGAAATGGACAGAACAAAAAGCTTATTGCAGGCTTATCAAATAAGCTGTAATTTAGAAAATTAAGCTTGGACTATCAAGCCAGCTAGGAAAGCTTTCCAAAGAGTCAAATTACACAAGCTTATGCTAATTAATAAGCTCTGGGAGAGCTTATGAAACTAGATAGGTGACTGGTGCACAGGACATGTTTGACCTTTTTGAACAAATGAAAGTTTGACCTTTATGAACTTGTGATCAAATTTTATGGACTGAACATGTTATATTAAGGTGTAATGAGATTATATTAAGCTATATTAACTACTTTTAAGCTACTGTGATGATTCTGATAAGCTAAAATCCAACAGTTAACAATCTAGGTGAGAATTAAGGTACTTTTGACTTTTTACTATAACAAGCACAGGTTTCTCTGGTTTCTTTGAGTTCTTTAGACCAAGTGTGACTCAGAATAACCAAAACCAAAGTACTGCACAAACTTTAACACAGTGAAACAAGTAAAACCAAACACTACTTTCAAAAGACTGTTTTGCAATTTTTCAAAGGATTTCACTGATCCAGTCCATGCAATTGATTTAAGAGCTTGTGTTATCATATACTGAGACTGAACAAGCCTGAAACAACAACTCTAACAACATAAAACTCAGAACTACCAATTATGCTAAATTAACTGTGAAAATAAGATTTTTAACAACTACTAATTAAAGAGAACAAGCCTACTGTTTTATGGTTTATTTTAACTTTACTGAGACTAATAAACATGAACTTACAGAGATTTGAGCTAATGAACAACCAAAACAGTAATATGCCAAAATAGAACAAAATGCTTACAAATGGCTTTGAGTTGAAAACTGAGAACAAGGTATATAAACACAACCTATAGAACCTCCACAGGTTCACTAACCCATTTTCATCCAAATCAAACTGCTTCAGCTTGCTTGATCACCTTCACCATAGATTTTTAATTTTTTAACTATTTATTTAGAATTTTTAAGAATTTTTGAGTTTTTATGCTAAACTGAATTATAAGGGTTAAAATAGCTTCTAAACTTATATAATGAGCTTATATAAGCTTATAAGTCAAAAAACAACATCCACAGGTAACATTCGTACTTACTAATATTTTTTTTCTGAATTTAAAAATTTCACAAACTTGAAAACAAGATGGAAACTGAAATTGATATTCACCAAAGTTTTATTACACACTAACAACTTGAAATAAAAAGCTTGAAAGCTTTAACATGAACTGGAATTTAAAAAGTAATTAAAACGAGATACATGAAAATAAATTACACTAGATATTTTACAACATTGCACCAAACTTCTATTTATTGATCTTTTCCAACTCTGTCGACACTCTTGAGCATTTCCCACCAATCTCAACCATTGGATAGTGCCAGATAATCATAATTGCCAAATGGCGATTTGGCGCCAAATTTCAAAGAGTAGGTTTTCTGCATTAATGGGGCTTGGATTGATGTAGAGGTGGAGGGGGATGTAATCAAGTGTTAGGAGGTAGTGTGGAAAGGTGGAAGTGAGCAGGTGGAGGTAATGGAGTGGATACAGGTGTTAGGGGGGAAGGGGATGAACAATGCGCGCGTTTGATCTGTTTTAAACACTGGACCGGGTTGTATATTGGGCCTAGTTAATGGATTGGATTGGATTGGTGTTAATATAAAAGGATCCGTTTGGTTTTAAGCTTTAATAACCACAAGGACCAAAAGTGTAAATCTGCCAAACATTAGGGACTGAACCTGTCAAGTTTCCAAGGGTTATTACAAGGACCAAAACTGCCAAACTTGAATAGTACAAGGACTATTGTTGATTATTTTCCATTTTTAAAATGTCCAAGGACTAAAATTGCCAATTTTGAAACTTGAGGGATCAAAAATGTAATTTTCTCCAAAGTTTATCATAAGGACCATTCTTGTCATTTATAAATAGTACAAGGTTAATATTTGATAATTTTCACTTTTTAAATTAACCAAGGACTATATTTGACAATTTTCAAAGTTTAGGGACTAAAGTTGTCATTTTGTGATTTTTGAACTTTAAAAGGTTTGTTTTGACAACTTTTGAATCTTATGGACCTTAAATGACTTTTTACAAGTTTTTGAATTACCAGGGACTAATTTTGACAACTTTTGTAACTTGGGGGACTAAAACTGCCAATTATGCAAACTTGATACGTTTTTCATCAGATTTTGATGTTTTTGCATTTAAAACACATAAAACACTTGTTTGTGATATTTTTATCATTTTGATGTGTTTCTGAGTGTTTTCAGATGTTTTTGGCATTCTAACAGTATAAAAATGATGAGTATTTAGACACTCATCAATCCCCCACACTAAGATATTGCTAGTCCCTAGCAATGATTTGAGAAAAATTAATGGATTTTATCTCTTTACCAAAAGCCATTACTTCTGGAGTAGCCAATTGTTTTGATTCAAGTAAGAATCTTGGTACAATGATAACCAAATGATTTTGAGCAAATCATAAGCTGTGAACGGATTTGATTTGTCTTTACCAGAAGCCGTTTGCTTCTGGACTAGCCAACTCTTAGATAAATTATCAATATTATCTTTGGTGAGCCGATTACCAATTATGGATTTTCCACTGCCTTTACCACAAGCCATAAACTTGCGGGCTAGCCAACTTTTCACTAGTTTAAAGATATGGTGAGCTGAACACCATACAATTTTAGGCTAATTGTAAGCCATAAACGGATTTGAGATATCTTTACCAAGAGCCGTTTGCTCCTGGATTAGCCAATCCTTATGTGGGTTAGACATGGTGGACTGATTACCATTTGCTGAGTAAGTGAAAAACACTTACTCCAAAAAAAAATTTTGGCCAAAAACGGGGGAATTGGGTGGAATAATTACATGATAAAATTCGTGAGAATTCCCCCCCACACTTAGAAATGAATATTGCCCTCAATATTCAAAGTACCGGCGGTTATGCCGAAACACAGAACATAAAAGGGAAATATTACGGCCATTATCTTTTTTTTTTGATATATACTTTTTTTTTTTTTTTTTTTTTTTTTTTTTTTTTTTTTGATGATATATACAACATGTGTGGCAAACCCCCCCACACTAGGGTGGTAGAAAGGGGATAAGAAGACAGAAATATGGATGAAAACCCATATGGTGTGTGCTACTATTTTTGATTCCCGAGTCACTAGCTTGACTCGATCCCCGCATTCATTGGTTCATGGGGAATGTTTGTAGATCCGGGACAATCACGGGTGGAATGTCCTCTCCAAAGTAGTGCTTTAATCGATGACCATTTACTTTAAAATTTGGACCATCAGGCTGAGATAACTCAATGGTGCCATAAGGATAAACCTTAGTGATAGTAAATGGACCAGACCAACGGGACTTAAGCTTTCCCGAGAAAATCTTCAATCTAGAATTGAAAAGAAGGACTCGATCACCAACGTTGAAAACGCGGTTCTTGATTTTAGAGTCATGAATCTTCTTTGTCTTTTTTTTATAGATCAAAGAGTTCTCGTTAGCTTGATCACGGGGTTCATTTAGTTCATTCATTTGAACTTTTCTGTGATCACCAGCTGTCTGTATATCGAAGTTTGCATGCTTCAAGGCCCAGTAGGCTTTGTGCTCTAGTTCAATCGGAAGATGACATGCCTTTCCGTACACTAGCTTGTATGGAGTACACCCAATTGGTGTTTTGTAAGCTGTACGAAAGGCCCAGAGTGCGTCATCCAGTTTATCCGACCAGGATGCACGATTTTCGCCTACTGTCCTTTCAAGGATTCTTTTAATACCACGGTTTGAAACTTCCACCTGCCCACTTGTTTGGGGGTGGTATGCAGTAGATAGACGGTGAGTAACACCATATTTTTGCATGACACGATCAAATTGGTCATTACAAAAATGTGTACCACGATCACTGATTATAGCACGAGGAGTTCCAAACCTGGCAAAAAGAGATTTCAAAAATTTCACAACAACTCGGGCATCATTGGTGGGTAAAGCTTTCGCTTCAACCCATTTTGACAAATAGTCAACAGCCACGAGTATGTACTTGTTTCCATGAGACGAAGGAAATGGCCCCATAAAGTCAATACCCCATATGTCAAATATCTCACAAACTTGAATGGCATTTTGTGGCATTTCATTTCGTTGAGAGATATTTCCATGACGTTGACAAGCGTCACATGCTTTGACAAATTCGTGGGCATCTTTATAGATTGTGGGCCAATAAAATCCGGAATCAAACACCTTTTTGGCGGTGTAGTTTGGACTATGATGGCCCCCGGTGGGTCCAGCATGGCAAGCTTTGAGAATGTCAAGAGCTTCTTGTCCATAAACACACCGTCGGATGACTTGATCCGCACAGATTTTGAATAAGAAGGGGTCGTCCCAGAAGTAATGTTTAACATCTTTGAAGAATTTGTTCTTCTGTTGGGTCGACATCCCTTTCACAATGAAGTTACCCGCATGGTAATTTGCGAAATCAGCAAACCATGGGGTAGAAGAATTTCCACGAAAAGAAACCGCATTGAGTGTCTCGAGAGGAAATGTTTCATTTATTTCCTTTTTCTCGAAAACATCTTGGTGAGGGTTTTCTAATCTGGAAAGATGATCAGCAGCCAGGTTCTCAGCTCCTTTTTTATCACGTATGATGATATCAAATTCCTGGAGAAGGAGAACCCAACGGAGCAATCTCGGCTTTGCATCTTGTTTTGCAAAGAGATATTTGAGAGCCGAGTGATCCGTATACACTACACATTTGGTCAAGATTAAGTACGGCCGAAACTTCTCAAATGCATACACCACGGCTAATAGCTCTTTTTCTGTGGTGGTGTAATGAGTTTGAGCTTCAGTCATAGTCTTACTTGCGTAGTGAATAGGCTGAAAATGCTTGTTTCTACGTTGCCCTAAGACTGCACCGATAGCAAAATCACTTGCATCGCACATTAGCTCAAAGGGTAAATCCCAGTCGGGAGCAACGAGAATGGGTGCTTCAGTAAGCTTTTTCTTCAATGTTTCAAAAGCTATGATGCACTCGGGTGAGAAGATAAAAGGAGCATCCTTTTCAAGAAGATGAGTCATAGGCCGGGCGATTTTGGAAAAATCTTGTATGAATCTACGATAGAAACCGGCATGACCTAAAAAACTCCTAATACCTTTGACGGTAGTAGGATGAGGTAGTTTAGCAATAACATCAACTTTTGCTCTATCTACCTCAATCCCGTTCTTGGAAATCTTATGGCCAAGGACTATGCCTTCTTTGACCATAAAGTGGCTCTTCTCCCAGTTTAGACAAAGATTGGTGTCTTCACACCGTTTGAGCATTTTATCTAGATGGGAGAGACATGTTTGAAACGAATCCCCAATGACCGAGAAGTCATCCATAAACACCTCCATTGTTTCCCCGATCATGTCGTGGAAAATGGCCATCATACATCGTTGGAACGTGCCAGGAGCATTACATAGGCCAAAAGGCATACGTCTGTAGGCAAAAGTTCCGTATGGGCAGGTGAATGTAGTTTTATCTTGATCCTTTGGATCAATGGGGATCTGAAAGTACCCCGAGAAACCATCAAGGAAACAATAGTATTCATTCCCTGCTAATCTCTCAAGCATTTGGTCCATAAAGGGCAGAGGAAAATGGTCTTTACGAGTGGCGTCATTCAACTTACGATAGTCAATGCACACACGCCATCCCGTAACCAATCGAGTTGGAATTAACTCGTTATCTTCATTCGTGATAACAGTTATGCCACCCTTTTTAGGAACACAATGAATTGGGCTAACCCAAGGACTATCTGAGATTGGGTAAATCAATCCTGCATCAAGAAGTTTGATAACCTCCTGTTTGATAACATCATGGATTTTTGGATTTACTCTTCTCTGATGTTGAACTGCTGGCTTGAAGTCATCCTCCATCAAGATTTTGTGAGTACAAAACTCAGGGTTGATACCCTTAATGTCGGAGAGTTTCCAAGCAATTGCTTGCTTGTGTGACTTCAAGATTTTTATAAGAGCAGACTTTTCATCTTTACTCAAATCTCGGGCAATAATGACTGGTAATTTATCATCACCTTCAAGAAATGCATACTCGAGATGAGGCGGTAAGTCCTTAAGTTCGACTTCAGGAAATTCTTCAGTTTTCTCAACTGACTTGACTTCCTTGTTATGAAGTTCGACGGGAGGGAGTGAAAATGATGATGGATCATCATTAAGCAATTTCTCAATGAGAAGTATGTCCCCCTCGATGTCGATGGGAGCGTGATCAATTTCCCATGGAACAGAATCACTAGATAAGTAGGCTTCAATCTCTTCTAAGATGAAGTCACTTTCCTCAAATGGGGTGAGAGAAGGAGTAGAATTGGCGATGATAGGTTGAGATGAATGAGTGAGATTATCACTCGAAGAATTATGATCATAACCAAGAGCTTCTTGCGAGTACTCTTCAGAAGCAACATCAATGATATCTATTCGGTTAACCGATTCAGAATCATAATTTGCGGAGTACCTCGAAGTCTGATCAAGGTTAAAAGTGACAGCTTCATTACCAACACGTAATGTGATTTCTTGCTCAAATACATCTATGAGAGCACGACCCGTTCTCAGGAATCCTCGACCAACAATGAGAGGAACCCGATGATCGGCATCAAAATCAACAACCACGAAGTCAGCTGGAAAATGGAACTTTCCTACTTTCACAAATACGTCCTCGGCAATGCCAAGAGGACGGGATATTGTACGATCTGCAAGCTCGAGAGTCATGCATGTAGGAGTAAGTTCCGGAAGAGAAAGTTTCTTCCATACTGAATAAGGCATCAGATTGATGCTTGCACCAAGATCTGCTAGGGCAAAGCATTCAACCATTCCTGGAAATACACAAGGTAAGAGAAATTTTCCAGGATCTCCAAGCTTTTCTGGAAGCTTCTTCAGAATAACTGCTGAGCAGTTCTCGTTAAGAGGAGTTTTAGCCATTTCAAACAACTTTTCCTTGTTGCTTAACATGTGTTTGAGAGTTGATGCAAACTTGGGCATCAGTATGATAGCATCCGCAAAGCTTATGTCAAAATGTAACTCTTGGAAAATTTGGAAAAATTTGTCCATTTGATGACTAGCTTTTTCACGGAGCTTTTGCTCATTCAAACGTGATGGATAAGGAATAGAATATTTGGATTTGGTATTTTCAATGGGAGCTACAGGTGGTTCAAAAACAACTCCTGGATTAGACTTGGGTTTCTGGACAACTTGAGGTTGGACTACCGAAGGTAGGACTTGTGCGGTACTACGTGGACTTGAATAATGCACCTTGTCCGTTGTTTCCTTGGTAACTTGACTCATTGCCACAGGAGGAGGGGGCATTGGAGTCGTAGGTCCATTATGTGTTGGAGGTTCACTTTCTACTACCTTAGGGAGAGAAGAAGAAGAAGAGGTAGTAGGAACAGCAGGTCCATCATATGAAACACCACTTCTGGTTGTGATCGCCTTAGCATCGCCCCTCGGGTTAGCGATCGTGTTGCTCGGAAGTTTTCCTGAGCCCGAGGGTTGATCATTTAAAGACTTCTTGAGATCAGCGATCTGACTGACCAACAACCTGTTCATCTCATCTTGGGATTTCATGAATTGTTTCAACAACTCATCAGATGATGGTCCAGTTGGAACAATGGCGGGAGGTGGATTAGGAGGGAAATTTTGAGGTCGGATGTTTTGATTATGACCTTGTTGTTGAAAATTCCCTTGATTAGGATTCACATTCCCTTGAAATTGATTCCCTCGATTGAAATTGTTTTGATGAAGGTTCCCTTGTTGTTGGAAACCTTGATTGGGTCCAGGATAGAAATTACCTTGGTTTTGATAACCTTGGTTCATTCTAGGTTGATTCTGATTCCGGTTAGGATTCTGGTTAAAACCGGGTGGTGCCTGATAAGTGTTAGCACGGTAGTTTGGTTCATTCTGAGGACGGTATTGATTACCTCCTTGATTTGAAGTACCGGCTATAGCATTAGCTTCAAACGGACTACCATCGGTGGCAGTACAGTTGTAGTATGCATGAGGACCACCACAAGTAACGCAAACTTCAACTTTCTTCACTTCACCATGTGATGGTGTCTGAGTGAATGTGACTTTCTTTTGGTTAGCAAGAACCAAAGCCTGAACAGCATCAGTGAGTTTATCAATCTTAGCATCAGTGCTAGATGTACTCACATGAGATGAAGTAGAAGGTCCAACATTAGACTGAGTCTGATATGTCTTTGTGCGGAAAGGGCGGACCTGGGACTTGTTTTCAATGATTTGTAAGGCTTCTTTGGTGGTTTTGCTAAGGAAATTACCTCCCGCGGAGGCATTCAAAGAGTCTTGGTCAGCTTGTCTCAGACCATTATAGAAAGTATCCATCTGCATTAACTCGGTAAAACCATGATGTGGACACTTGCGGAGCAATTCTTTGTAACGATCCCATGCCTCCCCGAATGATTCATCAAATCTCTGAGAAAATTTCATTATCTCATTCTTAAGACTTGTGGTTCGGGATGGAGGATAGAATTCGTTAACGAATTTGGTGACTAAATCTTCCCATGTCTCAATGGAATGAGGGGGTTGTTTCTCAAGCCAATTACGGGCTTGTCCCTCTAGAGAAAATGGGAACAGAAGAAGCTTGATAGCTTCATGTGGGACATTCTTGTACTTGATGGTAGATGCTATCTTGTTAAACCATCGAATGTGTGCATGAGGATCATCCCGCTCAAAACCATAGAATTGGCTTTGGGTTACTAGATTAAGCAACCCGGTTTTGAGCTCGAAGGTATCAGCTACAATGGCTGGGACAACAATGGCATCTCCGTAACCCTCTATGGGTGCTTGGAGAAGCTCATTCATGGGTTTGTCTTCTGCCATTTCGACAGGTGGTGGTGGTGGTAGACGTTCCTCAGTCACGGCTGAAGGAGCTGAACGTCCTCTACGTCTACGAGGAATGTTTCCAAGTTCAGAAAGTGGACTTGTAGAACTGGAAGAACGAGTGCGCATGCACTAAGTATAAAAATCAATTTTCAAAACAAATGAGGCAAAACACAAGTGAACTTAACCAATAATCACAAATGAAATGGCTTCTTTGAAAAAGGTACACCAAATCACAAGTGACACAAAGGCAAATTTTAAATCTGATGTTCGGGAACTTATTATGGTCGCACCCCCAGTTAGGTAGTGCACTGCCTTGATTTGCGGTGGTTGATTTTTATGTATATTTTAAGTACCACTAAAAAGACGTAGGTATGATTTGTGCTGATGGGGTTTAAAAACTTTTGGAAAATATTTTTGGTATCGTCTCGTTTAACCAAATCGTATCTCTTTAAGAATCACCTTAAAAGAAACACAAGATAGAAAACGTTACGATTGTTTTGTTGTTTTATATTGTTTTTGGGTTTTTAACACTTTAGGAAAAGCGTTAATGAACTTTTTGATTTATATTTAACTTTACAGAAAACTTTTTACAAACTGTGGTATATGTGCAAGTACGGGTCTGAAAATGCTAGAACACGCTTACAGCCTCCCCGGCAGCGGCGCCAAAATTTGATTGGTGCTAAACAGTCAAGTTTAATTACACAAGCTAACCACTTGTGAATGGCTAACCGTAACAAACTTAAAACAGCTCAAACACTAATGCAATTAAGATCAGAGGAATATAGGGAATTCCTGGGTCGTTAAGTCCCACGGAGGATGAATTGGTGTATAAACACTTGATCAGATGATAGAATGATCACTAAGGATAGTGATCAGTAAGGATATTGATGGAAAATTACCTAAAGAAAAGATCTACAAATTACAGCGACTTAAATGCAAATTAAGAAAATTAAAAAGTTAAAATCTATTAAATAAACGCTATCACTATTTTTACAATGATGTTTTTGTGATTTTATAAAACAAAATATCTTAAATAAACTATTTTAACTAAAACGTAAACTTAAATTATCTAAAAATGTGGTCTAAAACAAAAACGTACGTTAAGTCTAAAAATTACGCGAGTGCGCAAGCAAAAACGTAAATTTTATGAAATAAAAGTCCTACAAGTGTAAAACAATTTTTTTACGTACTATATGACAAAAGAAAATTTTAGAAAAAAGATTTATATTTTTTAGACTTTTATATTTTTTATTATGAATTAATTAAGATTTTACACTAATTAAATGTTTAAAAATATTAAAACTAATGAGAAAAATCTGAAACTTTTTTATAAAATACTTAATACTAATACAATTATATAAAAAATACAAAAACTGAAAAACTAGATTGGATAAGCTGGTAATAAGCTAATAAGCTCGTATAAGCTTAAAATAAAAACAAGGGTTATGTATTTAATGTTGCAAAACTAAACCGAGACAAGTCCCAAGGGCAGATGGTAAAGAGTGTGTGTGGTGAGCTGGGTGGCCAGGGTTCGAATCCCAGCAGTGGTAATTTTTTGCAACTATTTTTTTTTTGGTTTTTCTTTTTACAAACTAATCAAACTAATAATGATAAGCATTTTTTATAACTATGACTTATTCTAAATTTTACCAATAAGCTCAGAATTGAGCTTATTAACTCAACAGTGACCAAAAATAGATGGAGTAAGCTTAAGCTTAAGCCAAATGGCTTAATAAGCTACTAAATAAGCAAAGTAAACTAGAAATAAGAAAAAGGACTGATAATAAGCTGATATGACTACTGAGAAAGCAATTTTAACTACAAATAAGCACTGATTAAGCACAAATAAGCAAAAGCTAAACACTGTTACACAGTGAACTATTGGTTTTCTAGGCAACTTCTAGCTTAATTTTAAGCACTTTAATAAGCTATTAAGTGAAAACAAATTCAAGGACTAACAAGCTAACCAATTGAACTTTCCAAAAAGCTAAATTACTCACTTTGGATTACAAAAATGAGCTTTTGAGGAGCTTTTGAAAAACTGGTGAACACTGGCTAATCTATGAACTAGGAAATGGACAGAACAAAAAGCTTATTGCAGGCTTATCAAATAAGCTGTAATTTAGAAAATTAAGCTTGGACTATCAAGCCAGCTAGGAAAGCCTTCCAAAGAGTCAAATTACACAAGCTTATGCTAATTAATAAGCTCTGGGAGAGCTTATGAAACTAGATAGGTGACTGGTGCACAGGACATGTTTGACCTTTTTGAACAAATGAAAGTTTGACCTTTATGAACTTGTGATCAAATTTTATGGACTGAACATGTTATATTAAGGTGTAATGAGATTATATTAAGCTATATTAACTACTTTTAAGCTACTGTGATGATTCTTATAAGCTAAAATCCAACAGTTAACAATCTAGGTGAGAATTAAGGTACTTTTGACTTTTTACTATAACAAGCACAGGTTTCTCTGGTTTCTTTGAGTTCTTTAGACCAAGTGTGACTCAGAATAACCAAAACCAAAGTACTGCACAAACTTTAACACAGTGAAACAAGTATAACCAAACACTACTTTCAAAAGACTGTTTTGCAATTTTTCAAAGGATTTCACTGATCCAGTCCATGCAAATGATTTAAGAGCTTGTGTTATCATATACTGAGACTGAACAAGCCTGAAACAACAACTCTAACAACATAAAACTCAGAACTACCAATTATGCTAAATTAACTGTGAAAATAAGATTTTTAACAACTACTAATTAAAGAGAACAAGCCTACTGTTTTATGGTTTATTTTAACTTTACTGAGACTAATAAACATGAACTTACAGAGATTTGAGCTAATGAACAACCAAAACAGTAATATGCCAAAATAGAACAAAATGCTTACAAATGGCTTTGAGTTGAAAACTGAGAACAAGGTATATAAACACAACCTATAGAACCTCCACAGGTTCACTAACCCATTTTCATCCAAATCAAACTGCTTCAGCTTGCTTGATCACCTTCACCATAGATTTTTAATTTTTTAACTATTTATTTAGAATTTTTAAGAATTTTTGAGTTTTTATGCTAAACTGAATTATAAGGGTTAAAATAGCTTCTAAACTTATATAATGAGCTTATATAAGCTTATAAGTAAAAAAACAACATCCACAGGTAACATTCGTACTTACTTATATTTTTTTTCTGAATTTAAAAATTTCACAAACTTGAAAACAAGATGGAAACTGAAATTGATATTCACCAAAGTTTTATTACACACTAACAACTTGAAATAAAAAGCTTGAAAGCTTTAACATGAAATGGAATTTAAAAAGTAATTAAAACGAGATACATGAAAATAAATTACACTAGATATTTTACAACATTGCACCAAACTTCTATTTATTGATCTTTTCCAACTCTGTCGACACTCTTGAGCATTTCCCACCAATCTCAACCATTGGATAGTGCCAGATAATCATAATTGCCAAATGGCGATTTGGCGCCAAATTTCAAAGAGTAGGTTTTCTGCATTAATGGGGCTTGGATTGATGTAGAGGTGGAGGGGGATGTAATCAAGTGTTAGGAGGTAGTGTGGAAAGGTGGAAGTGAGCAGGTGGAGGTAATGGAGTGGATACAGGTGTTAGGGGGGAAGGGGATGAACAGTGCGCGCGTTTGATCTGTTTTAAACACTGGACCGGGTTGTATATTGGGCCTGGTTAATGGATTGGATTGGATTGGTGTTAATATAAAAGGATCCGTTTGGTTTTAAGCTTTAATAACCACAAGGACCAAAAGTGTAAATCTGCCAAACATTAGGGACTGAACCTGTCAAGTTTCCAAGGGTTATTACAAGGACCAAAACTGCCAAACTTGAATAGTACAAGGACTATTGTTGATTATTTTCCATTTTTAAAATGTCCAAGGACTAAAATTGCCAATTTTGAAACTTGAGGGATCAAAAATGTAATTTTCTCCAAAGTTTATCATAAGGACCATTCTTGTCATTTATAAATAGTACAAGGTTAATATTTGATAATTTTCACTTTTTAAATTAACCAAGGACTATATTTGACAATTTTCAAAGTTTAGGGACTAAAGTTGTCATTTTGTGATTTTTGAACTTTAAAAGGTTTGTTTTGACAACTTTTGAATCTTATGGACCTTAAATGACTTTTTACAAGTTTTTGAATTACCAGGGACTAATTTTGACAACTTTTGTAACTTGGGGGACTAAAACTGCCAATTATGCAAACTTGATACGTTTTTCATCAGATTTTGATGTTTTTGCATTTAAAACACATAAAACACTTGTTTGTGATATTTTTATCATTTTGATGTGTTTCTGAGTGTTTTCAGATGTTTTTGGCATTCTAACAGTATAAAAATGATGAGTATTTAGACACTCATCAATACTTCTATTTGAACTACTACAATAATCAAAACCATGTATATCTTGTTAACAACAACATGGTGAAAAGGAAAATTTACATGACTCGCCAAAGAGGTACTGAAGAATGGCAGTTGTCCGGTGAACGCTGGATAAACTTTATAGAACAGAGCGGATATGCTCAAATAAGAACATTACATTTCATTAATGAGGGGGCGAACACGTTTTATGTTACAACTTATGAAGAGGATGGATTAGACACACGAAATATGATGGTTAGGTGCACGACTCAAGTTGGGAATAATCGAAACTTGTCTCCAATAATATTATATTATACTTTTTAAGTCTAAACATATTTCAACAATAAAACTTGGATCTAATAACTTGGTTAAATATTTTATCAATGGTTTCCTAGAGAATTCCTTCAAGATGTTACTTCATATGTGTTTGCGATTTATTTTTTTGGCTTGGAAATACATGTGATGGCAAACCGCGGATTAATTCCTAGAACTCATAATAGGTATGGATATCAGTTTACTGATCATTGGAATAAGGTGGTTCAGCAAGAAAATTTAAAGGTTGGTGAGCGTGTAGTGTTGACCAAAAAGAATGGCTTTGATGAGGTTCGATGATGATGGATTTCAGCTAACACATGAGCATCATTTTTCAACATGACTTGCGTTCTTGAAAGGATATAATGTAAATGAAAATGGTAAGATATTTTTTTATGTTTTGTAAAGTCGGTTTAAATATATTTTTTTAATGTAAGCTGTAACAACTATAACATTTTTGTAACACCCCCAAACTGATACATCAAAAACAACATGGGGTGCTACTTTATTGGTATTCACAACACAAGGTAATAAAGAACTGAATACATACTCTGTTAAAATTTCATTAATAATTAAAAGAGTTTACAATAATATCAAGTGCGGAAAATACGGCCCATACGTTTAAATTAGTTCCATAAAACAATCATAGTTTGTGTGAAAACACTTCGGTTGGTATTTATGACCAATGTCATGCCATATCCTTGCATGCAAATTATTTACCTGAGAAAAACACGCTAAAAGTCAGCAAAACGCTTGTAAATTCATAGGTTTATTATAAAACAATAAAATCATAAGTTGGACCATGTGTTTTGGATGAGCATTACAATGAATATAATGTCATTCCAAAATAGTCTATTGCGCTAGCACTAAGTTCATGCAACCGAAGCTATAACAGTGGGCATGCATCTAGAAGCATGTAAATAAATAATTTTTCCCGGCAATTGTCTATCCCGAAACACTTGGATTCTGACATGTTATACGCTCGCATTTGCATATCCGGTCAAACCGAATGAGGATGTCACTCCCAATAGATCTATATATAACATTCGCACTTTCCAGCAAGAATTGACAGTTCATGAGGTGGGGCACTTATGGGATACAAAGGGCTTAGGCTACTCTACGCAATAGTTTTCATAAAAGTTTAAGTTTCGGTTCGAAAACAGTTTTGCATATTTCTCACCCTATATTGTAACACCCCGATCTTTATAAGTATCATAAATAGACTTACATATTTCCTTTAGAAAATTATAAAGTTCTTGTGATTTTATTTTATAAAGATAAGGACTTAGAATGCAAGATAGTTAATGAAAAGGACCAACAACGCAAAAGATCTAACGACAGGGACTAACCTTGCCAAAATATGAAACTTACAAGATAAGCTTATAGATATTTGACTAAAATACACCGTTGGTCCCTAAACTTGTTCATGCGTATCGCGATGGGACAAAGTTGGGCGTTATCATCGCTGGAGGTCCAAAACTTTTGTTTTATACTCTAGACTAGTCCCTTGACCAGGATTGCCATAGTCAATATGAATTTTATGGCTTTACTTCGAGGGTATAATAGACCATTCATAATTTTAACCCAACCTTCAACCCAGGGACCAAATGTGATTATGCCTACTAACCGTTTCTTCCTTGATACGCTAGCATTTAATTTCGCGCGAACCAATACACCCACCCAACAAACAACTTTACCAATCATAATAACACCATTATCCAGAAACGATCAACTGAAAATCGAAATCCGAATCTAAATCCTCATTTCCAGAACTCAAAAGACCAACCCAACTTCCAACAATACCATGTCGATCGATTGTATTAGCAACATGCCAGATATAGTGATCAATAACATTTTGAATCGGTTGCCTTTGTTAGAAGCGGTGAGAACCTCTAGTTTAGCGCGAAACTGGAGGTCTAAGTGGACTTTGCTCACCGATGTCATAGTTGACGAGGATTTCTTTTATTATTTAACATATGAGTTTGATGGGAGGCTTGTTACTAGACTCTTAAATCGGCTTATGGGTCCAATAAGAAAGTTTGTCTTCTATGTAGGGCCAAGATCAATGCTTGGAAGAGACGACTTTCATTATGAAAAGATTTGTGATTGGCTTTTTGTTTTTGGCTCAGCATGGAATTGAGGAGCTGATTATTACAAAATGGTATGGTGAACTAGTTACGTTCCCAACCCAACTTTACTCTCGTAGGGAGTTGAAACATCTGGTACTTCATGTTTGTGCTATGGCTACTTTGGAATATTTTCATGGCTTTCCAAATCTATTGAGCTTAGAATTGATTCATGTCACTTTTCTAACCGGTACAGTTTGGGAGTTTATTGTTGGTTGTCCCTCACTTGAGTCTCTTAAAATGAATCGTCCTACTACAAACGAGACGAGACTATGGGATATTGCAAAAGTTAGGAATTTGAAGAAGTTAGATTTGTCATTCGGTCTTTATAATGTTGTGACGACAATCACAACATCCGATATCTTTCACCTGACAAGACTTCAAAATCTTGAGACCCTTACATTGGATTTTGATGATTGCACGGTAAGAACAATTTGAGTTTTACACTTATAATTTTACAATGTTAAAGAAATGTGTAACAGTAATGAAATTTAATCTTTAAAACTTGTTGTAGTTGATACATGAAGCTAATTCTAGGATGAATGTGCCCTTTGTATCCCTAATTAACCTTAAGTTGTCCGATGGCGATTTTGGGAATAATGTTATGGTATCGTTCATCATTGAAATGATTCGTGGATCTTCAAATTTGAAAATGCTGGATACCAGAGTAAGTGTAATACTGTAATGCATATGTATCAAATAAACATTCCTAAATTACCATGTTTGTGTATCTCAACACTATTTGATTTTTCAGGCTGCAAACACGCTTAGTGTTCTACCTTTGGAAAAAAATTCCAATGTTGTAGACAAAAACACAATCAGCCATGGCCAGCTACAGACTGTGGTATTTCGAGCTTTTCCTAGAACAGAGCATGATTTAACTTTAATAAAGTTTATACTTGCGTGTTCCCGGTCGCTAAAGACAATCAATATCAAGCTCAGCGATAGGAGTCATGATGGGAATGAAAATATCAGGAAGAACTGGGAGTTGGCTAGGAAGCTGTTGAAACTCCACCGAGCTTCCCCCACAGCCGTGGTAGATTTCTTTGAGTGGTTGTAGTTTATGTATGGGTTGAATACCCTATGACAATTCATGTTGCAAAATAGTTTTTGTATTTTGGTACAATATTTGTTTATATGGTTTGCTTAAAATTAGCTTGTTCATATGTTGTTGTTTGTGTGTATTGTAGGTGACGCAAGTTTGACATTCGAAAGTCAAACTTCCATTTAGCATTTCAATTTGATTGTAGAAAGTAAAACTGCATTTCCAGTTTACTTTAGTTAGTCAATACTTGAAAATGGTGAATGGCTATTTTGTACGTAGTATTTGCATTTTGACTTTGTAAAGTCAAAATTGCAAAACAATTACTCAATATTTGTTTTGAAGTTTATTGATATGTTTTAGAAGTTTGACTTAACAAAGTCAAACTTCTAATGGTTTTGTGTTGTTTAATCTTCAACCAAGTTGTAGTATACGTAACTTGGCAACTTGAGGGACCAATTGTGTATTTTAAAGTGATTATTGGGCGGGAGTTTTAAGTATGACAACGGCAACCAAGACAAATTCAGGGACCGAGTGTGAAAAAAAAGTCACTATTAGACCCTTGACCATCTCTTACCGGAGACGTTATTTACTTATGCACACGAACCGATAAACCCATCCACCACTTTTTCCACACACAAACAATTTCCAATGGAAGATTTCCCTATTTTGAATGAACTCATGGAGATTTCTGGTTCATCCAAGTTGAATGATCGTATGGCTGTGTGGTTTGAAGAAGAGGCTGCACAAGAAGGGCTTTTGAAAAAGCTAGTTCGTCAGTGCATTGATCATCTAAAGAGGGGAATCATGAAGCGTTGGGAGCTGATCGAAGAGAACGAAGCTCTGGGACCTCGGGGAATAGCGCTTGACTGTTTGGATGCGCTGAGGAAAATCCAAGCGAGGCACACACACCAACTTGTTCAATTCATACAGATTGTTAGTCAAACTGATGAAGCTATTCGTTTCAACAAAGGTGTTGTTAAGAAAATGGCTGAGCATAATGCCTGAATTTTGGGTATTTCATGGGGTAGATAAATGCGGTCTTTTGGGTGCTAGTTTTGGAAATACAGGTTGGTAAAAAGGGTATGTAAATTGGATCTTTTGTTTGGCTGTTGGTCTTGGTTTGATGTAGTTGTTTCTGATCTTGTAACCGACTATATTAATGATGAAATATCATCTAAGTTTTATGTATTTAATCTGTTCTTGTATTGTGATATTGGGTGTATTTTAGTCTAATTAGTATCAGCAAAACCAAACATCCCCTTGTATCAGCAAAACCAAACATCCTTTTTTATCAGCAAAAGTTGTATCAGCAAAACCAAACACCCCTTGTATCAGCAAAAGAAAAGGCAGTGGTTTAAAAATATGTGTTGAAAATGCAAATGCTTTAGCACTGAATCATAATGTATTGACAATGGTGTATTGTTTAGGAAGAAATTGGTTTGGTGTTAGTGTTGACAGTGGGACTGAACACGCCCAATGCCTCAAATTGTAACATCTTGAATTTTGACTTACCCAAGTCAAACAAATTTATGAAATGCAACAAATTGTAACTTACTATTGTGGTATGACTTGGGTAAGTCAAACCTATTAAGAAATGCAAAACGATTTCAAGCAGTTACAATGCACAACCAAACACTATTACTTACTGATAACATCAAATAGTTTTGAATATTAAGTGTCAATTTCCCCCGATAATGCTTGTAATTTATATCATTTATATGGATTTACGCTTGTTTTCCATTGTTTTCCACTTTCAGGTTAATTACGAGCATTGGAGCTAAAGAGACGCAGAATTGGAGAAATATCAAAGATTTATCATAGTATGCTGACTTTGAAGAAGTTACGGCGTAACTCATCTCTCACATTACGCCGTAACTATAGCGTGACTCAAAAAACCAACTCATCAGAAGGTTACGGCGTAACTCTCCCCAAAGACTACGACGTAACTTATTAGGTCAAATGAGGTTCCATGCCGCTGATAACTACGCCGTAACTATTTCATCAACTACGGCGTAACTAAGTAATATTGAAGATACAACATAACCACTCATAAGGTTACGCCGTAACCAGCAGATCTAGTGCAATTTACGAAAGAATTGAAGATTACGGCGTAACTCTTATATTAGTTACGCCGTAACCCAGATTTGGCCTATAAATACCCCACGATTTCCAGCATTTCAAAGCATCCCATTCCACACACCACAACCAAAGAACGTGGGAAGAAGCCAAAGGCAGGTCTAGAGGAGCATACGGAGCTGTCTCCAAGGGAGAATCACTCCCCTACGATAAGCATTAGCATTTTATCTTTTCTTTACTTTCGATTCATGTATTTCGTAACTTTGAATATTGAATTGATTTGTATGGTTAATATGAGCGGCTAAGCACCTCTTGGTGCTGGCCTAGTTATGATTCCTTAATTGTTTTGTTTGCGTTTATATTACTTCTGTATAATTATTTCTAAGTGTATGCATGCATAGTTTATTGGTAGCTACCCTTGTTTCGGTAGTTTTGAATGGCGGTAGAGGCTAGTTGCTTAGGAGATATGACCAACTGACCCTAAGTGAGTAGACTGAGATGGGAAGGGTAAGATATGACCAACTGACGACCCTTTCTACTTGTGCGATTTGACCAACTGATCACCTACCGTTTGAATGAACTTAAGAATTAGGGGGTGAGTGTTTAAGTTGCTAACGCCCGGGCACTCACTATTATAAATCTAGCATGTAGCGGTACCTAATGACTTGGCTTGGGGGACCAAGAACAACTGGACTTATAAAGGGACACCTGACTTCTCCAGTTGTGGCATCTTTGCTGATAGGTTAGGGCGAATTGACCAAATATTGTCCTCTCGAATTTGACCCCACATGAAGTAATTGGAAGTAAGTAGACGTAGACATTACTTGTTAGGAGGATTAACTAGGTTAGCACCACTCCCCTCTATTGATTAAAACCTTTTCCTTTTATCTGCTTTAGTAGTTATTTAATTAATTCCTTATCGAAATCATTATTAAAATCTGTGACACCTAGACTTAGTAATAATCCAACACACATAGCTCTTGGGACGACCTTGGTTTTACCAAATACTACACTACACACGACCGGGTACACTACCCGTTAGTGCATTAGGGTAGACCATAGGTATAACGAGACTATATAAATATTAAAACCTGGTCAGTAAAACCTGCATTAAGTTTTTGGCGCCGCTGCCGGGGAGTTATATTAGGATTGCTATTAAGTCTTTCATTTTCATTTTGTTTTAAACTTTTCTATATTTCTCAGGATCATCATTCGAGTTTTCAGGTACCATGGATGTTGTTAACATCGATGACCTCACTCTTGAGGAATATTTGGCGTTAACGAGAGCAAAACAAGGGCCGAGTCTCGTAAGACCGGCTATTGGAGCGGATGTCCGTTTTGAAATTAAAGACCAATTTATGAGGGAGCTTCGTGCTAACCCTTTTTCAGGAAACAGGGACGAGGATGCATATGAGCACATCAAAAATATCCTTTACATCGCAAGCCTTTTCAACGTTTCGGGCGTGTCTCATGATGCTGTTATGCTAAGGGTATTCCTCATGACTCTTACTGGAGCTGCCAGAAGATGGATTGAAATATTGCCCGCCGGGGCAATTAATACTTGGGCTCTACTCAAGAAGCACTTCATTCAGAGGTATTGTCCGCCATCGAAGATTTCTAACCAGCTTTTGGAAATCCATAATTTCAAACAAGAAGACGATGAAACATTGTATCAAGCCTGGGATAGATACAACGATCTCCTTTACAAATGTCCTACACATGATCTGAACAATCAGCAAAAGGTCAACATCTTCTACAAAGGAATCAACGTAACCACAAGACAAATGCTAGACTATCAAGGACCTATCCCGAACATGACTCCTACTCTTGCAATTGAAGCCATTCAAAAAATGGCTGATCATTCTCAAAAATGGCACGACGGAGGAAGTAAAAGAAACCAAAGCGGAAGTTTTGACGGGATTGCAGCAATCACTAGTAAAATTAAACATCTAAATCGAGATATGCTGAAAGTCAGAAAAACCGTTCATGCTATCCAAGTGGGTTGTGAAAGCTGTGGGGGAGGACATCTCACGAAAAATTGTCCTCACGTTGACGAAGAAAATATAATTGAAGAAGCCAAATATGGAGAAAATCGACCGTTTTACGGAGATAATCGAAATAGTAACGGGTACCGCGGAAATTACAACCGTGGGCCTTATGGAGAAAGAAAGCCCAATCTTGAAGAAACAATTAACAAATTCCTGGAAAGTTCAGTGATAACGCTACACGCGTCGTTCGGGGTCAAGGAAACTTCCTTTTCTTCGAGCAAGTTTTATAACACCCTAGGCAGTGAACCTAATCGTTGTAGTGTAGTAATTAGGGTAAGCCACGGGTATTGATATCGTTCTCTAGGGGAATAGGAATGCTAGTAAGAAGTTACTACGCTAAGGTTAATGTAGGATATTAGTTTTCACATACACATCAAACCATAACAACAAGGTGGCGTATAAGTGGAATTCTAGAGAGAGAAAGTTAGAGGTTTAGGGAACTTAGTGAGAGAAAGTGAAAGATATTATTATGAGCTCCAACTCTCTACCTTGGGAGGTAGAGAGTATTTATAGTCTTACATAAATCGCCACACATCGGGCTGTGGATCAGGCATACAGTGGGTAAAGACCCGTCCGTCCTCCACGGTGTTACTTAACTAAATACTACTTAACTTAAAAGAACTACGACTACGAGCTTTCTAACGATTACATATACTTGAGGTGACCGACTCTTTAATACCTGGAATTTCTAATTCCTAACAATCTCCCCCTAAGGGAGGTCACCTCAATCATGTACCAAAATTACATTGAATACAAATAGATATTACATTAACAATTGATCTTGCATTCTTGATGTAGTCCTTTGCTCCTAAGCTCGTAGTCATTGATTCTTCACATTGCATGTTTGGTTACTTCAAGTGGAGGTCTTTTACTGATCCACGTGATAATAATTTTGAGCCATCTTTTGAGATCATCAGCTATCAACAATC
Source organism: Chrysanthemum seticuspe (assembly GCA_019973895.1). Taxonomy (NCBI): domain Eukaryota; kingdom Viridiplantae; phylum Streptophyta; class Magnoliopsida; order Asterales; family Asteraceae; genus Chrysanthemum; species Chrysanthemum seticuspe. The sequence goes on from BPTQ01000007.1 coordinate 265,553,301, forward strand.
TCTGACACATCCTTTGTGGTGTTGGTATTATGTGATGTTGTGACTTTAGGACCGACATGCTCACATTCTGGATCATGATATCTTCTCATCAGAGTAGCGGAAGCATTTGTTGAATCAGGATATTAGCAGCAGCGTAGCAGAAGCTTGGAGTGAAAATATCAGAGTCATTAATGCACTAATCATGATTTCTTTGAGTTGAATGTGTTAAGTGAGCATGCGGCTGTGGATTGACCGCTTCATTCTGATCAGCTGCAAACGTCGGGTGTACCTGCATACAACAGTTAGCAATAAATCACACGAAAGTGTCTTTGATCACTTTCGTTGAATTGAGGTACATGGCCCACGGTTCCCCGTTGATCAGTATAAGTACTGCCTGTGATCAGGTATAATTCCGAAGAATTTCCTTGACAGGGTTTCGCAGCTGCTCTAGCTGTTCTCAAACCGGAACATCTCAAAGAAGACAACACGGAGTGAGTGAACCAGCGAATTTTAAGTCCACTGATTGATGAAAAGAGATTGGAAAAACACTCGTGTATTGCTCAATAGAAATTGTTTTTGCAATACAACGAAGGTTTTATTGAAAATCAATTATCAATCATAAAAACACCTTTTGGTTTGAAAAATGAGTACACGGTCGATGTGCTAAAGAAAAGAGTTTTTATGCACAAAGACCGGTTTTTCAAAGGTATCCGTCAATCCATAACCTGAACCAGGATTGATTCAAGAGATTGAATCGCCCCATTGTTTATGTTCAGTTGTCACATGGTTGATCTATATAATAGATCTCACATGCCACCTACCAGGAGCTTGTTTTATGTTGGCTCCAGAAGGCTTTCCATCTTCATTGTGAATATGTATACACATCACTCAGATGTTCTGGCAATACCACAAGGATAATGCGTAGGACTCAAGATATAATCTCTCTTTCCACATTGTGTGAAACAGAGAGTCTTCATTGAAAGTGTCCTAATGAGATTTATTGATGATCTCGTGGCTCTAGACTCAATTTGTGCATATTTGGATCCTGTGCTGGAGACTAGGGAGAGGGTCTCCTTCTTCAATATCAACAATCTCTAAGAGAAAGTCGATAGATAATGTCGGTTCCCCGTGAGAATGAAACAAGTCCTTTTAAGAGGAACTTGAGTGGTTTGGAAAGTTGAAGTGCAGTGCGTCACTGGGTCCATGACGTCTTGTCTTCAATACCGATGTTACCATCAGTAGCATATGAATTGAACCCGGTTTCTGCCCTAAGGTTGAATAAATGGAGGGCTATTTGTTTTCACCCTTTCCTCATTCAATTCTTTTTAATTCTTCAACCCCTTCAGTGCTTACCGAGACTTCATAGCTAGAACCTTGTTGGGTTTATTCCAGTACTAGCTCAGTCTTAGTCCGCACTCTTCCCATATCTCATTTTTCTCCTTTTATCATCATACCTAAGGACTTCTACACTAACTAGTGGATTGTCCCTGGGTAGATCCCTCCGGTTCTGGCGGATCATGGGAACACATACCTAACCTTATCATCCTTATATCACCGTACATAAAGTAGAGTTGGTCGGTCTATTTGGTATTGTTCATCTGCCATTGGAACCAATTGAAAACCATTTGAAAATCAATACAGATACTTGTGATATATTATCAAAGCATTTTGTACCTGAATTGTTTTTGATATTTTTAGAACGAGAACTCCCCCTCAACATGTGCATCAAGTATTTGAAAATGTTTTGCACACGGAGGCAAGAGAAAGAATTAACTTCTTTGATTACCATTTTCTAAAAGATATCAACATCACTTCCCACATCAAATCAAGTAGATATAGCATTTCCGGGAAGGATGAGGTTTCCATAAATATGCTCCCCCTCAATATGTGCCTCGAGGTTTGAAAAGAGTTTTGCACATACTAGAGGGAACTAGCACATTGAGATAAGTTGATTTACATTTCAAATCATAGGTTTTAAGATAGATGCTCCCCCTCAACATGTGCATGGAAAATTTGAAATCGTTTGTCACATGTGGGCAGGATAGCATGTACATCCTTATAAAACCATTTACCTAATTATCAGTTTAAATCCAATTTAAATCACACATTCTCCCCCGATCACAATTATCAAATCATTTGAGATTTGTGATCTCTTATTGATTTAAATTGATTTTGAAAGCTTTTAAGGGGAATTGTGACTTGATTATGAAAGTGTTTTAACTGATAAGGATCAGATTTAAAGACTTTAAACTCCATTGATAAAACATGCATGTATATCTTTTGAAAACAATTTAATGCCAAATAACTTTTTAATTTAATTGAAATCATTCTCCCCCTCAATCAATGACATAGGTTGTTGATTGAGAGATAGAGATTTTGACAAATAAGTCCTGATGATTATCAAAAATAGAGACCGAGTTATTTTTTCAAAGCATTTGGTTTTCAGCAGATAAATGTTTATAGAATCAGAGCATGGAATTTGAAAACATGGTAAAACATGGCTCTGTTCTTTCTTTTAAAAGCGGGTTATTGCCTGAAATGACAATAAACCATTTCTCTTTCTCCCAAAAAAATATATATATATATATATATATATATATATATATATATATATATATATATATATATATATATATATATATATATATATATATATATATATATATATATATATATAGAGTTAGGATCAAATAAGAAGAAAAATTAAAATGAGAAGGATAAGAAGAAACCACAACCACATATTTCAGATGCACCTATTAAAATAGATGCATCTCCCCTTGAAAATCTCTCCCTTATTTGAAATGTGTGGCTAGAAATTCTTCTTATTCTTCTTATTTTAGTTTTTCTTCTTACCGGATCCCTTCCCTATATATATATATATATATATATATATATATATATATATATATATATATATATATATTTTTTAAGAATTCGAACAACATCTAAAGTCCCGTGTCATTCTTTGAATGACAGCACAAAGACCGTAGATATTATCGAACCGAGAAAAAAAAAACAAGACAAAAATGACAATATTTTTTGAAGATTTTTCGAATTTTTCAAATTTTTATGGATTTTGAAAGTTTTATAATTTTGTATTTTGTTTTTCAAATAAATATATATACAAGAGATAGATGAAGATAGACCTTTACTCCTCGTCTTCCTCCTGAAGACGTTTGAGAGTTTCTGGTTGAAGGCTTTTCAAACCAAGTCGTGGAAGAATAAACTCAAAACGTTCTCTTGGAAGAGCTTTGGTGAAGATGTCTGCTAACTGATATTCAGACCTCACAAAATATAGTTCCACCACACCTTTTTCCACTTGTTCCCTGATGAAATGATGTCGAATGTCGATATGCTTTGCTCTTGAGTGTTGAACGTTGTTGCATGAGAGAGCAATAGCACTTTTATTATCACAGTACAGAGGGATTTTGTTGAATACAAAGCCATAGTCAGATAATTGAGATCTCATCCATAAGATTTGAGCACAACAAGATGACATGGCTATGTATTCAGCCTCTGTAGAGGAAATAGAAGTACTCATTTGCTTCTTTGAAGACCAGCTCACAAGCTTATCACCCAAAAACTGAGCACCTCCTGACGTACTTCGACGAGTATCTTGACACCCTGCATGATCTGCATCTGCATATGCTGTTAGTGACATACCGGTGTCTTTTGGGTACCAAAGTCCCATATTGATGGTTCCTTGGAGATACCGAAAGACCCGTTTAATCGCTTCAAGGTGCTTTTTAGTAGGCTTAGCCTGGTATCTAGCACACATGCAAACAGCGAACAAGATGTCTGGTCTACTAGCTGTGAGGTACATCAGGGATCCAATCATACTACGATATTTTGTTTGGTCAATCATGATCCCTGAGAGGTCCTCATCTAGTTTGGTTCGGTCAATCATGGGGGTGTCAACAGGGTCACTTGAATCAAATCCAAATTTCTTTAAAATCTCTGTTGCATATTTAGATTGATTTATGAAAATGCCTCCGGGACTTTGTGAAATTTGTAATCCCAAGAAAAATGACATTTGTCCCATCATTGACATTTGAAACTTTGAACTCATTTCATTTGAAAAACGATCACATTCCATTGGGTCTGTCGAGGCAAAAATAATATCATCAACATAAATTTGAACATGAATTAAATGTTTGCCTGACTTCCTGGTGAACAATGTAGGATCAACTGCTCCTTTGATGAATCCGGTTGATAGAAGAAACTTTGACAGTGTATCATACCATGCCCTTGGAGCTTGCTTTAAACCGTAAAGAGCCTTCTTCAAACGATAAACGTGAGTAGGATGCTCTTGATTCACAAATCCTTCAGGTTGGCTGACGTAGACGACTTCTTTAAGATCTCCGTTCAGAAATGCCGTCTTTACATCCATCTGATATACTACCATGTTCTTACTAGCAGCATTAGGCAGAAAGATTCTGATTGCCTCGATTCGAGCAACTGGAGCAAAAGATTCTTCAAAGTCTATACCCTCATCTTGACGATATCCTTTAGCAACTAATCGAGCCTTGTTCTTCAACACATCACCATGCTCATCAAGTTTTACTTTGAAGATCCATTTGAGAGCTATAATCATAGCACAGTCTGGAGCAGGTACTAACTCCCATACATCAAGACGATCAAACTCATGAATTTCATCTTGCATGGCATTGAACCAGCTATCTTCATTCATGGCAGTTTTAACATCTTTTGGTTCGATCTTAGATAGTACGGAGTTGAAGAAGCACCATAAGGCATCGGTTGCGAGTTGTTTCCGGGTTGATACAGGACGAGAGGGATTTCCAATGATGTTGTCTAAGGGGTGATCGTGAGTCCATTTTCTGAGGTGTTCATGTGGCAGTTGTTGAGGAACTGAGGTAGCTGAGTCGATGTCTCTTGAAGAAGATGGTTCTGATGATGATTCAGGAGTAGCAAATATGTTTTCAAATGGAGCATCTTCAGGAGTCGCAAAGGGATTAACTTCATCATTGATGCCAGAAACATTTCCATGATGTACATTTGAAGAATGATGATTTGTTGATGAGACTGAAGGATCAACAGCAGGTGCTTCTTGACTTAAAGATATTGAGACTGAGGGATTGACTTCATTCACTGGAATATGAGCATCCTCTGTTGTAGGGATCAGCACCTCATTAGTAATTGAATCATACAGTTCATCAAACATAGGATCAAACAATTTCTTTACATCATCTTCAGATGGAGGTACATATGGAGTTTCTTGAGAGGAGTTTGGAACAAGGGATGAACCAATGGGACTGTTTTGAAGTGCGGGTCCTGAGCTGGAGTGTCCAGGAGCCATTTGACCGGTCAGCTCATCAAACGTAACATGAATTGTTTCCATGATATTTCGGGTTCTTTTGTTGTAGATTCGGTATCCCTTTTTGTTTGATGCATATCCTACAAATACTCCAATGTCAGCTTTGGCCCTAAGTTTGCCTAAGTCTTGACCCTCATTAGTTGGATAGCACAATGCACCAAACACACGAAGGAAAGATAGATTAGGTTTTCTGTTGTGGACAAGTTCATATGGAGTTTTTCCATGAACAGTGTGAATCAGGGAACGATTTTGTGTGTAGCATACAGTGGCAATTGCTTCAGCCCAGAGAAACATTGGAACCTTTGAGTAGATCAGCATTGTTCTAGCGGCTTCAACAAGAGTACGATTTCGTCTTTCAACTACACCGTTCTGTTGAGGGGTTCGTGGAACACTTCTTTGATGGCTGATTCCAACGCTTTCATAGAATTCACTAAGTTGTTTGTTGATAAACTCAGTTCCATTGTCTGTTCTGATAATTCTGACAGTTTTGTTTAGTCGAACCTGCAGCTGTTTGATGAGTTTGATGATGATATCAGGAGTTTCATCCTTTGTCCTTAAGAACTTGACCCAGGTGAATCTAGAGTAATCATCAACCACAACTAACACATATTTCTTCCCAAAGATATTCTGCACCCTCATAGGTCCACATAAATCCATATGAATCATATGAAGAACTTCTGTGACAGAGTTAGTAGGTTTGGGTTTATGGGCATACTTCTTGCTTTTTCCCAATTGACATGCTGAACAAAGATGATCCTTTTCATACTTTAGTCTAGGTAAACCTACAACTAAGTCCTTTCTGGAAAGATCGTTGATGGTGCCGAAGTTCAAGTGATTGAGACGACGATGCCATAACCATGACTTTGTTTTTGAAGCCTTTGATAACAGGCAGATTGGAGAGGCCCTCATCATGTCATCGATAGAGATGGTGTAAAGATTTGAGCCACGAGTTCCTTTTAACAGTTCCTTACCATTAAGATCTCTAACAAAGCAGGTATGTTTTCTGAAGGCTACTTCTAGATCAGAATCACAGAATTGACCAAAAGAGAACAGATTATGACCTAAACCTTCCACATAATACACTCTAGAGATGACACTATCACCAACAACATAATCTCCATAACCCATAATAGCACCGAAATGATCATTACCAAATCTAACAGTCCCGATGAATTTGCTCACGAAGTTCATGAGCCGCGACCGGTCTCCAGTCATATGCTTGGAACAGCCTGAGTCCAGGTACCACAGAACGATTTGAACGATCTGCAGTTGAACACAGACAAGAATGGATAACTGGATAATTGGGATCCCCATGCAAGAATGGGTTCCATTTGGTTAGTTACAATGGTTGGAACACCCACATCAGAAATAGAAGCATTCATATCAGAAAGTGAGGCAATGGAATCATTGTGAATAGATGCAGTACTAGTGTCTGTATTAGCCCTATTCACAGTGTGATCACTTCTTAAAGGAATAGTTCTACCAGTAGGCATCCATTTTCTAGTGGGCATTATCTGATTAGTCTTATGACCAACAGGTATCCAATAGAAGCCTATTTTACTGAATGTTCTTCCTGTGGGTTTCCACTGTTTTCTAACTTTCATTCGTTTTTGCCTTTTAGCCTTCTTAGCATGAATTTTAGCATTAACAATAAGAACTGGACAATTAACATCATTAGGCAGAACATTAACACCACATTCATGATTAGAAACAGAATTTAAGCAGACATCAGTACAAGGTTTGCAAATAGTATCAGAATTCGAATTAATTACAGTACGCCTATGGCTAATACTAGAATCAACACGATTCGTTTTATTCGATTCAAACTTAAAGTTCCTAGATTGTTCTTCTACTCTTTTCCAGTGCACATTCTTAGCTTGCGAGGTCCTATCATTCCTTGTATTGTCTTGAGACTTTGACCTGCTCCCTTTAATGTCACTGATTACTCCTGTAGAGGGAATGGGAACATTAGTTTGTTTTACTACTCTTTGCACCACCTGTTTAGCTGTGCTGGGATCTAAACTACATGCAGGTGCACTAAGTTTCACTTTCTTAAGACTAGAGGTACTGAGATTAGTACTCCTAGAAGGCACATTTGAGTTCTCTTTCTTAGCATTGACAGATCTAGAATCCGAACTACTCAAGGGTACACTACGGTTCACATTCAAAACATTGGGAATCGAGTGCATATCATATTTGGCATTAGGCATCAAGCATGGAATCAAAGGGTTAACTCTCTCACCTAATGTCTTTGGGCATATTGTGATCAAACATTCTAAGATTTATTGAGATCGTTTGGCATATAAGCATGCATGTCCAATTGCATTATCATGAGGTTTCTCTAGCTTATCCTCTTCAACAATCTCACGCAGGCATTCTAAGCAATCCTTAAGAGATGAAAAATATGATTGAATAGCTAGTTTGTTGTTTCTTAGATGAGGAGGGACATATGTCACAGACAAAGCATATTTATTACAAGAGTGAACCTTTGATACACCATTCTCCCCATTGGTCATTGGCATTTTCCCTTTTACCTGACTCTTCAGATTCTCAATTTCCTTTTGCAATGAAGCTATTTGTTCGTTGTTTTTGTTACGAGTGACTTTAATTGATTCAAATAACTCATTGAAATGACGTTTAACCTTTTCATTTTCTTCTAGAAAACTTTCGTTTTCCTTTTGTAAAGCATTTACTAGGTTTTGAAGATGAAACGTTTGAGAATTCTGAGAATCTAAAGGAGGAGGCATTTGGGAGCCTGTCATATTGTTTGTTTGACCCTTTAATTGAGAGATTTGGGCTTTCAACTTTCTGATCGTGTTGCACTGAGCTTGAATCTGTTCATCACGTTTGTTAATTTGAAAAACTGCATCAAACTCTGGAGCATCTGAAGATGTCTTGACATTTGAAGTTTTGACATTTTCTTTAAGATGTTGATATTTTAGTTGTAAATTAAAATGCTCAACTTCTAGTTTAGAAAAATGTTTAACGAAATTGTCGTGATCATCCAGTTCAATTTTTTCGTTTAGTTTAGAATTAGTTTTTTCAAGCTCAATGACACGATCATGGGAGACTTTCAGGGCCACAGATAGTTCATGAAATTTGGAAGCATTAATAGAGCAATTTGAAGCAGTGAAGAACACATCTTGAGCAACACATTCAGTAATAAGATTCTCATTTAATGTATGCAAGTTCTTTCTCTCAATCTCATTATATTTCAGTGCACGCTCATAGTCACTAACTTCAACAACCATTGCATCAAATTCCTTTTCCATTCCCTTAATATCAGTTTCTATCCCCTTTTTAAGACTCTCAAAGTGATCTTTTAGAAGTTTAAAGAAGGGCATGACCTCAGTTAAATAACATTCTTTCATTTGTTCAAAACCCCTTTCTCCTTCAGTTATACCAGTGGGTGTGATCCTTTTCTTGCAAGTTTTCTCAAAATCAACAAATAGTTGAAATATAACGTATTGGCTAATTAATGTCTTGCTTTTAGTGGCAATTGTTCTAGGTACAAGATGCATTGGTGTATTAGGAGGATACACAGTCGCTCTAGGCATTTTCCAAAGGGGAGGGTTTGTTTCAACAATATTTTCCGCTTTCTGCTTATCTAAATCCTTTTTCCAGAAGACTTGTTCGGGAGTCAACAATGTCTGAGGCTTAAACTTGTTCAAGGAAATCCAGTTTTCCTTCTTGTAATCATGAGGAGTGATAATTATGTTTTTCTCTTTGCATTTGGGATCATTTTGTTTCTTATTCATCTTTTCCCTAGTGATTTCATTTGATTTCTTATCTTCCTCAGTGCACTCAACGCAACTAGGTTTCTGCCTAGGCTTAAGGATTTCATTACCATCATAAAGCACCTTATGAGCATTTCTAGCCTTTTTAATTACCTCTGGATTTGGTTCCTCAACAAGGGGAATGCTATGCTTATCGCTTAAGACTCGATGTTTGGTGACCATGTGAGCAGTCTGAATGGTGTTTCCTTGTATGTACAACTTGTTTTCAAGTTTGTTTTTCAAAGTTTTCAGATTAGAAAAATCTCTCAAGAGTTTTGATTCCTTTGCATTAAATTCTTGCTTAAGCATTTTCACATTTTCTTGAAGTTCTTGTTTTTGCTTAGCTGTTTTAGAAAGTTTTTCTTGCAAGGAATGTAATTCTTGTTTCAATACTTCTTCTCTAAACTTACTTTTTCTAATTACTGTACTCACTTGGTCATCCATTTCCTGCTCACGAGTGGTCAACTCAAATTTTGCACGTTGTTCATAAATAGCAACACGTTCCTTATAGGCATTTAGTTCAGAAATTACGGAATCATCAGGAGCACATGCAGTGTATTCATCAAAGACATAGTCATTGTTGACTGCAGAAGATGCATCACTTGGTACAACTTCACTTTCACTTTGTTTCACGTATTGATCGTATGGGACAATATTGTTATTACCCATATTTTCAACATTTGATTCAATAGTTTCAGTTGATTGTACTTTGTCATGCATCTGTTGCACATCGGCATCCTCGTATAGTTTTAATACCTCTGAGATGAGTTTGTCCTTGGATGGGCCAGCTTGTGGTGAAGAAGAGATCTTGGGAGAAACCATTGGAGAAATGCTAGCCATAAAAATTGTGTGTGCAGTAGGTCCATCATCTACATCAGAGTCGTATGCATCACAGTCAGCGACTTGAAAGGCATTCTGATGATTGTGACCTATCTCCTGAATAGGCTGCTCATCCACATCTGCATCATAGGTCTTGGCATTGCCCTCAGCAAGAAACAACAATTCCTCTTCATCCAAAGCAGCACCATTGTCCTGAGCTTGTGCCAGCAGCATCTTATCTCTGAAGTAATCAGCATTCTGTGGACGCTTTGGAGATGTGCAGTTCCTTGCAATGTGTCCTTCACCACCACAGTTATAACATTTGATTGGCTTAGCTTGACCTTGGTTACCATTTCTTCCTCGATTCAGGTTGCCAACATAACCTCTCCCAGCTCCACCTCTTCCCTGATCATACTGTCTTTCCTGAACTGGTTGCACCACGATCCTTCCATCTTTAACAGTGGCTTGATTGTGTGGGTTAGATGCAGTTCTGAGGTTGTTGTTGGTTTGTGGGAGAGAATTCATGTTTTGACTAATGAGAAGAGCTAGTTGATTAATGAAGTTACCCACGTGAGCATCAGCATCAGCTTGTTTGAACATAGGATCAGGAATGAGTTTGTGATTACCATTACCCAAGGGTATGACTTGTGATGCTTTGGTTGTGATTCCGATGTTTGAGTAGAAAGTTGTTGAGTCATTAGACGAGCTTGTCTCTCCCTGGTTGGTTTTGAACTGATTGAGAATCAATTTTTCAAACATAGCATGTCTCTCATTCTGAAGGAGGAAGGCATAGATTTGCTCATAGTTTGTATTCTTCAATCCTTTAGTGAGCTTCACAGCGGTGACAAACTTGTGCCATTCGGGATTCATGTTGTTCACAAATTTTGAGTTCAGCTGAATGTTAGGCATAGTCATTCTGATGTTCCTCATGTCATTCACTAACTTATGAAATCTCACATAGTACTCATAGACATTCTCATCTGGTTTCATCTTGAAGTGCTCAAATTCGTCATAGAGTTGGGATTCTCTGTCTTCCATAGTTAATTCTGAACCTGAGAGAAGCATCTTAACATTATCCCAAACTTCCTTTGCATCAGTGTTATGATTGATCAGCTTGTAGATGTCTTTAGGAAGACCTTGAAGAACAATGTTTGAAGCCCTGATATCTGCATCGAATCTCTTTTTATCCTTATCATCAAGCTTATCATACATCTTAGGTCTGTCCATTCCGTAAACAGGAGTACCATCTTCATTAGTATCAAGTATATCTCTAGTCGTCTCAATTCGATATGGTCCTTCATCAATGGATTTGAGAATGTTGACACCATTTTCCTTTCCAAGGCAATACAATCTGATTCGTTGAGCCCAAGAATCGTAGTCAGTTCTGTCAAAGCATGGGTGGACGAGTATCTGAGCCAGCTGCTTGTACATCCTCGGCAACAGTGGAGATAATAGTAGGGACGTTGGTAGACATGTTAACAGATTATACGGGATTTTATAACTCAATGATTAAACCGGGAAATAGATTCTTTCACGGTATTTTACTAAATCAAGAGAAAACCGTAAACAATCACTCAAGTCGCTAGAAGATAATGCACTAAGTCGCTAGAAGATAATGCACTAAGTCGCTAGAAGATAATGCACTAAGTCGCTAACACTTAATTCGCTACACCACTAAGTCGCTAGAGTCCCAAGTCGCTAGACAAAAAGCAAGTCGCTAAGTAGTAACTCGCTAAGCCTCAAGTCGCTAGCAAAATTTTGGCAGCAATTCGCTACTCAAGTCGCTAGAGATACAAGTCGCTAAAGAGCAACTCGCTACAGACCAAGTCGCTACCACCAAGTCGCTACCCGTAGTGGAGAGTCCACTACTTGTACTGTTAATCGCTAGGTCTAAGTCGCTAGCTCAAAAGCTGTAACTCGCTACAAAATTGTGAAGCAAGTCGCTACGAAGAAATAAATCCGTATATCAAGTCGCTAGCAAGAAAAACCACATAAACATCACTTTTTAATCCAAAAACAACCCAACCAAGATGATTCAAGCTTACCAAATGAAAACCTAAACACTTGTGATGATTCTAAACATAAAGTACTAACAAAATCCAAGCTTTAACACAAGAAATCAACCAAATGATGTAAAAACCACTAAACTTTTTCAAACTCAAAAACCACCTAAAAACCACTAGAAATCCAAAGATGTGCAAGATATGATCTAACCATGGCTCTCTGATACCAATTGTAGGATATTAGTTTTCACATACACATCAAACCATAACAACAAGGTGGCGTATAAGTGGAATTCTAGAGAGAGAAAGTTAGAGGTTTAGGGAACTTAGTGAGAGAAAGTGAAAGATATTATTATGAGCTCCAACTCTCTACCTTGGGAGGTAGAGAGTATTTATAGTCTTACATAAATCGCCACACATCGGGCTGTGGATCAGGCATACAGTGGGTAGAGACCCGTCCGTCCTCCACGGTGTTACTTAACTAAATACTACTTAACTTAAAAGAACTACGACTACGAGCTTTCTAACGATTACATATACTTGAGGTGACCGACTCTTTAATACCTGGAATTTCTAACAGTTAAGGTTGAGGAAGATTATTTTTTTGTATTTTTATATTTTATGAAATGGAAAGGTACGAATCTCGGGTATTTGATTTGGGGGGTTGGTATTTCTACCGATTACTCTACTATTATCTAATTATCTAAACTAAGGTTGTGGGAGTCTATGTCTAATTAATGTGTGCTCGTATGATAGTTTAAAGATGTGTTTACTTAGATGCTACTACTCCCTAGTTATCTCCTATTGATGGTTGAATTGTCACGTCCTTATTCTTAACGCGTTGTGTTTTCTAAGGTCGTAAGGTGTGCATTCCCTAACTCTTTGAAGTCACCTTTAAGTGTAGTAAACAAAATCCACTAAGTCATTCATAAACTAACCTTGAGGTTATCTTTGGGTTTAGTAAACGAAATCCACTAAGTCATTCATAAACTATCAAAGATTTATCAAGTATTAAACACAACGATAGCCTAGTCGCACTCCTAAGCCAATTACAATTAAGATAAGAGACAACCTAACAATAATTAACAACTATGTTTCATACATCTAAGCAAACACACAAGTAATTTAGCCGGACATGGTAAACATGCAAGCATAAACACAATCAATCAAAGACATAATTGAATTAATGAAGTAAAGACTTATCTTGATGTAAGATAGGGTTTAAAACCCTAAAATACTGTACAAGACACCTTAGGTTCGGTTTTAGGTTTTTACTCCAAAGACTCTCCACACAAAGACTGAAAAATTCGGATTCTATATATAAGATTACAATTGCGACGGCGTCACCTTATGTTTAGTGACGCCGTCGTGTCGCCGCCATTAGGGTTTCGTCTTGGCCACGTTAACCTTGCGACGGCGTCACCTTATGTCCGTGACGCCGTCCTCTTCAGCTTCTGACGTCGTCTGGATTGCATCTAGGCCGTCTGAGTAGCGACGGCCTACTCTTTCACAACTAGACGCCGTCTCTTGAAAATACGAGTTTTGGGTTCTGGCCCGTCACAATAATTTTGGGATGGCGTCGCCAATAGCACCTGACGCCGTCGCCTTCTAACTTCAGCAACTGTGAGTGTCTCGATTTCGACTTTGGCCATTTTCTTCATATAATCGCGCCTTTTCGTCCAAATAAGTGCCATTCCAGCATTTTGCCTTCACGAGACCTAAAAAGTGAAAAGGAACGATATTAAGCAATAACGGATACAAAAGTGATCAAATAAGGACTTAAACGACCCCTCAAAATGGTACCTTTTAAAACCTTATCAAATATCCCTACACTTGTTATTTGCTTGTCCTCAAGCAAATGTGCTTTTAGCCAATTAATTTATAAGTTAGGGGTCATGAAGCATTAATTCAAAACGGTCCACAACACATATAAGCCCCGCAAAAGTCATAACAAGCACGGAAATTACATACTATCACCTCACATGGGGTGTTTGGATACTCACATCTCTCTCGGGTGTATATATGAGATATAACAAAATAGGAAATGGAAGATAAACACTCATTAACCGGTCCTAGTACATAGATTACCATAGGCTTGAGAATAGATCAAACCTCCATCGCTTTGGCGTAAGCACCTAGGAAAGACTATCAAAGAGGTCTTTTAAAGGGTTGTAACGTTAGGCTTACGGTAGGGAAATGAGGGTTTGGTGGGATAGGCTATTTAGTGGTGGCAAGTCAAAAATCTTTATGTTAACTGCATATGGAGAATGGCGTTGCTAAGCCAAGACTCGACACTCTAAACTCTAGATAACTGAAATAAATAAACATAAATTTAAAGATAGATGTAGGATGGTAGCCCGTGTGTTTTTTTTTTTTTCATACACTTTTACTCTACCATCCTCTATGATAACATCAAAATACTAGGGATTTATAGGCATATCCCTACACTTGAGTTTTTATTACTCTAACACTAATTTGACCCGAATTGAAAAGATCAAAACACTTGGGGTACATTATTACGCAAACAAAGGGAATTTGAAATTTTAACGTTCCCTTCCCGTCATTTCATAAACTTTAACTTTTCCCATGAATCCCAATCATCCCAAAACTGTATACAAGGGATATGACTCGACTTAGCAACTTATGCAAGCAACTAGATAATTGAACTAAGGGTTTAGGGTGATAACAAACATTTGCACTAAAAGTGAGTGCATAAGGGGTAGGCTAAGGCGATTTGGGTGTATATTTGGGGGTGGGGTGTAAACAATGCTCTTCATTGATATTCCGGAAAAACCGAAACATCACGAGAACCGCGAAAAGGATAGGCTCTAGGGGGTTAACTAGGGGTATCGTGTACTAAAAATGAGTACAACGCAAAGGGTGTGGGGGAATTACTCAACCGATATGGAAGAAGTAATTATATTACATGTATCAAACAAGGGTTATCCTAATGCCTCTTATCATTTAGTTATTCCTAACTACACAAGTGTAGCCTCACTTGCGATCTCGGAATGCATCACAAAACAAGTTCTAGAATCTAATATACTACCGGTTCACACTCTAAGCATTAAAGATGAATGCTTTAATTCCTACTAATCTAAGGGCGATCCTCACATTTTGGTGGAATTTGGGTGGTAAAGGGTTTTTGTGCTAGTCATGCAACTTCCTATCCATGAGACGCTTTTGTTAAGACTAATGGCCCACTCTTATATGTCATAAAAAATTTTAAATTTGGTGCCAAAATTACCCTAACCGACATTTTCTCATGGTTTATTACACAATCACAATTGGACAAAGCAAATAGTCAAGGATAAGCATAGTTTCAAAGTTCCCGTTTTATTTTCCCTCCCTACACTTAAACTGAACATTGTCCCCAATGTTCCCCGAAAGTATCAAAGTTATGATAAAAGAAGGTAATTAAAAACGAAAGAAACTAATACTCCCATGATTAGCTCGGTAGGATCCGTGTAAAGTGGTGGTTAAATTCTTTTCAAGAATAATTATTGCGTGAAAAGCTCCTTCAATCTTATGTAACTTCTTCTTGACAAACTAAACCTGCACACTTGAAGAAAACAAACGAAACCTTCGCGTAAAATCGGCGGTAATAATATATATAAGACTCGATTTAAACTAGGATATAATGCTTGTGGAATGGATGTTTACAGAATTTCTAAGAAAATTAAGACCTGGAAAATTCCAAAAATTTATAAGTAGCTCAGAAAACGATAAAAAATGATCTGATGTTTTTACTCCTTCCTGACGCCGTCAGGTTATCCTGACAAAAACTGGTCTGCGATTTTCTGGAAAAAATTCTGGAAAATTTACATCTTTAGAATCTGGAAAAATTTCTGCAAAACATCCATTATGACTCGATACAAGCATTTGACTCGAACAAACAAACATAAATATCTTTTAGTTAATTGTTATTCTCATGTTTACGTTTATTTTGAAAACGTGTGTAATCCTCCCTACACTTATCCCTTATGTAAAATACCTTTATATGCAATTAAGACGAGGTTAAAAATAAAATAAAGCATTTTTACAAATTTAAACATGAGGATAAACAATTAATAAAAGATATATGACACTAACAAGCAAACAATTAAGCATGGGTTGCCTCCCACGAAGCGCTTTTCTTTATTTAAGAGTCTTGTAGCTAGACTCGTAGTCGTGCTCCTACGTTTTCTCATTACCGCCCTCTTGACCCTTTGTTTTCCCTTCATCGAAAGGGTGTAGACGCTGTATGCTCACCGTGGATTCCTTGCCAACGTCGTCTATTATGATAACGGTTTTATGTTTTAGATTAGTTTCTTTCACCGTATAAGGTCCAAACCATCTTGGCTTATTCCTTCCCCATAATGCCTTTATTCTTGATTTATACAAAAGCACCTTTTCTCCATTCAAAAATTCCTTAGGGTTCTTTTGAGTTTGTGGTATTGTGGTATAGTTATTTCCTAACTTTTTATCACGTTTCCACAATGTTGCATTTAACCCTTGAACCATGAATTCTCTAAGCCCTTTTTCCCAATCGCTCATTTTCTTCCTAACTACATTGTTAGGGACTTGTGGATTCTCATCCGTAATCTTTTCCATGATCTTAAGAGGATATCTCGGAACAATAGGTATTTTAACTTGTCCTTTTCCACTTTTGAGTATCATAATCCCTTCACCGCATTTGATGGTTGCCTTAGCGGTGGTCAGGAAAGGTGTCCCTAGGATTAATGGCAGGTTTTTATCTTCCTCAATGTCTACAATTGCGAAGTCCACCGGATAGACAATATTGGCAACCTCAATTAAGACATCCTCCGCTATTCCTATGGGATAAACATATGAATGATTTGCTAAGGAAAGTCTAAGATTGGTCTTGGTCGGTTCCTCCTTAGTTAACTTATTATAGACTGATAGAGGCATTATGTTTACATCGGATCCCTGGTCGGCCAAGGCATTTAGGTTCTCTAAGTCACCTATGCTACATGGAATTACAAAGTTCCCAGAAATCTCTTGCTTCTTAGTTACTGGCTTTCTCAGAATCGACTCGTACATAGGTCCAACAGGCATGGTGTCATACTCTACCTCTCCTATTTCGCCTAAGAGGGCTTTCCTAAGAACATCATTGCACCTAAAGTTTTTCACTTGGTTAACGATTGTTTTCTTATTGATCTCATGCTTAAGGTAATGCTTGATGAATTTGGGTTCATCATCAGTCCGAGCCTCATTCTTATCTTTACTATCCTTGCTACTCTCAGGCTCCTTCTTCTCAACTGCTCCATCCTCATCGGAAGAAATGGAAATGGCGTTAACAGACAAAGTGGGGGTGGCGTGCTCATCGTTCCTTACTAGCACCTTCTCGGGAACCTTCGTCTTAGTGTACTCTTTCACTAAGTCCGTCATCTCCGCCATTTTTTCTTGTATTTCATCCCTTTGTCCATTGAAGGCTTTTAAGAGGGTGTCGAGCTTGGTTGTCATCTCGCTTTGTCGTTGCTTGAAATCGGCTTCAAGTTGCGTCAATCGAGCTTCTTGAGATGACATGAATTTGGACACCATTCCCTCAAGACTAGTGGAAGTCCCGGTGTTTGGAGGGTTGTTGTAGGATTTTCCTAAGTTATTTGGCTCGAGCTTAGGAGCCTCGTAGGAGCTCATTAGGAATTTGGCTTGATCTTCAAGTTCGAGCGTTCTACGATTGGAAGGTTGTGAGTCAGTGGGAGGCAAAGAGACTGCCTTATCAGTTTTGGACAACTCACGGGGGTCATTCCAACATTCGTTTTCATAGAGGGCAAAGTCCTCTATTGTACCCCACGATTCTTCCACGGTGAGTTTACTAAGTTTACCACCGGCCGCTTGGTCGATGGATTTCTTAGTCGAGAAGTTGACGCGATCGTAAAAGATTTGGACTAGAAGCCAAAGATCGATGCCGTGATGAGGGACTTTGTGGAGCAAGTCCTTAAATCGAGTCCACGCCTCGTACAGAGTTTCGCCTTGACATTGTTGGAACATCAAGATGTCATTCCTAAGTTTGGTAGTTCTCTCCGGTGGGAAAAATTGGGCGAGGAAACGAGTGGTGAGATCATCCCAGCTTGAGATGGATCCGGCGGGAAGTCGGTCAAGCCAATTATTAGCTTGGTCCCGTAGAGAGAATTGGAAGAGACGCAGACGCGTGGTCTCCCGAGTAGTAGCATCAAGGTCGATGGAATCGACGATTTTGAGGAAATCCCTCAGATGCTGGTTTGGATCTTCGGAACGAAGTCCATGGAATGCACATCCGTTTTGCACCAACCGGATGGTGTCGGATCGCAGGGCCATAGTTTGGGCTTGGTAGGGAAGCTCAATGGTGTTCCTATAGCCTAAGTGGCTTGGTCTCGAATACTCACCAAGAGTACGGGCTCTTGGTGGGTCAATTGGTGGTGGGTTGATGAATGGTGGGTGGTTATCACCTTCCATGATGAAAAGTGATGGGGTCACGAACAAAAGTCACGAAGAAGGGGGATAGACTAAAAGAAGGCTAAAAATGAGAAAAAATTTACTTGATAGGAATCAAGCAAAGAACCTAAATGAGGTGGACTACTAACTAGCTATTCTATTCCCCGGCAGCGGCGCCAAAAACTTGATAACGCTACACGCGTCGTTCGGGGTCAAGGAAACTTCCTTTTCTTCGAGCAAGTTTTATAACACCCTAGGCAGTGAACCTAATCGTTGTAGTGTAGTAATTAGGGTAAGCCACGGGTATTGATATCGTTCTCTAGGGGAATAGGAATGCTAGTAAGAAGTTACTACGCTAAGGTTAAGGTTGAGGAAGATTATTTTTTTGTATTTTTATATTTTATGAAATGGAAAGGTACGAATCTCGGGTATTTGATTTGGGGGGTTGGTATTTCTACCGATTACTCTACTATTATCTAATTATCTAAACTAAGGTTGTGGGAGTCTATGTCTAATTAATGTGTGCTCGTATGATAGTTTAAAGATGTGTTTACTTAGATGCTACTACTCCCTAGTTATCTCCTATTGATGGTTGAATTGTCACGTCCTTATTCTTAACGCGTTGTGTTTTCTAAGGTCGTAAGGTGTGCATTCCCTAACTCTTTGAAGTCACCTTTAAGTGTAGTAAACAAAATCCACTAAGTCATTCATAAACTAACCTTGAGGTTATCTTTGGGTTTAGTAAACGAAATCCACTAAGTCATTCATAAACTATCAAAGATTTATCAAGTATTAAACACAACGATAGCCTAGTCGCACTCCTAAGCCAATTACAATTAAGATAAGAGACAACCTAACAATAATTAACAACTATGTTTCATACATCTAAGCAAACACACAAGTAATTTAGCCAGACATGGTAAACATGCAAGCATACACACAATCAATCAAAGACATAATTGAATTAATGAAGTAAAGACTTATCTTGATGTAAGATAGGGTTTAAAACCCTAAAATACTGTACAAGACACCTTAGGTTCGGTTTTAGGTTTTTACTCCAAAGACTCTCCACACAAAGACTGAAAAATTCGGATTCTATATATAAGATTACAATTGCGACGGCGTCACCTTATGTTTAGTGACGCCGTCGTGTCGCCGCCATTAGGGTTTCGTCTTGGCCACGTTAACCTTGCGACGGCGTCACCTTATGTCCGTGACGCCGTCCTCTTCAGCTTCTGACGTCGTCTGGATTGCATCTAGGCCGTCTGAGTAGCGACGGCCTACTCTTTCACAACTAGACGCCGTCTCTTGAAAATACGAGTTTTGGGTTCTGGCCCGTCACAATAATTTTGGGACGGCGTCGCCAATAGCACCTGACGCCGTCGCCTTCTAACTTCAGCAACTGTGAGTGTCTCGATTTCGACTTTGGCCATTTTCTTCATATAATCGCGCCTTTTCGTCCAAATAAGTGCCATTCCAGCATTTTGCCTTCACGAGACCTAAAAAGTGAAAAGGAACGATATTAAGCAATAACGGATACAAAAGTGATCAAATAAGGACTTAAACGACCCCTCAAAATGGTACCTTTTAAAACCTTATCATTCAGCCCAAAGACAAAAGGAACAAGATGAGTGGTTAAAAGAATTCTAGGAAAACACTGACAGAAGCCTTTCCAAGCACGACACAACCCTAAAAAATCTTGAATCTATGGTGGAAAAGCTTAGTGAGAAAGTGAGAATGAATAACAATAAACCTGAAGGATCAAAACCCACAATGGAATGTAAAGTGATTTTTGCTGATAATGACTCAAGGATTCAGGCCAAAGATACGGATTCTGGTAAAAATCCCGTCGACAGATCTGAGTTACGCCGTAACTTGTCTGAAGAGTTACGGCGTAACTATATTTTTTACAGCGATAAAGGGGTTCTGAAGAATGTTGATGAGGACTATTCCAGCGAGTTACGCCGTAACCAAAAATCTGAGTTACGGCGTAACTGGGATACGTGGGCAGACGAATTCCTTTGAAGTGGACGAATCAGGTACACCGGAGGTTAACGAATGGTCCGACGATATTAACTTATGCCCTCTGTCTCCATCTAAGAAGAAATATCACCGGTGCAAAATGATACCCGTAGCTAAGGGGGATTGGTATGATCTATGGGCCTCGTGTGACCCGAGAAATGAAATTTGCGATGGAGGTAGCAATAAGGATAGGATCAAGAATGACAAATTCATGTGGCCTGCATATACTAATGATGAAAGACTGGAAAAACTCTCCTTCGAGGATGAAGAGCCACCTATCACTCACTGGTGTACTCCGATAATCGTAATCGACGATGAATCCACATGAGCATGGCCTACGTGCGACCCTTTCCGCGAGTATTGCAACGGTGGGGATAGTGTTAAAGAAGAAGAATGGACGTGCCCTCACGAGCTTGAAAGACACAATATCAAGTTCGGGGATTTGACATTTGATGATTGGTACGCAATACAATTCGGGAATGCTATGATTAACCCGAATCTTCTTAAAAAGCTCAAGATTGACTACGAGGATCATAATCAGAACAAGGAAGTGGCTAATAATGACATCTACTTCTACTGCATGGAAGATCATTTAAGCGAAACTGACAATAATGAAATCCGTAGTCACTGGTGTGAAAGGATAAAATCTCCTGGGGAAGTTTTCTGGGCATCATGCAACCCTTATGACGATATATGTAACTGGGGATGCAGCTTAAGGAGAATGGGAGAAGACGAATTCTTTTGCACCTCAACCAACGATAAGGAAAGAACAAGTTTGCCTTGGTTGGACAACTTGGGATTTGACAGTTGGGTGAAGATTAAATATGGACATGTAGATACGTTAACAAAAGAAAATATTTGGAAAGAATACATGAGTAAAGAAAATTCAAACAACAAGGGTACTAACAACTCAAGTGAAATAACGGTTGAGGATGACAAGGAGATGGTAAGAAATGAAAAGGAAGAATGCAAGCGTGTACTAGTGGAGAATCTGCTCGATGAAGAATGGTTTAAGGGTACCGATTCTGACGACGATGACATTGAGGGGATTTTAGATTACCTTGAATTGCAAGAGAATGAGGAATTTACTGACCCCGATGATGAAGCATATGAGCAAAGGAGGTGCAAACTCCTTGGTATTCCCTACAAGAGGCCGCCACCAATAATTGTCGAAAAGTATGAGTTCACTCGCCACCACTTGGGGCCGGAGGAAAATTTTGCAAAATTCGGAAGATCGAGACTAAAGAATACCTCCGCACCGCCACAAATGTCGCTTGGGTCAGGCATAACTTGATGAAAGACATAGGGGAGGTTGGCCAAGTCCAAAGGCCCCCATAAAGCCCCCTCTGAGTCTAACTTAAAGACTCGTAAATAAAGAAAAGTGCTCTTTCCGGAGACAACCCGAATTATCCCTTTCTTTTGTTTTATTTCCATTTCTGTAGGGTTTTGTGTTTTTAACCATTTTTGCAGGAAACGAGGAAGTGATTGCTGCTGCAGTTTGCTGATCTGATCCTAGTTACGGCGTAACTCATCTATGTGATTACTCCGTAACCAACCCTTTGCAGCAGTATTTTAGAAGCATTACCAATTAAGGCGTAATACCATCTCAGTGGTTACGCCGTAGCCACTCGCTTTGCATTTAAGTGATTGTCATTTGTTGTTGCATCTTTTTATGTAATCATTATTGATTTTCATTTTTATTGAAAGGGATTTTCATTTTTATTACTCCCTCCGTTCCATATTGACTGTCCACTTTGAATTTTTTAAGTCTTTCATTTCTATCTTTGACCTTAAATATTTTTAATTGTGTTATATAATATTTGATGCAAAATATATGAATAGATTGAGATTTAAATGTATTTTTTATTGGTATAATTTTTATTAAATATTATATAACCCAAATAAAAATATTTAAGGTCAAAGTTAAAAAAAAATGACTTAAAAAGTCAAAACAGGCAAATTAATATGGGACGGAGGTAGTAATTGGTATTGCAGTTTTTAAAAAATTATTGGACTTCGGGTTTCAAATTTCATCAACCAAATGAGTTTGTTGAATATGTGTATCTCCCTTACTTCTTACTTGACTCATAAATCAACCATGATGATAAACCAAATTATTGTAAAGCATTAATTAATCTTTTAACATTATAACAAGGCTGGTGCAAAACATCCACATCCATCTCCACGGTTTCACTTGACTCGCCAAGATGTTCACTGTGGCGCTTGAGCACAGATGGTGCTGATGAATCTGCAACCACGGTTTTACTTGACTTGCCTAGATCCTTGCGGTGGCGCTTGATCATAGATGCCTTAAACGTGTCATCTGCTATGCCATTTGTACCTGTTGTACATTTTCTAATTAAGTTTGACTCGATTCTATTTGAACTGCCACACTCTGTTCTCAAGTCTAAAATTTAAAAAATGAAAGGGGATGGGATGGGAAGGGCAAAGTAGGGGATGAGATGGGAAGAAAGTGGTTATTTATTTTTGTGTTATTGAGTTTTTTTTTTTAAGTAGCAAGGAAAGGAAAAGAAACTACACAAATTACCAATATACCTCGTATTACCAATATGCTACTTGTATTATGTGCATGCTTACGTAAGTATATATGAACACTAGCAGTTGGATCTCACGAGCTTTTCATGTCCCATTCATTAACAATTCGTCACGCTAAAAACATAAAAATGATATCTTTGTTTTGATATATGATCTCTAAGGGTGCGTTTGGTATGCGCCTATCGGAATGGATCTATGGATTTCATTCCGATTAATGGTGTTTGTTTAGTGAGACCGGGAATGAAATGGATATATCATAGTAATAGATTCATTACACACCAATTTGGTGTCTATGAAATCCATTCCTGCGGGCCCCTCTCTTTTCCACTATAAAATTCAAATATCTATACATTTTTTCATTCCATATTTTATCAACCAAACATAAACAATCGTAATGATACACTTTTTCATATTCATTGTCATTCTACCACATACCAAATCCAATACTCATTACGATTCCTAGCAACAAACCAAACGGGCCCTAAGTATGCCTTACTTTAAAAGTTATCATAACTAACTTCTCATTATTTTTTTTATTTTTTATTTTTTTATTATTTTATTATTTTTTATTTTTTAATAACATCTTACAATTAAGCTTGAATATGATGACATAAATAAAAGTTAATAAACAACAAATATATATTAACTACTGTGAAGACATAACCTTTGAATTTCTGCGATAAATAAACAACAAATATATTAACTACTGTGGCACGAGTGACACAATTTTCAGGTCAGCCAAATTGTTTGCGACTCAGAAGATGTTTAGGTTGACAAAAAAAAACTGATTTGCATTTTCTTATGAACAGTTAATGCGTTTAATGTTGTTACGATAAATAATCTAAATTTCTGAAAGAAAATAAATTAATAAGCTGACACTAAGTGCACTTGCAGCGAGGTTAATATTGTAATTTAACAAAGGCCTGTAATGTTGAAAACTCGTTTTCCTTCCTAATCCGCCCAAAATTGGACGGAACAAAAATACACACAAAAGTCCATCCCTTCCCTCCCTCCCACCTTCCCGTCCCCTACCTTTCCTTCTTAAAAAAACTCAAGAACGCTCCTTTTCTTGACTTCCCGTCCCCTACTTTACTCTGATCGACTCATCTATTGACAATTTTTCAACAAGTATTGGCGTGTACAGCAATCCCCCAGCTTAACTGATCCTATTCTATATGTTATCATCTTTTGATTCTTGTACATCATTAAAAAAAAATAATAAATAAATAAAAAAATGTTCAACTGATCCAGTAATGCAAAAATCGCTCTTTCCCATTCGTCAAGAAGATCGCCGAGCAACTGCTTTTTTTGAACTACCAAGACCCCCCACCCCTACCCCTCTGGTCTTCTCTCCTCAAACTTTAATAGATTTATCAGCAACAACTTGTTACCAGTCATGATCGATCTTGAACCTGCACCCGAACAAAGTACTTTATAAAATGGGTATATGTTAGTTTAGAGAATGAGCTAAGAACTTAGGTTGAACCATGTTATGAACCTTTAACAGATGTATTTTGGTGGCCATGACACATAAAAATGAAAAATAAAATTGTTATGGATGACAATAAACTAATTTTTCACATAGTTGATAGCTTAAGAAAATATCACTTTATTTAGAATGGTGCACAGCTTGTTTACAACACCCGACCCGAACCCGACCCGACCCGACCCGAACCGAGTCAATTCGGGTCGGGTCAATCGGGTTCAAAACTATATTCGGGTCAATCGGGTCAACCCGAATTGACCCGAGTTCTAAACAAGGTCGGGTTCGGGTATATTTTTTTAGCCTTGACCCGACCCGAACCCGACTAACCCGGTTTAACTACACTTTTACAATGTAAAATACTCGGGTTAACCCCGAACCCGAGTTGACCCGACCCGATTGACCCGACCCGAGTTGACCCGAACCCGAATTGACCCGACCCGAGTTGACCCGAGTTTTAAACAAGGTCGGGTTCGGGTATGTTTTTTTATAGCTTGACCCGAGTTGACCCGACCCGAGTTGACCCGAACCCGGCCGGGTCAACCCGAATAACACCCCTACCCGTGTACATACATAGATTTGAAGTCTTCTATTAATAACGAGGTGTCCAACAAGTCTTGCCAGATCAAGAGGCAGTTTTAACAACGGAAAGTCGCCTAAAAAATTTTTGAACAAGCCACCCGAATGGTCACATTGCCATAACTGGTTTTAGGATGCCTCGACACATGATATTGGTTGCTTAATTCCAATGAACAATATCATCAGTCATACCGTACTACTTAATGACTCCAAAATATGATACTCCGTATTAACTATCTCAATACTGCAAATAAACTAGCTAAAAAATCCATTGCAGATTCATGCAAAATAAGATCAAAAATTATTGGAAACAAGAATCAAATCTCTACCAAAACTCCAAAAGATATTGATTATAACAAAGACAGAAGTTTCATGACATATACCAAAACGGTTTCCAAAGCAAAACTCTTGAGACATAACAAACAACTGATGTTCTCGAACCAACATAAAATAACTTCTAAAAGAAATTTGAAGATGTATCCCCAGCTGTAATCCTCACACTTTTGATGGTCGGTTGTAAATCTTGGCTTTCTCTTCAACAGTCTGGAAACGACCATGGCCATTCTTAGCAGATGTATCAATGAACTTCAGTTTAATATCCTCCAAAGCAAGCCTGTATGTCTGGGCCAACAACGACTGCCTCAATGTAACCACACGTTTCTTTGGTCCCACACAGCATCCCTTAATCATCAGAAAATCATCTTTCACGACACCATAGTGTGGGAAACCTCCCATTGGGGTTATCTCCTTCTCAGTCCTACACAAGATATATTTGACCTTTAGAATGCAACTAAAATAAATAAAATAAAAAACAAATCAAAATAAAAAAAGCGGGTTGTTTCGTTTACCTGTCATATTCAGTGCTTGCAGAATGGGACTCCTGACCAGCCTTCCCTAGCTTGTAAATCTTCTTATTCATTTCAGTCCTGTGGTGATAACCGTTCTGTCCAGCTCTAGCAACAGTGAACGAAACCCTAGCTGGATGCCATGCTCCAATACAAGCAACCTTACGGAGCCCACGATGGGTCTTCCGGGGCAAACGGGTCACACCCCAACGTGTTACAACACCTTCGTAACCCTTACCCTTTGTCACACCAATGATGTCGATCATTTCATCTTTCTGGAAAACAGCATCAATGGGGACCTGCTTCTCAAAGAAACTGTAGCCAAAGTCAACTTTCTGTGCCACATCACCACCGTTCACTTGAATCTCCATCAAATGAGCCTTCTTTTGCTTCAAACCTTTCATCTTTCGGATCTGAGTGTGGGCCAGAACACGGATGACATTGCAGTATTTCTTCATTTTCTCCAACTGTGATTGAATATCCTTCTTTCCAGATTCAGTTTCATACTTTGATGAGTACTTGCTGAAAGCCTTCTTCTTTGACTTGCACCAGTTCTTGTAGAAGCGCCTCTTGACATCTTCACTGAGATGCTGAGCCCAAACAGTGTTAAGACTTCGAAGACCACGTGGGGTCTTGACATACCCAACCAACCCAACAACAACCATTGGGGGTGTCTCAACAATAGTCACTGCTTCACATGTTTCCTTCTTGTGGAGTTCTGAGAAAATAAAAGACAATACCCAGTTAGACTAGACAAAAGAAATAAACAAACGGTGAGAAAGTATGTATCCATTACTCAACTACACAAAAATTACCAAATAGTATTTCATTTTACAATCTTTAAGATCTAACAAGAAACTGAACCAAAAGAACTCACTTGACCCAGGCTTTTCAACCTCTCTCACAATGTGGGTCATTCCAGCTTTGTATCCCAAGAAGGCAGTTAGTCTGCATGGTTTGGTAGGATTATCCTTGGGGAATGCCTTCACTGCGAAACAAAATTAGACCTTAAGCAAAAGCACACATGCAGAATTGAAAAACTTATCAACTAAGTATGTTTAAAGCCTCAATAGTCAAAAAATAGTTATTAGCACATAAAATGAAAACCGTTACACTTCAAAGTTTCACATCCACAACAAACATGGCACTGATATTAAAGTATTAAGGTATCCCAAATCTGTTATGGCACATCAGGAGAGTCAGAAACATGCAATTTATCTATCAAATAGTGAACTTGTTGCCTTCTAAAAAACCTACAAACTCAATCAGGATTATCATTGTTGCCCATGAAAATTTTGAACATCATATGATCCGTACAATCATTAACACCTAAAATGTATGGGCAAATATAGATAACAAAATGCATGTTCTATATTTTATATTACTCATAATAAACACAATATGGTGCTGGGGTAAGGGTTTCAAACACAAATGTACGTCACACAAACAGGCTATACTTTACATATAAACAGTGTTCAAATCCTTAATATCGGTATCATTAATCAAATTTATTAGAAACAAATTTAATAACTATTTCAAAAAGTTAAACTAACAGACACAAAAAAAAATTTCAGAAACTTGACTGATAGTCTGATACAGACAAATAAACAAGAAGCACACAATCATGAGCAAATAGATAGTAGACATACTAGAAACAAAACACACTTTCTGTAATGACAAACACAAAGATACAAAGTTATGTATAACACTATATCTAAAATATATATAAACCTTTTCCTCTGTGACGTGCAGCCCTTTTGCGGGGAAGAAATCCCAATGAACCATGTCTTGGATGCTCAAATTTGCGATGAGACATGATACTTAGCTCACTATATATCTGCAGAACTCATAATATTCATTCCCCAGATCTTATAAAGAGAAGAATCAACAAAATAAAGGGTTTGCATGCGGTGTAACCAGTAGCAAAGAAAGACAACTGTGTATACTGGAATTTAATATACTACAAAAAAGTAATAACTCTTAACACTCGGGAAACAGCACAAAATCCTTCATGACAAAGAAAAACAAGCCTGATAAATTATAACTTGGGTAATAGAAAGATTTAAACACTTTTAGTATTAAAATGATTCAAAATATAACAATAAAAGTTGAAGCAAAGCAATTACTCTTTATGTTGATAACGAAAAACATATATATAAGTATAATATTATAGACACACAAATTTATTTGTTAATCAAATAGCATTAATATGCAACTTACTCACTGCACATGTTAAAAAACGCACTATGGGCAGCTATTGAACTTTTACAGAATTATATAAGAATAGGCTGTATCATACAAAGCACAGATACAAAGTAGAACAAAACAATAGATAAGATAAAAAGTTAAAATTAAGATTTATAAACTGAAAAAATTAAGAAAACTTCTTGCACATAACCATCTTTTATGTACTTGTTTCATAAACCTCAAAATTAAGCGCATGAAAAAAAATCATCACAGAAATGCTTCAATGATACTCATTTTGTTGAGAATGATGTATCTCAAAGCCATAATGTATCTAACGTTTTAGACTAAATCCATATGTACAAAAACTAAAATCATGGCCCATCCTAATACTTTGTTTATACCTAACACTCTAACAGGCAAATGTTTGCCAATGTTTTTACGAAATTACAATAATACAGTCATCCTTAATGAATCAAGACAATAACAATAAGAATATGAATGTCAAACATCACGTTAACCCTTCCAAAAAGCTTCTAATTAGGCAGGGATGCACTTATAGGGTGAAAGGTATTTTAATTTTACGAATAGCCTAAATAAACAAAAGCAAATTGTTCTAGTTTTGATTTACATAAGGCCTTAACTAACATTTTAACAAAAAAAAATATATATATATACATGAAAAAACCAGATATACGATCAACTCGCTACACATGGCATTAACCACATTATGTAATGATAAACAGAAAAGCTCCAAAAACCAAAGGCCTATGGCAAATAATATTAATTTGCCAATTCTCAAGCTTATTAGTATTTCTTGCCAAACCCGTATATCGGGTTACAGCAAACAAGCCCTTTTGAGACTCCAGCCTTGATTACTTGTATAATTAGGAGACAATTTCTTTCACCATACATATTTTGAGGCAATACCCATTATGCAAACAAGCTCAAAATATAATTTAATGAAACATCATTTATTTTTATATAAAAAACTTAAATCGAATTAATAACAATATAATCATTCAAAACAAGTTATAATATACCAAAAAAACTAGTTTCAATAAACTAAACAAGATCCATAAATAAAACATAACTATAGTACGTAGTAACATTTACCAAAACTATAGTATGTAATTCAGAAAACCATACCTCAGAAACAGAAAAAGTAAAAGGGAGAGAGAGATCTGAGAGTCTTTATACTATGAACCTCATTATTCAGATCTAAAATGTTTTAGGGTTTCATGTGAGGCCGTAACAGTTATTTGGGCCTGTGAAATAGTGGGCTACCAGCAATTGATTTTTTTATAGAGGGAATTTGGACAAGGTTATAGTAATGGATTTGATCGGAACTGCGTATATTTAAAATCTAAATAGAGATGCACAAATCGGGTATTTCTCCAAGCCGAACCGGTTTTCAAACCGGTTTTGGTTTGAGTCAAACTGGTCAAAACCGGTTTTGACTCAAACCGGACCAGTTTGAAACTAGTTTTTGCCAATAAAACCCAAACCGGCCCGGATCGATTTAAACCGGTTTGGACAAGGTTATAGTAATGGATTTGATCGGAACTGCGCATATTTAAAATCTAAATAGAGATGCACAAATCGGGTATTTCTCCAAGCCGAACCGGTTTTCAAACCGGTTTTGGTTTGAGTCAAACTGGTCAAAACCGGTTTTGACTCAAACCGGACCAGTTTGAAACTAGTTTTTGCCAATAAAACCCAAACCGGCCCGGATCGATTTAAACCGGTTTGGACAAGGTTATAGTAATGGATTTGATCGGAACTGCGCATATTTAAAATCTAAATAGAGATGCACAAATCGGGTATTTCTCCAAGCCGAACCGGTTTTCAAACCGGTTTTGGTTTGAGTCAAACTGGTCAAAACCGGTTTTGACTCAAACCGGACCAGTTTGAAACTAGTTTTTGCCAATAAAACCCAAACCGGCCCGGATCGATTTAAACCGGTTTGGACAAGGTTATAGTAATGGATTTGATCGGAACTGCGCATATTTAAAATCTAAATAGAGATGCACAAATCGGGTATTTCTCCAAGCCGAACCGGTTTTCAAACCGGTTTTGGTTTGAGTCAAACTGGTCAAAACCGGTTTTGACTCAAACCGGACCAGTTTGAAACTAGTTTTTGCCAATAAAACCCAAACCGGCCCGGATCGATTTAAACCGGTTTGGACAAGGTTATAGTAATGGATTTGATCGGAACTGCGCATATTTAAAATCTAAATAGAGATGCACAAATCGGGTATTTCTCCAAGCCGAACCGGTTTTCAAACCGGTTTTGGTTTGAGTCAAACTGGTCAAAACCGGTTTTGACTCAAACCGGACCAGTTTGAAACTAGTTTTTGCCAATAAAACCCAAACCGGCCCGGATCGATTTAAACCGGTTTTGGGTAAACCGTTTTTTTTCTTTTTTTTTTTTCTTTTTTTAAACAATGGAGGACAAGCTTTTCGATACATGCTCCATCAACGCTTCCTAGCAGCCTTTGAGTACACCAGATAGTAGGTTTTGGAGTGTGAAGTGAGTTAGGACTAAAGAGAACGAAAACCGGAGTGGGCAACAGTGAGGCCAATGAGTGTACCAGCGAGAATGAAGGCTAAGAGAATAAGGCAGAGGCCACCTAGTGGGAAAAGAGTTAGGACTGCTAATAGTTTAAATCTGGAGTGGCCAATTTGTTGGTTTTGGTGTGTTTGAAAATGAGGTCTAGTGGGGTCCATAGGTGGCGTTGGTGTTGGATTGTTGGTATCAATAGTGTGTTTCTGTCATTTTACTATGTGTGTTTGTGCGATGAGGTATTGAGGTGTGAGGAAATGATATAATTATTGATTAAAAACACACATATAATTATTAACACGTTCACATGTTATATCTCTAGCACGTCGAATAGTAAGCCACATGTGTCATTTTAAGAGGTAGATATATTTATATTACTAGAAGGGTACCCGCGCAATGCAGCGGTGGTACGCGGTGACCATTTTTATGGCGAACAAATTTTTTTCATGTGACCTTTTAAGCACAACAAGGCGACCAGCATTTTTTTTTTCAACCATTACATAATAATTCAAATACATTTAAGAACATTACAAATAAAACTTCAAATAATATGACTAAACTACTAATCCATCAACACATTTTCCATAACTTTTAGGGATAAAACTACCCGCCTATGTATATTTGAATAAGCCCATTAGTGGTCCAGATTTTCGGATAATCCAATTACTAATCCATCAAAACATTTACTACATGATGATGATGATAGATTAAATGGGCTTTTACAACTCACAAGTCAATGTGTTTTATGAATATTAAAGTTATCACAATTAAAGACATTTAATTTACATTTGAATGTTGGGTTGTTAATTTCAATTTCCAATTAAAGAAATGTTTTTTGTCTTAAACTTTTTAAGACTTCTTTATTTAGAAAGTCCCAAACACTTTATAAAGTAGTATAGATTTAGTTGCAGTATTTTTATAAGACGGAGTTATATAAGTTATATGTATCTGGAAATCACATTGTCAAGTTCATAATATTTGTAAATTGTAGTAGTCATTAAAATTAGTTACTTTTTATATTAATGTGAACACATTGCTTGTTTTAACTCTTAATAAAACTTAGTTCTTAATATATTTGTGTGAGTATCGTTTGGCCTCTCTTTAACAAAATTAACGTGATTATCTATACTACTTACAAAGCATGAAAACAACACAAGATGAACCTACTCGAGACCCTCCAAAGGATCTTGAAGCCATTAATATGCTTTCTTCATTCGGAATGAACTCAAATGAAGAAAAGTTCATGGATCGGTTGTGCTTATGTTTGTGTCGTTCAAATTGTTGGATTTGTGATTCGTTTATAATTCATGATGGTGAAGACAATTTGAAAAGGATGAACTCATGAGATGAGCTGAGTTCTTGATGGGGGTTGTGAAAAGTTTAGGTGAAAGAGAGGAGGTGAGGGCGATGATAACTAGAAGTGTGTGTAGGGTTAAAGTGATGATAAAATCTTTAGGTTGTATCTAATACGGGTTTGGGATTGATTGGATCAAGTATTATTTTGGGCCCGGGTCTTTCAATTCATATGACGGGCTGAACAACTACATTAAAAGAGACTGTATTGGGCTCATGATTGGGCTTTTATTAATATCTGAAATGGTTGTTATTGAGCTATTGTTATAATAATTTAAGTTTGTTTTGGGTTGTTGGGTTAAATGTTATCCGTATTTTTACTATTTGAGTTGAAAATGTTTGTTTCGTTGCAGTGGTGTCGAGACGCAACTTCGCCTCCTTTTCACCACAACAACACATTGACAATCACATAACCTTTAACTACTTGCAATTCTACTATTGTCTTATATAAAGTTATTGTTATTTTTAAATTAATTATTAAAAAAATATAGCCGCATAACATCACATTGCCAGAAAATATAGTCACAGGGTCGAACGGGGTCACATACTCGACCGATTATTAATCCAAAAGCATTTAGACACTTCCCTCATATTTAATTTTTAAGACTTCCTAAAATAGATTTTAAGCAAATACAAGTCAAAAAAACATAATTTACAAATATGTAAAGCACAAATCAAACTACAAAAACATTTTTTATTTGCATAATAATGTACTCCAAGTGTTTTGATCGTTTCAATTCGGGTCAAAGTAGTGTTAGAATAATAAAAACTCAAGTGTAAGGATGTGCCTATAAATCCCTATCATTTTGATGTTATCGTAGAGGATGATAGAGTAAAAGTGTATGAAAAAAAAATCGAAAAAAAATAGAAAAATGAGAAAAAGAAAAAAAATAGAGTGTGAAAAAAAATGAAAGAAAACATACGGGCTACCATCCTACATCTATCTTTAATTTATGTTTGTTTGTTTCAGTTATCTAGAGTTTAGAGTGTCGAGTCTTGGCTTAGCAACCTCATTTCATTCAT
Organism: Chrysanthemum seticuspe; assembly: GCA_019973895.1. Lineage (NCBI taxonomy): Eukaryota > Viridiplantae > Streptophyta > Magnoliopsida > Asterales > Asteraceae > Chrysanthemum > Chrysanthemum seticuspe. The sequence goes on from BPTQ01000007.1 coordinate 265,586,241, forward strand.
TTACTTCCAATAATTCACCTAGCTAGCAAAACTTTTTCTCTCTTGTTCTTCTCCATCATAACCGGTTCTACAAGAGTTCTCCAAGGGATCACCATTTTTTTTTTTATCAAGCTCAAGTTATATTACAATCTAGTTAATACTCTTTATGAGGTTTTGAAATAAAAACCAAGAGTATTTAAGTTTAACCTTGTTACTTGCCCCTCATCATATTCACTAGTAAGCATGTTTCTTTCATTTTTCATGTTTCCTTTTCATTTCATAGTTATTTCTTCACTTTTGGAGCTAACATGCAAGACATATGTTGATTTATACCATTTTCATGATTTTTAAAGTTATATATATATATGGTCATCCTATAATTATCCCCTTGGTATATGTTGGTCTTGATGATGTTTAGGAACCCATGACACCCTAAGAAGGTGTATGGTAGGATTAGATTAGCTTTGGAGTTGATTTGAAGGGATTAGAATAGGTTTTGTCCGAGAAAAACTATTTTCGATATATATAAAATATGTTCTGTCCATGTTTTGATTTTCTGGAAAATCCGACAGTAGGCACGACCTTTTGGCCTTGATATTTAGAAAATATACTTTCAAACGAATCCGTGGCCGCTTGAACGGATAAAAACGGAGTTATAACGAAGAAGTTATGAATTTTTAAAGTTTGGCGACGAAATATATTATTTTCTGAAATTTCAGCATACTATTTTTACTCTATTCGGGTCAAAAACGAGCCTTAAGCTTCACAAATTATTTCGACTTATCAAAAATATATTAGTATACTTTGATACGAAGCTAAGGACGTATTATATGTAGAAAACGGATTTGAAACGACAAAGATATGCACTTTTTCATGAAATTGCCGTAACTATTATTTTCTGAAAAACTATATTATTTTTACGATACAAGTGTTACGGTAGCTGAATCGACCATGTTTGAGGCTGTTTTTAACCATGATGTGGAACTTTTTGGAATAAAATGTCTTCTAGTAAAATTAAGATCACCGAGCATATTTTTCAAAACGATAAGCCGTTTGTATAGCGGAGTTTTAATAAATTAATTACGGTTGCTCAAACTTGGCCGAAACTCACTTTTTGCACTACAATTAGCCAAAATCACTATCTTTAACCCTTAATATCTTTATGTTCGAGACCTTTTTGACGAAAACTCCTGAACTGAAACTTCTAGATTTCGATACAAACTTTCCATAACCGTCGAGTTCGTTCTCTAACGTTTGACGTACACCATTTTACGACTAGTTTTTCGAAGCCATTTTGTTACTTTTATAAAAAAATTCCGACGACATTGTTTTACGACGAAAAGTGAAAATTTCACCATAAATCATTATAAAACCATTGTAGGATGACATTTTGACGTAAATACTTGTAAAGTGATTTTTGAATGGTCAAGACGTCAAAAGAGTATTTTCGACGATAAGTAATATTTTTCAAAACTCGCAAATGGTATAAATAACATACGAAATGCATGCATAACATTACATTGCAACTCATTACATATCATATCATTCGTAATAGGTCCAGATTGAAACATCACGCTATACCTCAGTGTACTCACTCTTGTCATCATACCAGTTTATCAAGTGAGTTCATAGCCCCACTTTTACTCTTTTAACTGTTTTACAAACTCTTGGGGGAGATACATGCTACATTTTTAATCGAACACATATGCTTTGAACTGTATGCTATATCCGAATGTTTTATTGTCACTAAGTATTTGCCATGTTCGAAGTCCCTACATCATGAACCATTAGTCACTTTCGAGTGAGCGCGAATATTGTGAATAGGCCTATTGGAATTAACACTCCCGCTCCTATTGACTCATTTAGGGGAAATCGAGCGCACTATATTTGAATCATTAAGGTAAATTGGCAAATTACCTATTAGGGCGGCGATGAAACGATGATTACCAATTTTTATTGGTGCGATGTTTACGCTTTGGTGTCATGAACTTAGTGAAATAAATACGATTTTGTTTTTAACGATGAGTGTGAAACCATTTAACTCACACTACGATTATTGTGTTCAAACGAATTACTTAAACCTATGGATTTCACTCAACCTTTGTGTTGACCTTTTTAGCATGTTTATTCTCAGGTATCTAAGGCATTATCATCATGACATGGTTAAGGAACCACCTTTTGAGTCGCGGCGTCGACTTACATCATTGTACATTATGGCACTTTCTTTTAAAACCATCGTTTGGACTTGTAATATATTTAAATTTCCGCAAACTTTGTAAACTTTTGGGACCTATGTTGTAACTCTGATTATTTTATTAAATCAAACAATGTATTTTCCAAACGACACTTTAGGTCGTTCAATATAACTGTGATTGTGATGCTATGACAGTCAATCCCCAGGAATTCCATTCCGCTGCAAAACAGGTAATTTGGGGGTGTGACAGATTGGCATCAGAGCTTCGGTTATAGAGAACTAGGTTGCATCATTGACCCTAGACTATAACTACATCATCATAGCATCTCATCATTTCATCATACGTGCATGTTCACTTTGCGTGCGATTTATACGTACATTTTTCGAGTTATTCACTTTCATTTCACATCGATTGTCACATGGATGCCTTTAAATTCCCATCCCATTATCATTTCCTCATACTCTAATATGGAGAATTCCTTGACATTCCCTATCATAATTTTTACATCCATTGACTCATCACCGATAACGTCGAATACTGAGGTAAACCTTTAAGTACGGCAAAGTCACTCTCACTCCTTTGTTTCATCACTAACATGTCGAGTTACACGCTATTCACTCTAAGTCACTAAACCATCATACATTTGAAGCACTTACAACATCTCATAACCCATTTCTTAGGAAACCGTCGATCATTTTGAAAGATAACCTCAAACTTATCATTCTTATCACATTTCTTTGGAGCGTTTATTATTAACATCGGATTTTGCTACGTCTCACATTTCCTCTTGTTTTGAAGAAGATATGGCACCGAAGAAAGCCACAGCTGAAATGACACAAGCGGCTATTCAAAAGTTGGTAAGGGATAGTGTAGCAGAGGCATTAAGGATTGAAAGGGAAACGGTGACTGCTGCTGCTGCCGAGGCCGCGGCTGCTGCTGAAGCCGCAAAACTTGCTGCTGCTGCTGCAGTAAATGCAGGAGGGTCCGGGGTTAAAAGCTGTTCGTATAAGGATTTCAAAAGTGGAGATCCCACCAAGTTTAAAGGGACTGAAGGAGCCACTGCCATGGTTAGATGGTTCGAGAAATTGGAGTCCGTGTTTTTGTTATGTAATTGCCCGGATGATAGCAAGGTCAAGTTTGCTACGAGTACACTACTTGATGGAGCGTTGTCGTGGTGGAACTCATATGCTCAACCGATGGGAATGGAGAATGCTTTCAAGCTTACTTGGGAGCAATTCAAGGGTTTGGTAACTAAGAAGTTTTGTCCTCGTACGGAAGTGAAAAAGTTGGAGACAGAATTCTATGAGTTGGTAACAATTGGGTATGATATCGACACTTACATTCGGAGATTCCAAGAATTGGCCGCGTTATGCCCGTCTATGGTTTCGGATAACGAGAAGTTGCTAGAGGCTTTCATCGGGGGACTTCCCGAGGTGATTCAAGGAGATGTGACTTCGTTTGATCCACAAACGATCGAGGAAGCTATTAGGGTGACTCAAAAGCTCATGGCCCAGGTAGTGAAGAAAGGTAAGTACACCAACACCAACCAAAACAACAACAACCCCAACAACCGCACCAACTACAACAATGACCAAAACAACAACAACAACGACGATAACCAACTCAACAACAACAAAAGGAAATGGGAAAACGACCAAGGAGATTATAACAACAACAACCAAAACCGTGACACTAACCATCATCAACAACAGAATAGAGGGCAAGAAACTGCAATGGTTTATGTTGCTGCACCAATAGAAGGCAGAGGTTATGCTGGAACCTACCCGCTATGTAATCGATGTAAGCATCATCACACGGGTCTTTGTCCTGTTAAGTGCTACAAGTGTCAAAAACTAGGACACCATGCCAGGAATTGTAGAGGCAAGACCATAGTTACGTGCTTCGGATATGGGGAGCAAGGACACTATCGAAGTCAATGTCATCAAAACCAAGGTCAACAAGTCGAAGGTGCTCATGGGAATGTATACATGTTAGGAGGAGGAGGAGCTCGTCAAGGTATCAACAACGCGGAAGACTGAAGAAGTTCGGAAACTAACAGTCTTAATTTTCCCTATGTATTATGTCGTACTAAGTTTATGTTTTCCATCGTATCCGAATCTTTATAACTTAAGATGTACTACTTTTGCTAAACCACTCGTTGTAAAATATTCTCATCTATCATACTTTATTTTCTTTCCGATTTGTTATTACTTACGAGAATTTTACTTCTTTTTACTTCATCGACCATTTTAACGACACGGTTTAAATCCTTGTAAACATTGAGAGTTATAACAACTAAACCGAACGTCACGTCATCGTTCCTTAATTATGCATAGCCTAGCTAACTATGTCTAATTCTGGAGGGATCACGTTATGTTGGGAGCGGTTATTTATAAATATTAGTGCAAGCAAAATTTTCACATGTTCCAATTCAAAGTGTTACTTATAAGAGATTCATCCGATATTTTCTGTACTATGATGTTTTGTACGCTCTCAATCATCGATAACCGTAACGACACTTCTCCATGTCTTTTCTCCTCGATATTCATCACAAACTCAAAAATTCGATAGACCAACACGAACTGAATTCAGGGACTGAATTCCTTTTTGGATAGGTGATGCGCGCAAAACAGTCAAGCTTAATCACGCAAGCCCGCCACTTGTGAATGACGAACCGTAACCAGCTTAAAACTGCCTAAGCACGAAATCAATGAAGATCTGAGGAGTACAGTGTTTCCCCGGGTCGTTAAGTCCCAACGAGCTGTGCGAGAATAGTCAAACGTAAAGTGATCGAGAGATTTGAACGGGAAAAGAGATTTGAAGATGATTATAACTAAGGAAAAAGCCCATAAACTACAGGGGCTTAAATGCAAATTAAAGGAAATTAAAAAGATAAAATCTATTAAATAAACGCTATCACTATATTTAAAATGATGAACGTTTAAAACCTAAAACTTACGTTTTAAAACAAAATTACGTAAACGTACAAAATAAAAAGTGAAACTTACACAATATAAATCCTAAAAATATGAAAAATACATTTTTACAATCCTAATGATATAAGAAAATTTATAGAAAAGGAAAATTATTTTTATAACTAATTAATTAATTATTATTAATTAAAAACTATTTTTAACTAATTAATAATTACCTAAAATACAAGAAAATAGGAAATTAAGCTAGAAAAATAAAATTAAGACTTAGAAAAGTCTAAAATAACAAACTAGAATTTTCAAAACTATTTTTGTATTTTTATGATTATTTTTCTATTTATTATGAATTTTAAACTATTAAAAACTAATTAAAATATTTAAAAATACAAATTTAACTAAGAAAAATATGGAAAATTACTTTTTTGGCTTTTTATATTTATCTTAACTTAATAAAAATGAAAACTTATTTTTTAGAACCTTTTTCTAATTTTTTATATTAAACACTAATTAAAAATGCTTAAAAACTCATTTAAAATAGGAAAAATAGCAAATTAACTTAGAAAAATCTGAAAATTTCAGGAAAAGTCTAAAAAAATATTAGGAAGCTAAGAAAATTGGAAAAACAGGTACTTGTTTGGGAGAAATAGAAACTGCTATCTCAAGTGCTTAGAAATAAGCACTTGAAATAAGCAAATGGGATATTACAAGCACCAAACTGAAACAGAAGGTCTAATATGCTAAAGTTGACCAAGTGCAACTGAAATAAACAAGCTTAAACCACTGGATTAACAAATTGAACAGATTTAATGTTTGAGCTTTAAGTTAAAAACAGTGACTGGGGGCAACTTTGAGCTTAAAAATAAGCTGCACAATAAACTTGAAACTGGAAAACAACCATGAGACCCTCACAAGGACCTGGCTAACTACACATGAGCCAAAGTGCAGACTTTGATAAGCTAAAACAAACCCTGTGCAAGGGCTTCAAACTCCCTGTGCAGACTCAGTATTAACTGAGTCTATGCACAGGGCAGTTAAGCCCATTTTGAAAAGCTATATTGAGGCTTAAAGAAAATTCACAAAATTATGAAAAATTGACAAAAAGAAATTAGACCAAGTGAAGTACTTAAACCCATAATTTCATTGGATTTGGCTCATAAATGAGTTCATGAAAAATCCCCTTAGATAGGCTCAAAACAAGATTTTCACTTTTTGACTTTTAAGGAAAAACTGAGAGTTTGACTTTCTTGAGGTTTGATCTCAATTTCAGGACTGATATAGAGTTAATAAGGTTAAATGAGATTACAACAAGTTGTATTTATGAAATGTAAACACAAAATAAGCTTTTGGAAATCAAAATCCACAACAGTTAGCCTCTAAGACAGATTTGAGTGAGAATTGACTTTTACTGCTGTTTGTTTGCAAAAATGGGACAGAAATGGATCATCCAACACTTAATAAGTTTGAGACAATAAAACTAAGCCACTGAATAACCCTCTATAGCAGCAAACTCTTTTGATCCAAACACCCCTTAATGACAGATACTGCAATCAAAATCTATCCTATGCTCTATTATACTCTGAAACATCAAGTAAACTATTGTCTACTATCAAAATAAAAGCTAAGTAATGCTATACTGATAATATAAAAGAGCAGGACCAAGTTACCTTATCTATAGAATAAAACAGTAATGAAAAGGAAGTTTGAAAACAAAATGTTAGAACTTACAATGTCCAATCACTGATGCTTTAAACTAAGATTACTAACATCTAACCACTGACATAGAACCAAATCACATCAAAAATCAGCTCTGCATCAACCAAGAACAAGCTACCCCTCTTCTTTGACTTTCATTGACCAAGTACCTAATTTGCTAGAAACATAAATATAAGCTTATCAAAAGCTATGAGGAGCTTATGTAAGCTTATATGAGCTTAAAAATACACCATTAAACACTTGTACATAAGATTTGGATATTGCAATTTGAAACAGTGAGCATAAATTGTGAATTGTAACTAGAAACTTGAATTGCTGCTGGTGAATAGTTTATAATGATCAAATAACTTTAAATAAGTGCATAAGAACAGAGAATTACAATTTCAAACTTGAATTAAAACATTACTAATTAAAACGACATACAAAAAATATGAAAAACTAACTACTGGTCTGTTTCCTCTTTCTTCTTCTTCTTTTATACCTCAAAACTCTTCCACGTGTCCATAAGAGTGTTTCCCACCACTTCTTTTAGCCAATGGGTGATTTTTGGCCGTTTTGGCCATTTAGTCAATTTTGGCGGGAAAGCCTGATTTGACTTCTGTGGACCTTCTGAGCTAGCACTAGGGGGGGGGGTGGACTTGTAGGGTTGATGATGAGGTGGGAGAAGTGTTGGGATAAGGTGATGGGAGGTGATGGGTGAGGTGTTGCAGAGTGTACAGGGGGCAAGTGGAAGGGATAACTTGGTGGGAGGGAAACATGAGAGTGGTTGTTTGACTGGGTGTTGACCAAGGGGTCAAAACAGGGAAAGGGTCAAAGGCAGGGGTCAAATGGGAAAAGACATGGTCCAATTTAGGTTTAATGCTTTAATAATTGACAAGGACCAATTGTGTACATTCTGAAACTTAAGGGACCTTTCCTGCCAATTCAGAAAAGTTAATCCAAGGACTAAAAATGACAATCATCAAAAGTGCAAGGACCAATTTTGCCATTTTCACATTTTCCAGGGACTAATTCTGCCAATTTTCAAAGTTCAAGGACCTTTTCTGCCATTTTACAAAAGATTTATTCAAGGACCATTTTTGACAAATTAGAATATTTCAGGGACCTTGAATAACATTTCTCTTTATTTAGATTTACCAGGGACTGTTTTTGACAACTTTTGAAACTTGGGGGACTAAAACTGCCAATTATGCAAATTTGATACGTTTTTCACCAGATTTTGATATTTTTGCATTTAAAACACATAAAACACTTATTTGTGATATTTTTATCATTTTGATACATTTCTGAGTGTTTTCAGATGTTTTTGCAGTTTAAATGGTACAAAAATGATGAGTATTTAGACACTCATCAATAGGCGAATGTGACAACTCGCAATTTCAGGTCATTTCTCAAAACGATTTACGTTTCACAATTTCAACATTTATCGTAAACTAGGTTTACGTGTTCCAAATTCGCGTAACCTTTATGGTTTAGCGGCGAATTCATGATCATATCATCACGAACATTTCATATGGACTAAGATTAGTCTACATTTCATTCACATCATTTGCATCATATTAGTTCATTCATGACATTTCATTTCACATTTAACGCGTAATTTTTATATTAAATAAACGTTATCGCGTGAGTTATTATTTTGAATATTTAATCCGTTACTTTCAAAAATGATCCCGATGTATTTTTAAACTTACATTTAGTTATAAAAACTATATTTTGAGTTTAACAAGTGTTTTGAATTTATTTGGTATATTAATCGTTAAAGTTAAATTATTACGTCGTTTTTCTTAAAAACTACTCGATAATTATTTTATCACTCAAATTTTACAAGGAATGTATTTTTACAATTTTTATTATCTCATTACATTCTAGTTTAATCTATTAACAAGTACTTTTACCTAAAAGTTACCATTTACCTTCACTTATACATTTTTCTACATTTTCAATAATTACACAAACAATTATACAATACATTTAAAAAAATATATATATATATAGATTGTGAAACACAATCCCCCCATATTCGGCCATGGGGGGGGGATGTGTCCTAGTTGATGATTTTTTTTTCTCTTTTCTTGATTGTATATACTTACACACTTACATAAAGTCTTCACCTCATTTCATTCATTTACTTCCAATAATTCACCTAGCTAGCAAAACTTTTTCTCTCTTGTTCTTCTCCATCATAACCGGTTCTACAAGAGTTCTCCAAGGGATCACCATTTTTTTTTATCAAGCTCAAGTTATATTACAATCTAGTTAATACTCTTTATGAGGTTTTGAAATAAAACCAAGAGTATTTAAGTTTAACCTTGTTACTTGCACCTCATCATATTCACTAGTAAGCATGTTTCTTTCATTTTTCATGTTTCCTTTTCATTTCATAGTTATTTCTTCACTTTTGGAGCTAACATGCAAGACATATGTTGATTTATACCATTTTCATGATTTTTAAAGTTATATATATATATGGTCATCCTATAATTATCCCCTTGGTATATGTTGGTCTTGATGATGTTTAGGAACCCATGACACCCTAAGAAGGTGTATGGTAGGATTAGATTAGCTTTGGAGTTGATTTGAAGGGATTAGAATAGGTTTTGTCCGAGAAAAACTATTTTCGATATATATAAAATATGTTCTGTCCATGTTTTGATTTTCTGGAAAATCCGACAGTAGGCACAACCTTTTGGCCTTGATATTTAGAAAATATACTTTCAAACGAATCCGTGGCCGCTTGAACGGATAAAAACGGAGTTATAACGAAGAAGTTATGAATTTTTAAAGTTTGGCGACGAAATATATTATTTTCTGAAATTTCAGCATACTATTTTTACTCTATTCGGGTCAAAAACGAGCCTTAAGCTTCACAAATTATTTCGACTTATCAAAAATATATTAGTATACTTTGATACGAAGCTAAGGACGTATTATACGTAGAAAACGGATTTGAAACGACAAAGATATGCACTTTTTCATGAAATTGCCGTAACTATTATTTTCTGAAAAACTATATTATTTTTACGATACAAGTGTTACGGTAGCTGAATCGACCATGTTTGAGGCTGTTTTTAACCATGATGTGGAACTTTTTGGAATAAAATGTCTTCTAGTAAAATTAAGATCACCGAGCATATTTTTCAAAACGATAAGCCGTTTGTATAGCGGAGTTTTAATAAATTAATTACGGTTGCTCAAACTTGGCCGAAACTCACTTTTTGCACTACAATTAGCCAAAATCACTATCTTTAACCCTTAATATCTTTATGTTCGAGACCTTTTTGACGAAAACTCCTGAACTGAAACTTCTAGATTTCGATACAAACTTTCCATAACCGTCGAGTTCGTTCTCTAACGTTTGACGTACACCATTTTACGACTAGTTTTTCGAAGCCATTTTGTTACTTTTATAAAAAAATTCCGACGACATTGTTTTACGACGAAAAGTGAAAATTTCACCATAAATCATTATAAAACCATTGTAGGATGACATTTTGACGTAAATACTTGTAAAGTGATTTTTGAATGGTCAAGACGTCAAAAGAGTATTTTCGACGATAAGTAATATTTTTCAAAACTCGCAAATGGTATAAATAACATACGAAATGCATGCATAACATTACATTGCAACTCATTACATATCATATCATTCGTAATAGGTCCAGATTGAAACATCACGCTATACCTCAGTGTACTCACTCTTGTCATCATACCAGTTTATCAAGTGAGTTCATAGCCCCACTTTTACTCTTTTAACTGTTTTACAAACTCTTGGGGGAGATACATGCTACATTTTTAATCGAACACATATGCTTTGAACTGTATGCTATATCCGAATGTTTTATTGTCACTAAGTATTTGCCATGTTCGAAGTCCCTACATCATGAACCATTAGTCACTTTCGAGTGAGCGCGAATATTGTGAATAGGCCTATTGGAATTAACACTCCCGCTCCTATTGACCCATTTAGGGGAAATCGAGCGCACTATATTTGAATCATTAAGGTAAATTGGCAAATTACCTATTAGGGCGGCGATGAAACGATGATTACCAATTTTTATTGGTGCGATGTTTACGCTTTGGTGTCATGAACTTAGTGAAATAAATACGATTTTGTTTTTAACGATGAGTGTGAAACCATTTAACTCACACTACGATTATTGTGTTCAAACGAATTACTTAAACCTATGGATTTCACTCAACCTTTGTGTTGACCTTTTTAGCATGTTTATTCTCAGGTATCTAAGGCATTATCATCATGACATGGTTAAGGAACCACCTTTTGAGTCGCGGCGTCGACTTACATCATTGTACATTATGGCACTTTCTTTTAAAACCATCGTTTGGACTTGTAATATATTTAAATTTCCGCAAACTTTGTAAACTTTTGGGACCTATGTTGTAACTCTGATTATTTTATTAAATCAAACGATGTATTTTCCAAACGACACTTTAGGTCGTTCAATATAACTGTGATTGTGATGCTATGACAGTCAATCCCCAGGAATTCCATTCCGCTGCAAAACAGGTAATTTGGGGGTGTGACACTCACTAAGTCATCAGGACTTACCGTTCTCAGTTTCCATGTTTTGCAGGTTAACGGGGCTTGTAGATTAAGAAGTCGAATTAGGAGATCGGCAGTGCTCGCGTATATAGGTGACGAGCATCTCAACCATACTTTGTTATTCAGCTTGTTAACGCCCCAAAAATTTACGATTAAGTATCAGTATTGTATTTTGAAATGGGCAATTAGGGGTGTTTGGGTTAATACCCGCACTAGTTGTATTTTACGCTTCCGCTATTATAATTCATGTACTACGGTTATGTATTATGTTAATAGAAAGTATTTTTAGACTTATGTTAATTCAGAAATGATTGAATACAGATTTTATTTTCAGCAGTTTTCACAAGAGGTCGATACAGCGTATAGGGCAGAACCTATACGACGTATCCAAAAAAAAAATCAATTGAGTCACGGGCGTTACATATAGTTTAATAGATAACGTTGGGGCTATAAATTCACCTCATCAATAAGCAGTCTGAAGTGACAATCAAATAGTGATAGTAGGCGGCTCCGAGGAATATTTGTATCTCCCTTTACTTCATAGTTGATCCATAATGACTTAATGAAGTTTGTGAGTGTGCGCGCCTATTTTCAGCAATGAAAACAGTGGAAGATTCAGAATATAATACCGAGGAACGTGACAAATGAGGCGACTAAAACATATGAAAAAACACAGATGACAATCATTCGAGAAAGCTACTTGCGGCCATGATTTTCAACGTATTTGAATCTTTAATTCAGCATTTCACTTTAATCCCAATATCTCATCACCGTTACACATGAAACCTCATAAATCAACCATGATGATATAGGTGAGTTTACTTGAAATTAAGAATGCAGCTCATATTTCCCTACTGTGATGATAAACCAAATTATTGTAAAGCATTGGGTCCGTTTGGTTCCCATAAAAGGGAATGAAACTATGACTTTCAAAGTCATAGCAAGTGTTTGTTTTGTTTTGTTTTGTGGGCCCGGTAATGAAATGGGTATATCATAGTCATAGATTAATTACACACCAATTTGGTGTCTATGAAATCTATTCCGTGGGGCCATCTTTTTACCACTACAAAATTCAAATATCTATACACTTTTTCATACCATATTTTATCAACCAAACATAAACAATCGTAATCATACACTTTTTCATACCCATTATCATTCCATCTCATTCCAAATCCGATACCCATTGTCATTCCAAATCATGATGATCTGGGGAATCGGGGGACATGCGATAAATTGTTAATAGATGAGTCGAACTTCATTAGAAAATGATGCATCTATAAAACAGGTAACACCCGAATAAAGTATTTTACAAAGGAGATAGCTTGGCTACAATTTTTGTAGCCAATTGGCTACAATCTTTCATAAAAAAATACACTAGCAATGAATCAGGACCCACAGAAAAGAATCAGGACCACAAAATGAATACCCACATTATGTAGCACAAAATTATAGCCAATTGGCTGCAATAAATTGTAACTAATATATTCCTTTTTATAAAATGGGGAGTTAATTGCATAAATCGTCCCTAAGGTTTGGCCAAATTGCAGGTTTCGTCCCAAATAGTTTAAAATTGCAGAAATCGTCCCAAATTCAAACCTTTTTGCAAATTTTGGTCCCTGGCTTTAACTGCCGTTAAGTGACTTTCGTTAGAATTAACACGTTAGCCCCTTTTGGCCAAAAACTCTTGCACCGTTGATCCTTTTGGCCAAAACTATTACAACGTTCATCCTTTTGGCCAAAACCTTTGCAGCATTCATCCTTTTGGCCAAAAACTCTTGCAGCGTTCATCCTTTTGCCCAAAACTATTACAACGTTCATCCTTTTGGCCAAAACCTTTGCAGCGTTCATCCTTTTGGCCAAAAACTCTTGCGGCGTTCATCCTTTTGGCCAAAAACTCTTGCGGCGTTCATCCTTTTGGCCAAAAACTCTTGCAGCGTTCATCCTTTTGGCCAAAAACTCTTATAGCGTTCACCCTTTTATACATTTTCATATGTTTTTAATCGTCTTCATCAATTTTTATGCGTTTTTGTTCGCAAATTTGAAAAAAAAAAAATTGGAATTTTTTCGCAAATTTAAAAAAAAAATCCAAAAAATTTTGAAAAAAGAAAATTGGAAAAAAAATCCGAAAAAAGAAAAAAAAATCCAATATTTTTTCGTAAATACTTTTTTTTTCGAAATTCTTTACGAAAAAAAAAGTATTTACGAAAAAAAATTATTTACGAAATTTTTTTTTCGAAATTCTTTACGATTTTTTTTTTTTTTCGAAATACTTTTTTTTTACGAAAAGAAATTCAATTTTTTTTCGTAAATACTTTTTTTTTAGGAAAAAAAATTGAATTTTTTCCTAAAAAGTATTTAGGAAAAAAAAAGTATTTACGAAAAAAAATTCAATTTTTTTTCGTAAATACTTTTTTTTTAGGAAAAAAAAAAGTATTAACGAAAAAAAATTCAATTTTTTTTTCGTAAAAAAAAAGTACTTAGGAAAAAAAAATTTGGATTTTTTTTTCCAAATTTTTTTTTCGGATTTTTCTTTTCCCAATTTTCTTTTTCAAAATTTTTTGGAATCTTTTTTCCAATTTTCTTTTTCAAAAAGAATTTCGAAAAAAAAGTATTTACGAAAAAATATTGGATTTTTTTTTCTTTATTTGGATTTTTTTCTAATTTTCTTTTTTCAAAATTTTTTGGATTTTTTTTTTCAAATTTGCGAAAAAATTCCAATTTTTTTTTTCAAATTTGCGAAAAAAAACGCATAAAAATTGATGAAGACGATTAAAAACATATGAAAATGTATAAAAGGATGAACGCTACAAGAGTTTTTGGCCAAAAGGATGAACGCTGCAAGAGTTTTTGGCCAAAAGGATGAACGCCGCAAGAGTTTTTGGCCAAAAGGATGAACGCCGCAAGAGTTTTTGGCCAAAAGGATGAACGCTGCAAAGGTTTTGGCCAAAAGGATGAACGTTGTAATAGTTTTGGCCAAAAGGATGAACGCTGCAAGAGTTTTTGGCCAAAAGGATGAACGCTGCAAGAGTTTTTGGCCAAAAGGATGAACGTTGTAATAGTTTTGGCCAAAAGGATGAACGCTGCAAGAGTTTTTGGCCAAAAGGATGAACGCTGCAAGAGTTTTTGGCCAAAAGGATGAACGCTGCAAAGGTTTTGGCCAAAAGGATGAACGTTGTAATAGTTTTGGCCAAAAGGATTAACGGTGCAAGAGTTTTTGGCCAAAAGGGGCTAACGTGTTAATTCTAACGAAAGTCACTTAACGGCAGTTAAAGCCAGGGACCAAAATTTGCAAAAAGGTTTGAATTTGGGACGATTTCTGCAATTTTAAACTATTTGAGACGAAACCTGCAATTTGGCCAAACCTTAGGGACGATTTCTGCAATTAACTCTAAAATGGGTATATGTTAGTTTAGAGAATGAGCTAAGATCTTAGGTTGAACCATGTTATGAACCTTTAACAGGTGGATTTCGGCGGCCATGACATAGATTTGAAGTATTCTCTTCATAACGACATGGCCAAGAACTACGAGATCACCCCTTTCATTCTGGGGTGACGGAAGGTTCAAAGTCTTCCGAGATGAAAAGGCAGTTTAAACAACAAAAAGTCTCCTAAGAAAATTTTTGAATTAGCCACCCCAGCAGCTACGTCGTCATAACTGGTTTTAGGACGCCTTGGCACATGATACTGATAGCCCAATTCCAATGAACCTTATCATCACCCTAGTCACCAATTACTATTTAATGATTTAATCTGACTCCAAAAAATATGACATCATTTATCTCATACTGGAAATAAACCAGCTAAAAATTTCATTGCAGATTCATGCAAGAAAAATCAACATTACAGGAAAAGATTCAAATCTCTATCAAAACTCCAAAAGATATTGATTATAACAAAGAAGTTTCATAACATATACCAAAACAGTTTCCAAAGCAAAACTCCTGAGACATAACAAACAACTGATGTTCAAGAACAAACATAAAATAACTTCTAAAAGAAATTTATAGATGTATTCCCAGCTGTAATCCTCACACTTTTGATGATCGGTTGTAAAACTTGGCTTTCTCTTCAACAGTCTGGAAACGACCATGGCCATTCTTAGCAGATGTATCAATGAACTTCAGTTTAATATCCTCCAAAGCAAGCCGGGATGTCTGGGCCAACAACGACTGCCTCAATGTAACCACACGTTTCTTTGGTCCCACACAGCATCCCTTAATCATCAGAAAATCATCTTTCACGACACCATAGTGTGGGAAACCTCCCATTGGGGTTATCTCCTTCTCAGTCCTACACAAGATATATTTGACCTTTAGAATGCAACTAGAATAAATAAATAAATAAAAGTGTGTTGTTTCGTTTACCTGTCATATTCAGTGCTTGCAGAATGGGACTCCTGACCAGCTTTCCCTAGCTTGTAAATCTTCTTATTCATTTCAGTCCTGTGGTGATAACCGTTCTGTCCAGCTCTTGCAACAGTGAACGAAACCCTAGCTGGATGCCATGCTCCAATACAAGCAACCTTACGGAGCCCACGATGGGTCTTACGGGGCAAACGGGTCACACCCCAACGTGTCACAACACCTTCGTAACCCTTACCCTTTGTCACACCAATGATGTCGATCATTTCATCTTTCTGGAAAACAGCATCAATAGGGACCTGCTTCTCAAAGAAACTGTAGCCAAAGTCCACTTTCTGTGCCACATCACCACCATTCACTTGAATCTCCATCAAATGAGCCTTCTTTTGCTTCAAACCTTTCATCTTTCGGATCTGAGTGTGGGCCAGCACACGGATGACATTGCAGTATTTCTTCATTTTCTCCAACTGTGATTGAATATCCTTCTTTCCAGATTCAGTTTCATACTTTGATGAGTACTTGCTGAAAGCCTTCTTCTTTGACTTGCACCAGTTCTTGTAGAAGCGCCTCTTGACATCTTCACTGAGATGCTGAGCCCAAACAGTGTTAAGACTGCGAAGACCACGTGGGGTCTTGACATACCCAACCAACCCAACAACAACCATTGGGGGTGTCTCAACAATAGTCACTGCTTCACATGTTTCCTTCTTGTGGAGTTCTGAGAAAATAAAAAACCAAGTTAGGCCAAGAAAAACGAGGTAAAGAAAACAGTGAGATAGTATGGATCTGCTACTCAACTACACAAAAATGACCAATTAGTATTTTATTTTATCTTACAAATCTTTTAGATCTAATAAGAAACTGAACCAAAATAACTCACTTGACCCAGGCTTTTCAACCTCTCTCACAATGTGGGTCATTCCAGCTTTGTATCCCAAGAAGGCAGTTAGTCTGCATGGTTTGGTAGGATTATCCCTGGGGAATGCCTTCACTGCAAAACCAATTTAGACCTTAAGCACAAGCAAACATACAGAATTGAAAATCTTATAAGCTAGAAAGTTTAGAGCCACAATAGTCAACAAATACTTATTAGCACACAAAACAAAAACCATAAGAAACTTCAATGTTTTTATGGCCACATGCACAACAAACATGGCACTGATATATTAAACATATGGAAACAAATGAAGATATTAACACATGAAGCATCAAGATTAGGATAAATAATTCATAACATAACCCGAAACAACATAGCATGACATTTTGTTGGGTGGTTTCATGTTTAAAACAAAAATGAGACACAGCTGCTAGGTACAAGAAAGACAATTTATAATCATTGTGCAACAGTATGAAGGCAGACCATTATCCAGATCTGTCATGGAACATCAGGGCAGTCAGAAACATGCCATTACTAAATTCCCAAATCATGTTATATTGTTTATACTACTCATAATAAACACAACATGGTGAGTTTCAAACACAAACGTGTGTCACACATTATATAAATATTTTTGGAGCCTTAACAAAAAATGAAATGTAACAAACACACAAAAACTTCGGAATCTTGATTGATACAGATAAATAAACAAGAAGCACACAATCATGAGCAAATAGTTACTACACATATTAGAAATAAAACACATATATTAGAAACTAACATTAATTGCAAAAAGAAAGATACAGAGTAGTGTTTAAATAAAAAGAGGCCAGTTAAGTATAACATTATATCAAAAATAAAATTAAACCTTTTCCTCTGTGTCGGGCAGCCCTTTTGCGGGGAAGAAATCCCAATGAACCGTGTCTTGGATGCTCAAATTTGCGATGAGACATGATACTTAGCTCACTATATATCTGCAAAACTCATAATGTTCATTTCCAAATCTTATAAAGAGAATAAGCAACATAATTAAAGGATGGCATGTGTGTAACCAGTATCGCATAATAACAACATATAATGGATTTTAATATAGTACAAAAAACACTCGTGTAATAGAGCACACAACCCTTCAAAACAAAGAAAAATTAACTACGTAATTTATAATTAGGGTAATATGAAGATTTAAACATTTTTAGTATCAAAAAGTTAAAAGTTGGGGCAAAGCAATGATTCTTTTTGTTGATAATGACAAACATCTAAAGTGTAACATTATAAACATAAAAGTCTATTTGTTTACCAAAAATATTAATACGCAGCACTATGGGCAAACAATCATATTGAAATTTTCCAGAGTAGAGAGTCAAGTAAAACCATAGACTAGATAATAACTTGAAATACATTAATGATTAATAAACTGTAAAAATAATAAAACTCCTTGTGTACACAACTTGTATAACCATATTCTATGTAATGATCTGATACATATCAAAAGGAAACTCAGATTAAATCATACGCATTGTTAGGTAATGTATCTCAACGTATAAACGTTTACACTAAGGCAATTCATACACAATAACCTAAATCATGGCCGACCCCATAATGTATTATTTTTTGCTTATACCAATTATAGGAAAATGTTTGCCAAAGTTTTTATAAAATTAAAAGAATAAAAGTAATCCTTAATATAAAAAAATTAGTTTTGATTTAGCCTTAACAAACATATGAACAAAAAGATTATACATGAAAAAACCAGAGATATGATTAACTCGCTACACAAAGCATTAACCACACATTATGTAATAATGAAAAGAAAAGCTCCAAAAACCAAAGGCCTATGGCAAATACTTAAATTCGCCAATTCTCAAGCTCATTAGTGTTTCTTGCCAAAACCCAAATAAGGTTACAGCAAACAAGCCATTTTGAGACTCCAGCCTTGATTAATTTTTCAATTAGAGACAATTTCTTTCACCATAAATAAATAGTGGCAATACCCATTATGCAAACAAGCTCATTCTATCCATTTTTTGACAAAAATAAATATTTTTTATTAAAAAAAAATTAATTCTTATATAAAAAACTTAAAATATGATTAATAACAATATAATAACTGAGAACAAGTAATAACTCATCAAAGTATACTGTAATCATACGCTCATTATATAAACAAAACATACAGTCAATCAAAAATATAAACAAAATATTATGTATCATTTAATTGTGCTACATACAGTCAAAAACAAAAATACTAGTTTCAAAAAATTAAACTAAACAATAACAAGATCCATAGATAAAACATAACTATAATGGAGTTCATAATTAGCAAAAACGCAAACACTATACCAGAATATTATTGAGTAACATTTACCAGAACTGTGGTATGTTAATACAAGATGTAATTCAGAAAACCATACCTCAGAAACAGAAAAGTGAAAGAGGGAGAGAGAGATCTGAGAGCAAATGAGCGGCGAGTAAATGAGCCTTTCGGTAGGGTTTTTATACTATCAACCTCATTATTCACCGTCCGATTACATCTAAAATGTTTTAGGGTTTCATGATGGGCCGGAAAAGGTTTTTAGGCCTGTGAAAAAGTGGGCTACTAGAAACAGATTTTCTGATATATGGGAATTTGGACAAATAGGGGTGTTCATGGTTACCCAGATAAATCGAAATCGAACCGAATCGAAAATAATTTAATCGAATTTACTAAAACCCAACCGAAACGAACTAACTATATAGTTCTCGGTCTGGTTATAGTTCTAGCAATTTAAATCAAAAACCGAATCGAAAACTGAATTCAAATAAATATAAATATTTTTTTATATATTTATGTATAAAAGAAATATTAAAACTCTTTCATACTATAAATATATAACATTTTTTAAACTTATTTTTTTCAAAAAATCTATATAAACAAATAATTAAAATTATGTAATTCGGGTTATTTGGTTCGGTTTTCGGTATGAGAGTTCGGTTTTTGGTTATTCGGTTCGGTTTAATCAAGTTTAATTCGGTTCGGTTCTTGGTTATACCCAAGAAAAAAATTTAGCCGAACTAAACGAACCGAATAACTCGATAATTGAAACGATAAACACCCCTAGACAAGGATATACACTACTACACAAACGGCTATAAACACCCCCAAATAGAGACTGGTTATATAAAACCCTATCCCTATAATAAAAAACTAGCAAGAATGGAAGAAACTTAGATTGGTTGTCTTGAAAAAACCAGTTTTCATAATATAAAATGCATAAAAACTGGGT
This sequence comes from Chrysanthemum seticuspe, assembly GCA_019973895.1. Lineage (NCBI taxonomy): Eukaryota > Viridiplantae > Streptophyta > Magnoliopsida > Asterales > Asteraceae > Chrysanthemum > Chrysanthemum seticuspe. Next base: position 265,606,130 of record BPTQ01000007.1, read on the forward strand.
TTGGGGGTAAAAACCGATCTTTTTACACAACCAAAGACACTAGTGTTTAGGTAACAACATGTCTCTGTGTATTTATGTTATAGACACCGTTTTTGAAGAAACAACCGGTGTGAAAATTCTCTATTTTGAACCTCCATCCATCAACGACTCTTCACACCCTTGTACACCTGAATTCCGAAAATAATGTGCAAATAATTATTTTGGAAAACTAGTTGTTTACTTGAATAAAAGCTAGCTTATAAGAAAATTATTAATTAAAGCTAAAACCCATCCCTCAACGACTTTTCAACCCCATGTACACCTCTTAATAGAGCCCCGTTTTAGTGAGAAACGAGCTCTAAAAGAATTTTGTATTTTGGAAAAGGATATAAAACTATTTTTTCTATTTCAATACCAGTCTTTATATTGAAAAACGTTAGAGCCATGTGTTCTTCTACAAAATCGAGCTCTATTCCTCGTATAAGTCATTTTTTCTTTTTATAAAATCGGGTTTAATATTGAACAATGTTAGAACCCTTTTTTCTTTAACAAAACTGGGCTATAGGATAACACTATAGCGCGGTTCTTTAAAAAACTTTTCTCCAATTTCCCTCCTCAATTTTCACTTCATTTACAAAATCCTAGACGTTTCCCCCCCTTCACTTTCACAAACCCTAACCCTCTAACCTACACTGCCGCTTACCACCACAACTTATCCACCGTCACCCACCACCACCACCACCGTCGCACATCATTCCCGTCACTGGCCACCTTAGTCACGCAACTAAGCCAGTAACATACTAATTCAATTAGGAGGTACCAAAATGATACAATCGATGTTTTTCTTCAATTAACCTTTTTATTTGATCTATTTTATGTTGTTATTAAGTTTAATTCAGGAATAAGTTGTGTTTGTTTATATGTTTTTTGTATTGTTAGGTAAGAAAGCCTTCATTTTGGAATGTAATTGTTGGAATAAATTATTTTTTAAGCTCTGTATGGGATTTAAAATTATTTGACACTAAAACAGATCTTTATTTTCAACATGAAGGCAATGTAATCAGTTGTAAATGGGTGTTTTGGCTGTGCTATCTGTTGTCATAAATGGGGCGTTTGGTTTAACTTTTTTGCCTCACAAATAGGGTGTCTCAACCTGCTGTTTGCTGTCAAAAATAGGGTTTCAGGACCCGGTGTTTGCTGTCATAAACAGGGTATTTGGTTGTGTTGTTTGTGGTCGTAAATGGGGTGTTTGGTTGTGGTGTTTGCTGTCATAAATCGGTGTTTATGCTTGTGCTTTTGTCGTACATGTAACAATATATATTTGGTTTTAGCTTATGTCATATATTTGTTACTGTTTTGAACTTCTATCTCTATACAATGCTAGGACCCAATAAGAAAACTAATGGTGACAATTAACTCAAGATACCAAACAAATTTAATATAGAGTTTAGTCCTTATACACAACATTGGTTGATTTGTGTAGTGGGGGATATGCAGGAGCTCCTAGCATTGTATACAAATAGAAGTTCAAAACAGTAACAAATTAGTTGTGTGTGTCAGTTTGTTTTTCGAAAACTTACTGTAACATTTGACTACATCGCCACAATCACTATTTTTTAATATTGTTGTTCCTGAAGACAATAATCTTTTACTAATCTGTCTCTATTATTTGGTCAAACTATGTAACGACTCATGAAAATAGCAAGACAAAGTCATTAGACGGAGCTTATATTGAGGCAAAGTTAAAGATGAGGAGAGAACTATTTCTAACATTGCTAAAGTGCAGGTAGTTATAATTGTATTTTGGATTGCATGTTTTGGAGAGGAAAATATATAGTATCTTATTTCCTCATTCATACTCAAGTAATTATCTATATGTGCTGCTAATTAACTCTATTATATGCAGGATCTTAACTACCGCTGCAAGACCTTTCTCTATATATGATGCGTCAACCACAACCAAAGCTCAAAAACAAGATGACTGGTATGCTACTTTGGCTCCAAAGGTATACTTAAGTACTTGTTTCTGTTTTTAAAATCAAATATTACTTCAGGTAAGTTCATGTGTATCGTGATGTATATATAGAGTACGTTTTAGTTAGAATAGAAATCAAATAAAGGGCTACGGGTCAGTTGAAACCATTCACTAAGTATGTTGCAACGAAAGCCTAAGCAAAGATGGATTGATACAAATCTGTCATTGCATATATAAGAGGTGATATGAACTGGTGGAGGCAGATGGATCAGAGGCATGCCAAAATTGTCGGTTGCTGAGAGCATCAACGGTTGGCGGCTAGAAAGAAGTGCGTACCCACGGCGGCTGCTAAGATAGTCTGAGAAACATTTTATTTGTTGCAACTTTATACAGAGTACAAAGTACAACATAAACTTTAAAGGGCCATAGCCCACTAAAACAACCCCCATAATATTACATCTAACATGTATGTCTAGTTTAATGTGCTGTTGAAACTACTTTACACTTATAGTATTACAGTATATGAAATGATTTAAAGTTGAGTTTTTGATTTTATTGGGACTTGCAGGTGTAAAACCTCATGTGACTGCTAATGAACAACCAAGTGTTGAAGCAACTCATAAAGATGAAGCCCCTGTTGTTATTCTAACAGGAAATTTTAGGGGTGTCGGCAAGGCAATTGCACTAGCTTTTGGCAAAGCTGGTTGTAAGGTATAACTGCAATATATATTTACATATTTCGCAAATGATTTTATAGTTTTAGCTACATATTTATGTTCTTATGAGTGACATTTAGGGGTGTCAGTCGGGTCCGATTGGTCGGGTTCGGTCAATTCGGGTTGGGTCAAAGTCGGGTCAAGGCTAAAAATAACATACCCGAACTTGAACCTATTTGAACTCGGGTTAGTCGGGTTCGGGTCAACTCGGGTCAGGTCAATTCGGGTTTGGGTCAAACCAGATACGAGTAAAATAATCATAAATTTGCATATTTGTTCTAATTTATATAGATAATTTATAAAGTAATATATTTGAAAATTAAAAAAAAATATTTTCGGGTCAAATGGGTCGACTCAAACCCAAGTTAGCCAAACATTTTCAACTTGATACCCGACCCTATTTAGTATTCGGGTTAATCGGGTTGACCTGAATAACCCGAATTCAAATTTTGACCCGAGTAACCCGACCCGAATCGGCTTAGCCGGGTTGGGTTGGGTATTTTGACACCCCTAGTGACATTTAATACCATATAGGATATCATTTGCAAATGGTCTTTGATATTTACTTCACAAGATTAAAGATATGTTCAAATAGACAATATCATTTGCTATTCTGGCTGATGTCCTCCATTGCATATAGCTAAAGAATATTTGTGTCGTATACTTTAGTGAGGGGTTAGAGAATATTATACATTTCGTTCTTATGGTTTAATTTTGTAGGTTTATGTCAGTTATGTGAAATCATGTAAGGAGGCCGAAAAAGTTTTTAAAGAGGTGATTTAAACATATTCCTAGTTCATTTTTAGAGAATATAATTGGAATTGTCTTTCTACCTTGAAACTGATCTTGAACGTGATGCATATGCATCTACCTTGAAACTGATCTTACATATGCACTTCGGAACGATTTAAGAGATCAAAAGCTAAAGAAATTGTTGTATTTTCCTTCTTTTTTCCTCAACTTTTTGTTTTTTTAGATTGCTGATGTTTATATTTCATTAATTAACGTATAGGTACTTTGAAGTGACTAGCGTTCGTTAGAGAACAAAGAGTTGAACGCCATCATTGGTGCATGGTTTACATTGTGGCGCGATTAATCCCAACTAATGATGTTCAATTATGTTGAATTCTAGTGTTTTTCTTTATGATTTGATGAATTCTAGTGTTTTAATTTGGATTTTTTCTAGGATTTATGTTTACTTCAATTAACGTATTATCTTAATTTACTTTGTTGATTTTGACATTTGTGGTGTATTTTTAATCACTTTATATATATTTGCTGCATTTATATATATTTCTTTATAAAAAAACATTTCTATTTTTTTTTTAAATTTAGAAATGATTTTTTTTTTATAAATAAATATACCAAAAAGACTGGTTTTGAGTTAAAAACACATCTTTTTTACTCTATATAAAGATAGATTTGATGCTTCTATAAAGATAGGTTGTAGGAGAACCGGTGTCAATGTCCAATAAAAATATGTTTGTTTACTATATAATGGAGACCGATTTTAAGGAAAAAACCAGTGTCAATGTTTCTAATAGAGATAGGTTACTAAACCGGTTTCTATATGTTTGGATCATGGAGATACCCCCCTTCAGAGAGTGGTTTCAAAACCACTCTTTATGGACCATTTTGACCGGTTTCTATGAGATTTTTTGTAGTAGTGATAGTAATGGATTTGATCGAAAGTAGGGGTGAAAACGAGCCGAGCCGAGCTCGAGCTCGTTTAGGCTCGAGCTCGGCTCGTTTATATATAAAAAGCTCAAGCTCGAGCTCGAGCTCGAGCTCGTTTCGAGCCTCACATTTTGAGCTCGAGCTCGGCTCGTGAAATTTTTCACAAGCTCGAGCTCGGCTCGTTAACACAAAGCTCGACTCGTTAACACAAGGCTCGAGCTCGTTAACACGGTTATACGTAGAGAAAATATATATACGTATATATTTCTAGGGCTCGTTTAGGCTCGCGAGCCTAAACGAGCCTTTTGTATAGAGCTCGGGCTCGAGCTCGATTATTAAATGAGCCCAAACTTAGGCTCGAGCTCGGGCTCGAGCTCGTTTAGGCTCGGCTCGTTCGAGCTTTTTACCGATCCGATCCCGAGCTTTTCACGAGCGGCTCGGCTCGTTTCCACCCCTAATCGAAAGTGCACATCTTTACTACTTATCAATGTTTTAAATCTCAGTCGTTCAACCGGTTGAATCGGGAAACGGTTAGAAGACCGGTCCAGATGTGGTCGGGTTTTTGATTATTTGAGAACCGGATTGAATCGACGGTTTTCATTGATCCGAATCGATTTTAATAAACATAGTCGGGTCATGACTTTTGTTTTTTTTTTTCCTTTATTTTAAACAAAAAAAACTTTTTCTTTCCTCTAAAGTTAACAAAACCCTTTTGTCATTTCATTTTCTCTAAACACAAAAATTATGTTAAGTTAAGTTCTATATTGTTATGTACAAACATATAATGATTTAGAAAGTTTATAGTTAAATTTAAAAGTTAAAGTGATGGTGACTAATGCGGTTATTTTGGTAAAACAATAAATTAGAGTTATAAATTAATGTTCATATTATATTTGCTTCATTTAAAAGGTTCATTAATAGAAAATTGATTCTAAAAACACCATAGAATTATCTCATTTTTATAAACTAGAACTATAATTATGTATTAAACTAGAACTGTAAATTAAATATTTTTGTATTTTCTTTAGTATTGTAGATATAAAAATTAAAGATGAAAACCAAATAGAGCTATCGTTCAATTAAATGTAAGAGCGTTTTTGGACAAATACCTAGAAATTATCAAAGATGTTATGAAAAGTATACATAACCGGTTCGACACAGCGGTTGAACTGGTTGAACCGACACCTCAACCGAGCAATTAAAAAACCGGGTTTTAAAAACATTGCTACTTATAAAACAAATTTATGTATTCTTAAAAACTTAAAATCTCTTAAAAATGAATAAAGTTGATTCCCCAAAATACCTTTTAAAATAATTAACTTACATAAATCTTAAATGTATAATTACAATACACTTTTTAAACAATAGACATTTTTATTAATAGAAACATTTTAGACCTTTATAATACCTCTTAAAATAAATAACTTAAATAAATCTTAAATGTTGCTCGTGGATGAACAGATTCTACACAGTTAAACAATAATAAAGACATTTTACTAATGGAAACTTCAATTACCTTTTGATAAAACTAGCAGGGTACTCGCGCAATGCGGCGGCGGGTACCCTGTGACTAACTTTTATGGTGGCGGGTACACTCGGCCTTATTGCTAATGTTTTAGATGTGTGTGAGAGAGATATGAAATGGTTTGTGTGTATTTATATAGTGGATGCGGTTATATGTTTTTAATAATCATTAGCAATAATAATGATTTTTAGCGGTTACACGTTTTTACTAATGAGCTATAAATGATTTGAAATTGTATTTACTGGAAACGTCTACATTTAATTTTGAATAATGGGATGTATTGAATTTTAAGTCTTCCTCTTATAATAAGTGTGTAGGCTTATTTTTTTAAGACTTCCTTTTTAAGAATGACCTATGATGAGTGTGTAAATACTCATCATTTTTGGTCAAATCTGAACTGCAAAACGTTTAAAAATGCTCAGAAATGCATCAAAATACTGAAAATATCTCAAAATTGCATTTTATATGTTTCAGATGCAAAATGTTTAAAATCAGATGAAAAATGAGCTAAGTTTGCATAATTGGCAGTTTCAGTCCCCCAAGTTTTAAAAGTTGTCAGAAATAGTCCCTGAGCACTTAATTTCAAAAGAAAAATCACCAAAGGTCCTTTTAAAATCATAAGTTGTCAAAATTAGTCCTTTGGTGAAAAATATCAAAAGTTTTGAGAAATTACAAATTTGGTCCTTCAAGTTTAAAAATTGGCAAAAATGGTCCTTGGAAATTTGAAAATGTCAAGTTTGGTCCTTGTACTATTGGAGCTTGTCACTTTTGGTCCCTTGGAACAACTTTGACAAAATGGCAGCCTTGGTCCCTTGTTTTTCAGAAATTACACAAAAGGTCCTTGATTATTAAACCTTTACACCCCTTGGCCCTTGTCATAACACTTGTGACCCCTGCCAAACCAATTGGACCCTTTCATTTTGACCCCCCTTCATAATATTAAAACCGGCCAAACCCTCTGGTCAAACAAAACAACCCCGCGCCTTTTTTCTTTCTTCCTCACCAAATGCCCTGCAACACTCAAGCTCCCACACCTCCAGCTCAATTCCCACTCTCCTTGTTCCCCCCACCTCCACCAAACTCCAAAGAACATTTAATGCCCCCTCCTCCATTTCACTCAACCCTCCCAGTTGATATATCATTTTGGCGCCAAAAATTGATCCAACGGCCAAAAATGGTTCAAGTAATCCAATGGCCTTGATTTCAAGTGGGAATTAATCAGAGAGGTGAGAGAAGCATGTTTGGTGTATAAAAGAAGCAAGAAGAAGGAAGAGAAAGGGTAGCACTTAGTTTAATTTTCAAATGTATGTCGTTTTTAAATTCTTAAGTCTTAAATAGATTCTTAGTTGTTATTTCAAGTTTCATTGTATCAAATTAAGTTGTCTCAGTGTATTACAACTCTTTTCAAGTATCAATTCAAGTCTGTGTTAATATTTCATGTTTGCATATTCACTGTTGCAAAATTCAGTTTCCAATTCTTATGTCCAAGCTTCAACTAGCTTATTTTTAAGTTCAAACAAGCTTATATAAGCTTCTTATAGCTTTTTGTAAGCTTACATTCAAGTTTCAAGCAATTTTGGTTTTTGGTCAACGAAAGTCAACTGAATCATCATTTGGAAATGGAAATGGAATTGGGTGATGCAGTGCTGGATTTGGGTTGATTTAGAATCTATTGGGTTGATATATATAGGATAGAGGTTCTTTGGTTGACTGATCTCAAGCCATTGTGGCTAGGACCAAATGTAAGTCAATTCTAAATTTATTGCATAATCTGTGTTTGTAGTTATCAATAGTTGAGACTTGTTTATTTAGTGGTAACTAAGATTACTTAACTCAGTTTGATCAATTATACAAGCTAGTTTAGCAGTTGGTTTAGTTTTATTTGCAAATCAGTGATTTAAAGTGGTGTTTGGATTGTGCAGCAGACCTGTATTTGAGGCTTGCTCAGTGGTTGAGACTTGTTGTTCTAGGCTTGTTTAGCTCATTTACACTCATTGCTATCATCATTTTGCTTCTGTAAATGCTCAAAGTCAAAATCACTTTAATCTGTCTTAATTAGACTAACTGTTGGGATTTTGTAAATTCAAAAACTTGTTTTGTGTTTAAAATACATAGATATAGCTTGCATTAGGTGTAATTCATCATAATACATCAAGATCAGTCCACAAATTGGTTTTAAATTTCATAAAAGTCAAATTATCACAACTGCTTTAAAAGTCAAAAATTGAAAAAGTCATTTTGAGCCTAACTAGGATGAATTTTCATGAACTCATTTCTGGGCCAAATCAAATGAAATTGTGGGTTTAAAAAGTTCAGTTGGTCTATGTTCTTAATTTCATTTTTGCAGATTTTTAGTAATTTTTTATAAGCTTCAAATTGGCTTGTGATTTTGGCCTTATCTCCCCTGTGCACTGACTCAGTTAATACTGAGTCTGCACAGGTTTTGAGCAAGGCTTGTAACAAGCTCATAAGAGCTTGTCCAAAGCTCATTTATGGTTTACAAGTTCTTGGCTAGGTCTAGTGTAAGTTCCAACTTCTGTTTTTTTAATTTCAGCTTATTAAGTAGCTTATTTTCTAGCTGTAAAGTTGTGGCTCAAAAATGTTTTTGCACTTAGGCTCAATTCATCAAATCTGTTCAAACAGCTCAATAGAGGTTAAGGATAGTTGTAACTTGTTGCATTTGGGTATTTTGAGCATATTGTAGCTTCTGTATAAGTTTGGTGGTCATTTGGTGCATTTGGCTTATTCTAAATGCTTATCTATAAGCACTTGTGACTGCAGTTTAATAATCCCACACACAAGCCATTGTTTTTATATTTTTCCTAGATTCACAATATTAATTTAGACTTTTCCTGAAATTTTCATAATTTTTCATCACTGTTTGCTATTTTTCTTCATTTAAAACAGTTTTTAAGTCATTTTAATTAGCTTTTAATACAAATAAATCAGAAAAGTTTCCAAAAAATAATTTTTCATTTTTCTTAGGTTAAGATAAATATAAAAAGTCAGAAAAATATTTTTCCAGATTTTTCTTAATTAAATTTGTATTTTTAAGCAATTTAAGTAGTTTTAAATAGTTTTTAATTCATAAAAAATACAAAAATAATCAGAAAAATACAAAAATAGTTTTGAAAATTCTCTTTAGTTATTTTAGATTTTTCTAAGTCATAATTTCATTTTTCTAGCTTTATTTCATATTTTCTTGTATTTTAGGGTATTATTAAATAGTTAAAAATCGTTTTTAATTAATAATAATTAGATAAATAGTTTTAAAAATAATTTTATTTTTCTAAAAATTTTCTTTTATCATTAGGTTTGTAAAAATGTCAATTTTATATTTTTAGGATTAATATTGTTTAAGTTTCACATTTTCTTTTGTACGTCACGTAGTTTTTTTTTTTAATTTAAGTTTTATAAAAGAAAAATCAAAAACATCATTTTAAAAATAGTGATAGCATTTATTTAATATATTTTATCTTTTTAATTTTCTTTAATTTGCATTTAAGCCCCTGTAATTTATAAACTTTTCCTTTAGGAATAATCGATCATATCTCTTTTCCGTTCAAATTCTCTCGATCACTATTCGTTTGGTGATTCATCGCACAGCTCGTTGGGACATAACGACCTGGGGAAACCCTATACTCTCCTGATCTTCATTGCATTTGTTTCCGGACTGTTTGAAGTTTGTTACGGTTAGCCATTCACAAGTGGCTAGCTTGTGTGACAAAACTTGACTGTCTGGGAACGAATCAACCTAAATGCATTATAATGTAGTTAAAATACACGGTTTAAACAATATAAATTAACAACGGGTGTATAACTAAATAATGTCCAGTGAAACTTCAAATACCTTTAAATACCTTATTAATACCCCCTTAATGCTTCTTCTTAAACTTTAGTCTTAAATGACAACTTGTAATTGAAATGGAAACTTTTCTAAACACAACTTTTTTTGTCATCTCGGATACACTATTTGTTATTCCCCGTTCACTATCGCTTAAAACAGTTTAAATATATAAAACAAGTTAATAGTGAACTATGACTGAAATTAACATAAGAAAACACACTAAGTAATTTTCAACATAATATTCTTATTAGAAATGAATCAACAAAGAATACGTTACCCAAGTACTTGCGGAATAGTACTTGGGACTGAAATGACAAAGTTGTGTGACTCCTCTCTAAGCTCAGGCTAAGTCTGAGCACAACTCTTAGAGCTCACTGAGCTATCTCAGGAACTAAGTTGTATTTGGAGGAGTGAAAAGATGGCTTGCGTGTGTGTGTGTTTTTTACAATTCACAAGCTTAATCTTTTCACTCCATCTCTTATGCTATTTATACATGTATGATATTTGACTCTTTCCTAAGTGACAAACTGACATCATACAGAAGACAAAATACTTATGTATTTTGTCTCTGTTTACAAAGACTATTCTAGGTAAGAGACAAGACTACTTTCCTAAGTTCAGTGATGACACTGAGCCTGATCTTTTGCCATTCAGGGAAAGTTGACTTTGGTTGATAAGGACTTCGTCTTATCTGATTCAACCTTTCCCGCCTTGTCCCGCTCTTTCTTCAGTCTTTACATCCTTCAGTCTTCTACTTCAGTTTGTCTTCAGTGTAAGAAGTTGGAGAGGAATCTTAGGGATTCAATGAGTTATTGTCATCACTCACTGAATCCATCATCTTCTTCTTGACTCAGTCTTCACCCTTTAAGTTCCGCCTTACTGAGTGGAGAGACTTCTTCTTTGCCTCTTACTGAGTATCATGAAGACGACTCACTGAGAGACTATGCACTCAGTGACCTGTTTGTGTTAACGGATTAAACACTTGGGCTATTTTCTATTCAAATCCTAGATTAAGGGGTTTGGGTATTTACTGAACCCAACACTATTGCCATAAACCGTTTCTTAGGAAATCAACATATGAGACCCGAATGCTATAAACCGATTTTTAATACCAAATGGAAGCTTTTCTTTTTTATGGGTTTATAATTTTTGAAGCACATCAATTCCTTTTTTATATTTAATAGTTTTCAAAAAATTAATTTAATATATACTATATAAACACTATAAATATCTTCTTACTCTTGTGATAATTCATAGTTAAGTTGATGGAAATAAATTTGAAATACCATTGATAAAAAAATATAACACATTCATCACTCAGTTAATAGTTTAAACATTGTTTAATCCTCAAACTTTTATCATTTTTCACTTATAATATATATATATATATATATATATATATATATATATATATATATATATATATATATATATATAGGGAAGGGATCCGGTAAGAAGAAAAACTAAAATGAGAAGAATAAGAAGAATTTCTAGCCACACATTTCAAATAAGAGAGAGATTTTCAAGGGGAGATGCATCTATTTTAATAGGTGCATCTGAAATGTGTGGTTGTGGTTTCTTCTTATCCTTCTCATTTTAATTTTTCTTCTTATTTGATCCTAACTCTATATATATATATATATATATATATTATATATAACAGGAGGCATTTGACATTAATGCCACCTCAATGCCAACTCAATGCCACTTCAATGCCACCTCAATGCCACCTAATCAAATTTCATGCCACATAATAATTTTCGGATTTTTATTAAACATTTTTGAAAATTGTTTATAAAAAAGGTGCCTTGCAAGGATTGAACCTTGGTTGTTTTGATAAATAACTTGTGTGTTTACCACTTAAGCAACAAGTTATTTTGATAATTATGTTACATATTATAATCTATAAATGGCTATAATTATATTGGAATCATATACTAAATACAATTTATCTACAAAAATTATATTAAGTAATTATCTTTTTAAAAACTTTTTATACATATCTTTTCCACAATATTAATTTGTTTATAACCTAAAAACTTCTACGTGTTTTTTTTCCAAACCCTATTTTTCTATGTAATCATTAGTAATTATGATTGTAACTGTGACTAGATCTTCAGCTATGTTAGTTATAAGAAAGTTGATTCATTGGTTTTTAGGTTATGACGATTTTGTTTGCTGCCGTTGTCTGGGATGCTCCAAACTTGGTATGCATCTTCTGTTATTTGATTTATGAAGTATAATGGTGACGAATATTAATTGTATTACTTACAGTCGGTTTAAGAATCTCAAGCTCTTCAATTTTAACACATGCAAAAGTAAACTCTTGCTTGCAATAGATACTCTTTATGTTTCAGTTAGTGCTCGCTAATACACTTTTGACAACCATGGAGACACAATTGATCAAGAAGCGGAAGTTTATTAAGTGGTCCATGTGGCTTGAACCTGGAGCTTATTTTATCTTACATGGTGCAATATTGTTGAAGTATTGTGCATCTAATATCATATCATGAACTGTTTGACAGGTTTGGGAGATAGTGTATTCAAAGGATAGTTCAGTGAAAGAGGTTACAAAAGTTATGAAACTGAAGGGCCATAAGGTTATCAAGCTTCCTGTACGTCTTTATGTTCCTCTCTTGGTGTACTTTTATAATTAGTTTTGTCTATGTTCCACTCTAAATATCCTTCAAGTATTCTTTAAAAGGTCCGGCACAAGTTGATTTTTCGGAAATGTATATGAAGCAGAAGTATCTCAACCAAGGGGGAAAACTAAGGCTGCTTTTAAGCGTTTAGATCGTAAACATGGGCAAGGTAACCCTCAGTTCTGGAAGGAGGTCATGATGCTTTCCGTTATACCCATGACTTACATTCTGCAAGTATGTTGCCTTTCAGTTTTTTAACAATGAAACGGTATTTATTTAATGCAAGGTAACACATATTGTGCTTTTATTAGAAACTTAATTTTGTAATGTAGTCTGTATAAGTTGTTAATTAACTAATTTTATGACGTTGGAGTTTCAGTCATTCTTTTCGATATGTTTCTTTCAAGAACTAATCATATATATTAACCATTGATCTGTTTTGTTTTTGTGAAAGGTGGTGAATCGTTGGAGCACAAACCAGTAGCACCGCTGGTGGTGAATTTTTATATCAAGCTTTTTTCAAATGGCGTACACCAAATACGCTAAAAGCGGTCCGTAGCACAAACCAGTTATAGCACAAGCCAGTGACACAACTTTTTATATCAAGCTTTTTCCAAATACGCTAAAAGCTGGATCGTTGGAGCACAAACCAGTAGCACAGCTGGTCCGTGCTTGAAATACGCTAAAAGCTTCCTAAAGTACATTTATCTATATACCTTTTGAATATTAAATTATATATGTACGTGTGTGTTTTTTATCATCCAAAGGAATAATCAAATAAACTTCTTCATGTACAGGCTATATAAGAGGGTCTAAAAGGTGTTCAGTTAATGAAATACATGGTATAAAGACAATCACGTACATATATAACCTCTTATATAGCCTGTACATTTGGTTGCGATAATTGAAAGGGGTGTTTGACTGTTTGGTTGGTTGAATATTTTGGCAGGTTGTCTTTTTCACGAATTCAGGTACAGAAGCAAATGAGCTAGCAATGATGATTGCACGGTTGGACACAGGGTGTCAAGACATTATATCGTTGAGGAATGCTTACCGTGGGAATGCAGCCGGGACAATGGGGGTTACTGCAATGTGTAACTGGAAGTTCAATGTTGTGCAGGTAATATATTTCCATTTTCATGGCTCGAAATTTGTTTAAGAATCTTATTATATAGACATAACGATTTCGTGTCTGGAAATTCATTGTTGTGCACTCAGCATAGTTTTAGGGATATAAACTTGAGTATACAAAGTGATAAAATATAAATCATATATTACTACATTAGTTATAGATATTACAAATAACATGACTATGGATCTTATTATAATGTACTTTTTTGGACAACTAGAGTGGTGTACATCACACACAAAATCCAAACCCTTATAGAGGTGTATTCAGGTCCGATGGAGAAATGTATGCCAAAGACGTTGAAGACTTGATCCAGTTCGGAACATCAGGGCAAGTTGCTGTTTCATTTTCGAAGCAATTCATGTTTAATCATTTAATACAGCTGAAAAGTTACCTTTCCTGTTTTTCGTTCAAAAATATTGTTAATAGTGTTTTCTAATATGATAGGGTGTCGGAGGAATCGTTGAACTGGCTCCGAATTACATGCCTAACGTTTATAGTACCATTAAGAAAGCAGGAGGGCTTGTGATAGCCGATGAGGTTCAATGTGGATTTGCTCGAACTGGAAGCAACTTTTGGGGATTCCAAAACCAAGACATCATGCCTAATATCGTCACAATGGCAAAGGTATTTGGTATGACCTTAATAGTCAACTGACCAAAATGTACATAGTGTACTTTAGTTTATGCAAAACCTTTATCTATCACAAATCTCTTTTTTATGTCATCAACCTTTTGGTTTTTGTATAGTCATTGGAGATGTACGCGAAAGAGGTTTACTACTTGGCATAGAGCTTGTCACTGACCGGGAATTGAAAACACCTGCAAATGCACAAGTATTAGAAGTCATGGACAATATGAAAGGTACAAATACTTTATATACAGATTATTTAACTTAGGATATCTTGTGGTATCTACAAATACATACAACATAAAACGCAAATAAAACGACATACTATTACATATATTTCGAGATGCATAGAGCACTATCATTGCTATGAACCCGGCCATTTGAGCTATAGAACTCACAAGTAAGAAACATGATGTTGAGATTTTTTTCATGTGTAGATTTAGGAGAAATTATTCTTATACAGATGTTGCAGAAACTACAAAGGAGCCGCATTGAATCTTGATTTGTAAGCCTTGAACGTCATTAACTTTTGAACCAGGAGAGTTAGCCAGGTTGCATCCGAGTGTGGCATCAAACCCTAATGACATGACCAATGAGACTAGAACCCTGGTTTACATGGCACTAGAGGTATGTATTTAATGTGCTCAGTGATATATATAGATCAATTTAACCATCCCATTTAAATAAACTCTTTAATTAACATGAAGACAGGTTCTAAATGGCAGCGCATAAAGATATTGGGGATGTTTATTGTGGCAGTGATGTGTATGATGTCTGTGAGGGAATCGATTACGTTAGGGTTGTTGATGAATACTAAGGGATTGGTGAAACTTATTGTTCTTAAGATCGGCAAAGAAAAAAAGATTAGTGTTTTTAACGGGGGCTAACTGTATCAAGCATAACATGCTTGCAATTAGTAAAAAATGGAAGTAGGCTTTACATCTTGGTGCAATTAAATTATTCTTTTCAACTCAAATTTGGAATTCAGAATCATAATCAGATCAACATATTTTTTATTCTCAAGTTTGCAAACTTATGTGCAGTTAAGTACAAATTCTTCTGAAAACATGATCCCACCTTGCAGATAATTCTCCTATCCACTTAACTCAAAGTGAACAGCCTCTCAACTTACCAAAGAACCAAGTATTTTTACAAATGCATTTGACAAGGGTTGAAGGTAACACTTTGACATACTCCTGTTACTCTTAAAACTAAGTTTTAAAATGTTTGATGTAAGTTCTCCATTACAGAATAATATATTACAAAACTTGATCATCATATTATCTTCAGATTCTACGCTCAGATTTGTTTTTATAATATTTTCATGAGCTTTTCATTTATATTATAACTTGCGAGTTTTTTTTTTTGGATCAGTTCACTACACAAAGAAATAATGTTTGGATGAGACTGGAAATTCATATATCAGATGTGTATATATCAGCTCATTACATAAATGAGTTATGTTTGGATCAGAAAACTACAAAATTTGAAGTAGACCAGGTCACCGATGAAACGAACAGACTAAAGGCCGAATGGGTATATCGGGTATTGGTAGAGTTGGTCAAGCGGAAGCGGCTTTTCCTAGATGTATGACTGATGAAGGGGATACAAATGATATGTGAAACGTGTTGAGGGAGTCACTTGATTGTCTACATGATTTGAGGTACGTAAACATGTTCAATTATACTTAGCATCAGTTAATTATTTCTTTTCCGTTAAGTGGTGAATCAAAGGCTGTTTTGTAATCGTCTCTCATCTTAATTTTACAACAGACGAGATGCTTTGTTGGTGGAAGTTGCAGACATGGGTGATGTAAGATTGAATGCAAGAAGTAGTAATGATACAGGCCGAGGTTCTAAGAAACGGAAAGGCAGAGGTGATGCTCCTTATGACAATCGAGGTTCAACTCATTGGCTGGAGCATCTTCGAAAGTTTCTCATGTAATGGTATTACTATATTCTTCTTGAGGGATATCTAATCGATTGTGAAAGAGAATAAGCCCTGCTAATGATTAAAGAATGTTTATATCTAATTTTGATATTAGGCATCTTGCTAAATCATGAACAACTGATATGTATATGATACTTGATTAGTGGTTCTGCATGTCTTTCGAAAGTAGTTGACGTTGCATTAGTGAAATGTTTTTCCAATAAAAGAAGTTGACATCGGTGTCATTTTAACAAAGCAACATATGTTATGAACTTATGACAGGTCTTAAAGAGTTTTGTGTTTCAAACAACCTGCAGGCTGCAGCAACATGACTCCCATTATCGTTCTCAAGGTAGAGACCATGTCCTTTGATATTTAACTTTAAAAAGTCAACTGAGCAACTGCTGTATAGGACAGTCTTGACCAATTTACATAAACATAAAATGGGTCGCATTAGATTACCGGGTGACACATATTGCTATATATACTGATTAACTGTTTGCTGAGTTATGTCTGATCTTAAAGATTTTATAATTTAATTTTTGACTTTTTAGAGTCAAACAAGCTACAGTTGAAATAATATGTGGTTGTTTTATAGGATTACCAATTAGCCTTCGTAATTGGAGGTAGTGGTCGTACCTGGGGATGCAAGATATTTGAACAATTCCCATGTATGCAGTTCCAGGAATCAGGTTCACAAACCACAACAAACTGCAGGTTCAGTAAAAAATACTACAACCATATATAATAAAGATACACACAACAACTAATCCTCTGAAATGGTATGTTTCCTTTTTCAGTTACTGTTTTATAGCATTCATTTATGATAGCACTGGTAAAATAACAGTCACATGTTTTAGTGACGAACTAAACTCGCGGTGACAGATTGAAATCAGGTTTTACAGGCATTAGAACATAAAAACCCATAGGAATTACCTCTGGATTTGACTGCATTAGATGGAACAACACATCTGTTCCAGCTGCATTCCAGTTCAGAAAGTACAAAGGAACGAACAGATTTCATCCTTGACACAGTGATGGAAAGCAGACCGCTCTTATTAATAGCACCCGACACTGAAGCAAGGAGCACGCTGGCAACATTGATGACCGCTGATGTCTCCCCAATAAAGAGACTGACACAAGACATACCTGAAACATCTACACCAGCAACAACAGAGGACACTGACTGGGTGCAACTCTCGGCTGCGAAAACTGAAGCAACAAAAATTCTTCCAAAAGATGCCACAACTATCTTTGAACGGGTCAGACTTTTAACTACAAATATGATGTTTATTTTTTCTGGTGCACAGAATTATGTTGAAGATATATTGAGTGCTTTAAAGCATTGGTCGAATAATTACCATTGCAACTTCATTGAGCATACTTGTATGGGTCAAAATAATTTTAGACTGTTTGAACACATTAGCGACTTGCTAATATTGAAGGTTCTTTCTCTCATTGGCATTCTTTTTCCATCCTGTATTTAGACTCTTTTTTTAATAACATGATTGTATTTACAGGATGATACCAGAGATCATAGGGATGTATACCAACTAATGATATTTTTTAAAAAATTAATAATCTTGAAGAATCCGTGGCCATGCTTTGGCAATCCAGAAGCCTCACTCATGTTCTCTGCTCTAATGTTGCAAAGGTGGGGTCGTGGCTGAATGGGGTCAATATCCGTTTGCTTCTGTCTCAGCTTTCCAAGTCAGTGTTGGTCTAGCGGGAACGATAAACAAGACGGTCAAACTACCAAAGAATTTTACCCTTTTGGGTCGACCAGGGTATACTTACGGACCTGCAAAGGTTGTTCCTCCAACTACTTTTCTTACTCCCGACAAGCGAAGAAAAACTCAGGCGTTGAGTATGAGTTCCTAACTTCATTTTTTTAAAACTTATATTTTCACTTTGACTTTAACTATGTATGTCGTTTTATTCCACCATCATTGCTCTTAATTAGCACTTCTTTTAGAGAATAGGGATGCTACTCTTATTTAGGCTTTCATAAAAAAGTCTATGTGGAAATATGAATTAGCATCTTATGACTGGTCTATTGGTATGCAGTTTTTCCACAAGTCAAACCTAACGTGACCACCATAACCACCACTTAGAGACCCTTCCGCGAAGGCTGACATGCCACCTTGGAAGAGGGTGCGGTTCGCTATTTATTTTTTTTGCATGTATGCGGATATGGTAAGTGTTGTTGCACTTTACTAAAGTTGGGCACTGCTTTTGCTATTTATTGTTGATGACGCACTCTGGGCTAACAGACATGGAACAAAATCAGCAGGAAATATGCTCAAAAAATATTCAAGGTAAGGATGGTTGCGATAAGTGGAAACTCCTAGACCCCAGGCTGCAGGTCTCGCGGTGGTTAGGCCTGGTAACGATATTTAACTAGAATCTATTGATAATTTTTAGTTAAGAGTTAACACTATGCGCTGAATTTTGGATGGGATTAAAACTGGTATTCAACCGTAAATAGGACTGACTGGACTAGGTAGGACTTACCCACAGTCCTTTAATCATAACCATAATTGACCTGTTCGAGCTTTTACCAGTTATTCAACATGTGACTATTACAGTTTTTGTCATTGAGGTAATATTTATCACATGATATATAATATTCAACTTATAAAAAATAAATACTTTGGTTGTTGATCTTTGGTTTGGCTTGTGGTTCAAGTGTTTTGCTAAAGGTGTGTTTCCACAAGAGCTTCCAACATTGTTATTCCACCTCAAATACTTCTCTTTAGAAGAAATGTGCTTATTTGACACACGTGTACCGTTTATTGTTCGTTTGATAAGAAGCTTGCCAAACTTTGATAAACTAAAGCTTCAGGTAGATAATATAAAACGATGTTGTCTCTTATTTGTTTTTGTTTTCTTATAGCATAGTAAACTCAGTCTGAGAATAAATACTAACAGATACTTACGGATCCCGGAGAGAAAGAGTCCTACCCCGGCATGGGTAGAGATTTTAAAAATGTTAACTCATTGAAATTGACCAATATTTAAGCTCTAACGTTTGAATGGTGAAGCAGATAAGAGTAGCAATGGCAATTAAGCATCGATAAGTAAAGCTTCTTCACCATATGTGCAGCGTGAACGTAAACCGCTAAGGCCTTTGTCTCCTTGGATCACTGATTTGTTTCTCGCTACTCCTTTAGGTGTCAGAAGTTACTACTTTCGCTGGTAAGTGGGTGTTTAATATAGCTTACTATGGTGTCATTTTGTTTAATATGGACCTTACTGTGTTAGCTCATCCGTTTTTTTCCCCAAGGATATGTCGGAATTCCAAAAGGTACCTTCAAAACCTTAACATGTTTGGGTAAACATGGTAATTACATGTGGTTGGTGGTTTTGTGCACACATTTGTTGACAAACTTCACTGAACAAATCTAGGGTGTTGTAAGTCGTGATGTGCATGTTATGTCACTGTAATTACTAGCAATAACCTCTAACCGTGACAGGTATGCTTCAATTATGCAAATGTTAAAGTAGCCATGAAATCGGTAATGCAGAGTTTTTTTCATTAACTTTTCATGTAAATGATGGGTTAGTTTGTCCCTTCCACAAAAGTTGCATGGTATTTCATAGAGGTGGCATAATTAGGGTGGTCATGTGGGTTGTAACAAGTGAAAAGGGTTAAGTTTTAGTGCAACGTTGAGCTATCAAATTGTATTATAGCAAAATCTTCTGACCTTTATTATGAAGTCACTTGAGATATTATTATGTGTTTGAACATGTAATGGGTGACTTTTAGCATGCTTAGCCAATTCATTATCAGTCAAGTCACTTAGCTTAATCTAAATTAAACATAATTATGATTCAGTGGGTTAAAATAACCACCTCTGTTTACCCTTAGAAGACTCTTTTGGACCCAAATCAGAAGCATGTGGTATGCCATTGCGTAATTTACATGGTAGATAACAAATTGAACTGGTCATTATGTTTAATGGATAATTGGACATTTATCCTATCCAATATATGTTATGCATGTATGTTCTACTAACCGCGACTTCAAATATTAAACGCAATAACTGGATTATCACTATTAAAATGCAATGCCAAACGGCCACACATATACATCTTCAGTTCCAATATCTACGAATTTTAAATCTAATGTAGATATTCCTAACTTACATGTAAATCTTTATGGGTCATATAGATTATTTCATGACTTTTATTTTCGTATGTTGTTACTCATTTCATGTAATTGAATGTCATATGGATTATCACAGTTAATTGCAATTGCCCTCATTGATTCCAAATTCTACATTTTGTATCTTTAATAGGTTTGTTTCCTCTCAAGGTTATTCAGATTTCCTGGGAATCAGCTTGGGCAGAATAAACATGGTTTCCACTGGGCTTATGGACCTGTAAGAATTCCATCAGCATTACCCCTATGGGTACCATGTAGGTAAATACTCAAGCGACATCCTATAGCTGTCTTTTAGTGCCTATACATACACAACACAACAAATGTGTAGGATTGTAGTGACCGTTAAAATTTAAATTACTCTGTGGTTGCTATTCAGCTGTTTTTTAACTTTTAGCTATTTATATCTTTTTTACGGACAATGGAACCCCCACTATGCTCTTTATTGATCATTTATATATTTGTCACTGCAGCTTGATTAAGTTCAAATACTATAAACAAATTTCTTTATATGCTCAACAATGGCAAGATACCCAAAAAAAAATTGAAAAGTAATTAACATCTATTGTATCTAAATATTTTTTTCCTCACAGTATGATCCGTATTACAGAAGCGATGGTTCTCAGGCACCACCCGTTCCTGATCAACTAATTTCATTAGTTGAATGCTCAATTCAAGATTCTCAAGCACATGATGATGAAATTCCTTCAATGTACCCCGACATTTGTATAGTCAATTTTTATACCACCACTGGTAGACTTGGTCTTCATCAGGTGAGTTTTTGCCTATACTTGCTTGGTCTTCATCATGGTAGTTTTGTTTATTTACTTTTTATTATAGTAACACGTATTGAAAATAATAATTATTTTCCCTTCAATGTGGTTATGTGGGTCAAACGGCTGGTCCGGGTTAAGCCGACCCATAAATAGTATTTATGCAAATCTTGACCCATCTTTAGATAAAGCCGTTGAAATTGCCAACTCTAACTAATGTTAGTTTTATATAATATATATGTCTATCTAAAATAATTTATTGCAGGATCGCGATGAAAGCCAAAATAGTCTGAATAGAGGATTGCCCGTGGTTCACATAGTAGGGATGCAGATTCCAGAAGTTAAGATTAGTCTACTGATGTGAGCCGATGTGCAGGGAGTTTTGAACAAGTTCTTAAAACACAAATAACTGGTGCTATAATTCAAGCACCTCACCTCGACATTAGAATAGTAGTTGTTGGTGGTGGTTCCAAGTTAAAGTTTCAATTTGGAATGTTGCGGGTTGGACTGGAAATACCATCTGATCTTTCAAAACGTGGCTATGACATTCCAATCCAAGTTATGTATCAAATACATTACTTAAAATACATTCCATTTATTTTCCGTTAAAAATGTATTGGTGAACAATTTAGTATCAAGTCTCTTTCAAACTGATCTTATAGAGAAGAATTTGAGAAACTTGCAAAACAAATTAATTCATATAGAAAAACCAATGATCCATCATTGAAGGAAATGTCAGTGGAAGAAATTGCACAAGGATTTGCGAATGTTGCTATTGACTATACATAGAGTTCATGCTTATTATGCATAGAGCTGTTAATTTTTCTTATC
>BPTQ01000007.1:265628047-265869849 GCA_019973895.1 Chrysanthemum seticuspe
GGTAAAAAGCTCGAACGAGCCGAGCCTAAACGAGCTCGAGCCCGAGCTCGAGCCTAAGTTTGGGCTCATTTAATAATCGAGCTCGAGCCCGAGCTCTATACAAAAGGCTCGTTTAGGCTCGCGAGCCTAAACGAGCCCTAGAAATATATACGTATATATATTTTCTATACGTATAACCGTGTTAACGAGCTCGAGCCTTGTGTTAACGAGTCGAGCTTTGTGTTATCGAGCCGAGCTCGAGCTTGTGAAAAATTTCACGAGCCGAGCTCGAGCTCAAAATGTGAGGCTCGAAACGAGCTCGAGCTCGAGCTCGAGCTTTTTATATATAAACGAGCCGAGCTCGAGCCTAAACGAGCTCGAGCTCGGCTCGGCTCGTTTTCACCCTTATTTATTTTTGATAAATTTCACTTTTTAAATCCTTAAGGACTATTTTTGACACTTTTGCAAAGTTGAGGGACCAAAGTTGTAATTTTGTGATTTTAAACTTCAAAGGATTATTTTGAACAACTTGTGAATCCCAAGGACCTAAAATGATATTTTACAAGTTTTTGAATTACCAGGGACTGTTTTTGACAACTTTTGAAACTTGGGGGACTAAAACTGCCAATTATGCAAACTTAATACGTTTTTTACCAGATTTTGATGTTTTTGCATTTAAAACATATAAAACACTTGTTTGTGATATTTTTATCATTTTAATGTGTTTCTGAGTGTTTTCAGATGTTTTTGGCATTCGAATAGTATAAAAATGATGAGTATTTAGACACTCATCAATCCCCCACACTAAGATATTGCTAGTCCCTAGCAATGATTTGAGAAAATTTAATGGATTTCATCTCTTTACCAAAAGCCATTACTTCTGGAGTAGCCAATTGTTTTAGTTCAAGTAAGAACCTTGGTACAATGATAACCAAATGATTTTGAGCAAATCATAAGCTGTAAACGGATTTGATTTGTCTTTACCAGAAGCCGTTTGCTCTGGACTAGCCAACTCTTAGATAAATTATCAATATTATCTTTGGTGAGCCGATTACCAATTATGGATTTTCAACTGCCTTTACCACAAGCCATAAACTTGCGGGCTAGCCAACTTTTCACTTTTTAGGATATGGTGAGTTGAGAACCATACAATTTTGGGCAAATTGCAAGCCATAAACGGATTTGAGATATCTTTACCAAGATTCGTTTGCTCCTGGATTAGCCAATCCTTATGTGTGTTAGACATGGTGGACTGATTACCATTTGTTGTGTTTAGTACATAGTACTTCCACTAAAAAATTTTTTTAAAATTTGGCCATTTTGGGGGAAAAAGGGACTAAAAGGGTACATTTATGATCAAATTCGCCAGAATTTCCCCCCCACACTTAGAAATGAATATTGTCCTCAATATTCAAAGTACCGGCTGCTATGCCGAAACTTAGAATGTAAAAAGATAACATTACTAGCTAAGTGTAGAAACACAACAATTATTTTCTTTTTTAATATTTACAATTTTCATTCATTTTTTAAGGTCTATATACAACATGTGGGGCATCTCCCCCACACTAGGGTGGTAGAAAGGGGTAAGAAGACAGAAATATGGGTGAAAACCCATATGGTGTGTGCTACTGATTTTGATTACCGAGTCGCTAGCTTGACTCGACCCCGAATTAATTTGTTCATGGGGAAGTAAGTGGAAGAGACAATCTCCATCGGACTTTCATTCAAAATTTTTGTATAAACATTGAAGTACGTGAAAGTTCCACATCGATGAGATATACATAGAACCGGCTCAAAAATGATTAATGAAAATGCCGGGATCAAAAATAATGTCTTCATTCCCGAAGGAGTGAAGAACATGAGAAGAAACGGGATAGGTGAAGAAGAGAAAGAAAGTCATGATAATAATCTTGACTAACTCATCATCATCAGAAAGGGAATTCATGATAGCATGAATTTCATCTTTTAAGCTCAATTGGTCTAGACATATCCCGGGTGTGTCTAGATCAAAGTAGAAGTTATCATACTCCGGTGGAGATATGATATGAGTGAGTTCACAGGAGAACTCCTCAAAGGAAAATGATTCATATTCAGGATTGATTTGAATGAGTTCACTGGGGAACTCATCAAAAGTGAATGATTCATAATCGGGGAGAGAATTATGAGAATGAGAAGTGGTAATACCACTAATCTTCTCTCCCATATGATCAAAATGGAACGTTTGCAATTCGGGAATAGAATCATTGAAGAAAAGTTTACTATCCTCAAAGGGGATAGGATATGAAGTAGGCTTTTCATCAAAAGCCTCGATTCTAGAAATGAGAAGATTAACATTCAATAATGTAAGACGAAGAGCTTCGTCTTGGATTATTTCTTCATCATTCTCTTCTCCTAAGCTGACAAGCTCAGAAGGTAATTCCCCCACATAACTTATGTCTCCACAAGATAAAGAATAGTCCTCATCAGAATTAGAGAACATCTCAATATGATCATTTTGGAAGACAAGAGGAGGAGGGATATCACACACATGATCAAAAATTCCCTGTGACTCTCTTGGGATTGGGACAAGGTCCTCAACACTAGACTTTATAAATTCGTCCGATTCCTTTTCAGGAACAGTGTCAAGAAGCTCATCCCCCATGTTCAGAGAGCGAGTGTGAACCTCAGGTGTGATAGCAGTAGACTGAGGGAGTTGAGAAGGACTAGCAGTTATGGATTCTACAAGTTCCATTATTTCTACTGCTAGTGATTCAGTCATATTCTTTTCTCCCTGTATTTCCACGGATGGAATCTCAACTGATGAACTTGATGAATAAAATTGTAGAATATCAAGGGTATCTTCATCATCATCGTCATCATGAATGAAATGGAATTGAGAGCTAGATTTGAATGCTTTTTGTAGTCTAATTGATTCCCTAATAGTGTTTTCAATGGCAATCTGAGAATCTAATTTAGCAGCCCGTTCCTCAGCTAACAATTCTTCCATGGATTTCTCATGTGACATAGCCGACTCCTCCTTAAGATCTTTTAATAACTCAAGACTCTTCAGTAGAAGGTCTGTCGTAGTTTCATGAGGAGTTGCTTGAATCATTTGGTACTGTGGAGGTTGGTCTTGATACGAAGAGTCGTAATTGTTACAAGGAAATGGATTCCCTGTTTGACAATCCGAGCTAGAGTGAGGACCTCCACAATACTCACAACAGTAAAACTGATGTGGCTGTGAGTTATGTGTGTTGTTGTCATAATTGTTATCAGGAACCTGCTCATAGACAAGCATGTTTCCCGATTGACAATCAGAACTGTAGTGTGAACCACCACAGTACTCACAACAGTAAAACTGCTGAGTCTCACAGTGTGGTAGCTGATGGAATAAATCAGTTGTGTTATGGTAGGAATAGGGATCCTGGTTATAGACAGACCCGTTTCCTGATTCCACCATGCTACAACTGGGGCAATTACCACCATTATAAGGACCACCACACCATTGACAACCAAGAGGGTGAGGATAAGACATAGAAAGAATCAAATGGTTCTAGAGGGTAAGAAATTAAGAATCAAAAGGGTAAGAGGGTAAAGAGGAATATTTTTGATATTTTTGGATAAATATGCCATAAAAACAAAGAATGAAAATATTTTTGGTGTTGTTAACACTTGAGGAAAAGTGTTAATGAACTTTTTGATTTTGATTAACTTTACAAAAAACTGTTTACAAAAAGGTGGTATATGTGCAAGTACGGGTCTGGAAATGCTTAAAACACGCTTACAGCCTCCCCGGCAGCGGCGCCAAAATTTGATTGGTGCTAAACCGTCAAGTTATCTCACGCAAGCTAGCCACTTGTGAATGACTAACTGTAAGAAACTCAAAACAGCTCACACACCAAATTCAATTTAGATCAGAGGAATATAGGGATTCCTGGGTCGTTAAGTCCCACGGAGGATGAATTGGTGTATAAACACTTGATCAGATGGTAGAATGATCACTAAGGATAGTGATCAGTAGGGTTTTGGATGGATAATTACCTAAAGAAAAGATTTACAAATTATAGCGACTTAAATGCAAATTAAGAAAATTAAAAAGTTAAAATCTATTAAATAAACGCTATCACTATTTTTACAGATCGATGAACGTTTATTTTATAAAACAAAATAACTTAAATAAACTATTTTAACTAAAACGTAAACTCAAAATATCTAAAAACGTGGTCTAAAACAAAAACGAGCGTTATTTACGAAAATGGCGCTGGAGCGCAAGATAAAACGTAAATTTTATGAAATAAAAGGCCTACGAATGTAAAACTAATTTTATTACGTACTATATGACAAAAGAAAATTTTACAAAAAAGAATTATATTTTTCTGATTTTTATTTTATTTATTACGATTTAAACACTATTAAACACTAATTAAATGATTAAAAATAGTTAAACTATTCGGAAAATTATGAAACTTTTTGTAAAAATACTAGATGATTTTATGGACCTATGAAAAATAAAATGGGAACAACAGCTTATACGAATAAGCTGTTAAAAATAAGCAAAGGTTAATAAGCTTAAACTGGAACACACCCTTAAGTATTAGATGTTGCAAACTTAAACCAAGAAAGTCCCAAGGGCGCAATGGTTACAGGTACACCACTATCACCCATATAAGGGGGAGGTCGCATGTTCGAACCTTGACCTCCCCTTTTTGCAAAACATTTTTTTTTCTTGATTTTTCTTTTACAAATTTGCTAAGAATACTAAAATAAGCACTTTATAAAACTATGACTTTTTATAAAAACTACAAATAAGCTGAGATTCAGCTAATCTTTTTACCACAGTGGACTAGAAATGAGGAAATAAGCACAAGGTTATGCCTAATTGACTTATGAGCTAGAAAATGAGCAAAGTAAATTGGAAATAAGAAAAGGAACTTATAATAAGCTGATAAGACTACTGAGAAAACAATTTAATTGTAAATAAGCACTGCATAAGCCAAATAAGCACTAGTAAACTGAATTGCACAGGACACTCTTGTTTTTACTAGGCAACTATAAGCTTAATTTTAAGCACTTAGATAAGCTAGATAACAAAAACAAAAACTGGAATAAGCAAGATGACCTGCTCAGCTTTTCAAAAAGCTAAAGTACTCATGGTTTGGTTCACTAGATAGCTTTTGGTGAGCTTTTGAAAAATTGGAAAAACCACTGAGTAAAATCTTAGTGTACTGAGTCAAAATGGGACAAACAAAAAGCTGAGTGCAGCCCTACCTAATAAGCTACAAATGCAAAAATAAAACTTGGATCCTTGAGTCAGCTAGATGAGCTTCTCAAAAAGCTAAAACAAATAAGCTAGAGGCCATTAATAAGCTCTCTAAGAGCTTGTGAAATGGGGTACCACAACTGTGCACAGGGCACTCTTTGACTTTTTGATTGAACTGAAGGTTTGACTTTTATGAGATTTAAACTGATTCTATGGACTGATTAAGATGTATTAAGTTATATTAAGACTAGATTAAGCTATGCTAACAACTAATGAACATGGAATAATGATCATTGATCAAGAAAATCAAACAGACAAGATACAATATGGGATTAAAATCTATTTTGACTTTTGATCAAAGAAGAACTGGTTTTCAATGCTGAGATTAGTTATTAGGTACTAATGAGACTTGAAACAAGTAAAGGCAAATACACAAACACTCTTGAACTCAGTTAAACAGGCTTATCCAAACACCCTTTCAAAGGACTGTTTTGGAACTTTACAAAGCAACTTGTAGATTAAGACCATGTAATTAATGAAGAAGCTTGTAATATCATGTAATAAGACTGAATAAACATAAAATAACAATACTAACAACATAAATCACAAGAATGATGATTATACTATTTTGACTGTCAAAATGAGATTTTTTCTAAATACAGATTTAAAAGAACAACCTATCTATTTTATTGATTAGTTGTGATTAAATATGACCAATAAACATAAACAAACAGGAATTTAAGTTAAAGAGCAACTCTAATATTGAAATGCCAAAATGATCAAACTGCTTACAAATGAGATTCCAAGTAAAAGCTGAGAACCAAGGACTGTAACCAATTCCTATAGCTTCCCAAGAAGCTTTATACCCAAAAGCAATCCATTCATCACTTTACTTCAGTCTTTAGCACCATATCCATACCTTTTTTTATTTTTAACTAATTTCTAAGTAATTTTTGGAAATTTTTTAGTTGTTAAGTAAAACTGGTTTTTTAGGTTTCTAAGAGCTTAAAAGCTGTGTCAATAGCTTATATGAGCTTAAAATCCCTTAACTACAACTGAGAACAACATTTGCATCATCATGAAATTTTGCATAAAGTTGAATTTTTGCATAAACTTGAAAGGGAACTTAAAACTGAAATTGCTTATTGACAAAGGATTAATATACACTGAAATTGATAACAAAAGTACTTGGAAGCTTAAAATTACATTTAGAATATGAAAACTACATGAAACGACATAAACTAAACTAAAACTACACTACTGCTTTTCTCCTCTGCTTTTCCTTCACTCTTTATAGACTTTTTAGATATCCCACATGCTTCTGAGTTGATCCCACCACCATAGGATTTCTGAAACACATCCTAACCATCAATCTTACTTTTGGCGCCAAAAAGTCTTTGGGCAGTTTCTTTGCATTAATTGGGTTTGGGAGGATATGGAGGTGGAGGGGGACATGGTATACAGCTGGGGGGATAAGTTTGGTGAGGTGGAAAGGTGGGGAGAGGTGGAAAAACCACTGGTTTTGAGTTAACAGGGGTGAGGGAGACACTGCTACAGTGTAGGCGGTTTTCTTCTGTTTTAAATACTGGATTGGTTTGGTTTTGGGCCTGAGTTGGTTTTGGGCTTGAGTTAATATAGGATCCGTTTGGTTTGTAGAAATAATAACACAAGGACCTTTATTGTAATTTGTGCAAAGTGAGGGGTTTAAACCTGTCCATTTTCCAAAGTTAATAAGGACCAATGATGCCAATTTCCAATAATACAAGGACCATAAATGCTATTTTCCACTTTTTTAAAAATCCAAGGACCATTTATGTAATTTTTCAAACTCCAGGGACCAAACTTGTAATTTTCCAAAAGTTTATCATAAGGACCAATTTTGTCATTTATAAATAGTACAAGGTTTATTTTTGATAAATTTCACTTTTTAAATCCTTAAGGACTATTTTTGACACTTTTGCAAAGTTGAGGGACCAAAGTTGTAATTTTGTGATTTTAAACTTCAAAGGATTATTTTGAACAACTTGTGAATCCCAAGGACCTAAAATGATATTTTACAAGTTTTTGAATTACCAGGGACTGTTTTTGACAACTTTTGAAACTTGGGGGACTAAAACTGCCAATTATGCAAACTTAATACGTTTTTTACCAGATTTTGATGTTTTTGCATTTAAAACATATAAAACACTTGTTTGTGATATTTTTATCATTTTAATGTGTTTCTGAGTGTTTTCAGATGTTTTTGGCATTCGAATAGTATAAAAATGATGAGTATTTAGACACTCATCAAGTATCAAGTATGTCTCTAGTCGTCTCAACCCGATATGGTCCTTCATCAATGGATTTGAGAATGTTGACACCATTTTCCTTTCCAAGGCAATACAATCTGATTCGTTGAGCCCAAGAATCGTAGTCAGTTCTGTCAAGCATGGGTGGACGAGTATCTGAGCCAGCTGCTTGTACATCCTCGGCAACAGTGGAGATGACAGTAGGGACGTTGGTAGACATGTTAACAGATTATACGGGATTTTATAACTCAATGATTAAACCGGGAAATAGATTCTTTCACGGGATTTTACTAAATCAAGAGAAAACCGTAAACAATCACTCAAGTCGCTAGATGATAAAGCTCTAAGTCGCTAGAAACAAATGCACTAAGTCGCTACCAATTAATTCGCTAGACAGCCAAGTCGCTAGAATCCCAAGTCGTTAGATAGAAAGCAAGTCGCTAAGTAGTAACTCGCTACAGACCAAGTCGCTAGCCAAATTTTGGCAGCAATTCGCTACACAAGTCGCTAGATATGCAAGTCGCTAAAGAGCAACTCGCCACAGACCAAGTCGCTACCACAAGTCGCTACCCGTAGTGGAGAATCCACTACTTGTACTTTAACTCGCTAGATCTAACTCGCTACCTTCAACACTGTAAGTCGCTACAAAAATGTGAAGCAAGTCGCTACCAAGAAACTATTCCGTGAGCTAAGTCGCTAGCTTGAAAAACCATATAAACATCACTTTTCAATCCAAAAACAACCCAACCAAGATGATTCAAGCTTACCAAATGAAAACCTAAACACTTTTGATGATTCTAAACATAAAAGTACCAACAAAATTCAAACTTTAACACAAGAAATCAACCAAATGATGCAAAAACCACTAAACTTTTTCAAACTCAAAAACCACCTAAAAACCACTATAAATCCAAAGATGTGCAAGATATGATCTAACCATGGCTCTTGATACCAATTGTAAGATATAACTTTTCACATACACATCAAACCATAACACAAAGTAGCATATAGATGGAATTCTAGAGAGAGAAAGTTAGAGGTTTAGGGAACTTAGTGAGAGAAAGTGAAAGATATTATTATGAGCTCCAACTCTCTACCTTGGAAGGTAGAGAGTATTTATAGTCTTACATAACTCGCCACACTTTGGGCTGTGGATCAGGCATACAGTGGGTAAAGACCCGTCCGTCCTCCACGGTGTTACTTAACTAAATACTACTTAACTTAAAAGAACTACGACTACGAGCTTTCTAACGATTACATATACTTGAGGTGACCGACTCTTTAATACTGGGAATTTCTAATTCCTAACAGAAAGTCTTGATGATAATGAACCACAATGATGATGATGATGTACTTAGTGTTCTATGATTGAAGAGTTAGATTATTGACTTAAGTTTATGTAGATTACTTATAGTGACATAATACATAAACACTTAGCAAAATCTAATCTTGTGTTTATACTGTTTATTTATTAGTGATTAGAGTTTCTCAATGTATAAACTCTAATAATATTCTGTATCTTTAAACAGTTAGAGGACAACTAGTTAGAAGCATATATGTCTTTTTGCTGATATGTATAAATTGCACAACAAGTATGTACTTATGACCAATACAACTCCAGTTCACTTCAAATCAATTGAAAAACTTAACTAAGACCTTAAACTAGGTTTACAAGCAAAAATCCAGAATTAGCCACTTATGAAACTTCAGTTGTAGTGCACACATATTCATCTTTCAAAACTGTCCCATTCAAGAATCCGTTTTAGGCCATCTTATCACATGTTTTAATTATATAAACACCCACGAGCCTCTAAAATCACAAGGCACATTTTAGTTATCATATTAACATGTATTAATAACTCACATCCAAAATTCCTGACTTCCTGGATTTTTTGTAGATTTTTTTGAAGTGTCTAAATGGGTTAATGAAAGGAAAACTTTTTGTATGTATGTGCAGTTAATTTTCTAGGTAGGTCTGGACAGATGATTTTTGAAACAGTACTTGTACTTGGTAATAAAATCTTGAACATGTTAAACGGGTTTGGGATTATAAAAATAAACTCGAATAGAATATTCGCGAGTATAACTACAAAATCTAAATATAGTACCCATTAGTGCAGTAGGGGTGAGTTCAACAAAGATCACAAAAATCAATAAAATGAAACAATTATAGCTACTCATTTGTCAAACCAAATTATATAAAAAAAAATAATAAAAAATCTTTAAAACAAAATATTATGCAAACGCTAAATCGTTAAACGACAAATAATACACTATCACGACGAGAATTTTTGAATATTTTTCAATAGACGGACACTTCATACTTTTGCAGCAGAGGTAAGTTCAACAAAGATCACAAAATCAACAAATGAAACAATTATAGCCTCTCATTTTCCAAACCAAATTAAAATAAATGAATAAAAATCTTTAAAACAAAATATCTTGCAAACGGTAAATCATTAAACAACAAACAATACACCATCACGACGAGTTTTTTTTTTTTTTTTTTTTTTTTTTTTTTTCAATAGACGAACACTTCAATATACTTTTGAAAGATGTTTTTCGTATTTTATGGGTACTGATATTACACGATATGAAATCACATGTGACTTGTGATATTAGTTTTAAAGTTCAAACCTCATGTTATTTCGCGAAATGCGAAATCACATATGACTTTACAAAATTACATGTGATTTTTGAATTACAAATCACATGTTATTCACAAATGACACGTGATTTTGGTGAGCGTAAATTTTAACACTTACACAAAAAATCGAGAAAAAACTTGTCAAAAGTATACAAAAGTGCCCCTATAATGACATAATAGCGTAATTAGTTTATTTAACGATCAACGGTTTATGAGACATTTAATTTTTAAAAATGAAAATGTAAATGAGTTTCTCTTTTTTAATTATTATTTGGATTAGAAAATGAGTGACTATAATTGTTCATTTAAAAAAAAAAAAACTAAACTGTAGTGCAACACAACCAAAATAGCATTATTACAGCAAAACCAAAATAGATAACGTGCAGCCTCACTTGGTCAACGGAACCCAAGATTTCTTGGATCTGCTGCTTCAACTCGGTCAAATTCGCAATGACTACCACAAAAAAGCCGCCCCTCTCTTGGGGTGGAAACGAGCCGAGCCGAGCCCCGAGCTTGCCAGAGCTCGAGCTCGACTCGTTTAAGTTTTAAAAAGCTCGAGCTCGGCTCGTTTCGAGCCTTAAATTTTAAGCTCGATCTCGGCTCGTGGTATGTTATATAGGCTGGGGCTCGGCTCGTTTATACGATTTGGCGAAAAAAAGTTAAAGCTTGGCTCGTAATATATCTTTATTGAGCTCGTTAATAAGCTCAAGCTCGGCTCGTATATATGTTTAATATTTAAAATATTATAATGTCGTTTAGGCTCGCGAGCCCAAACGAGGTTTGTATGTAAAGCTCGGGCTCGAGCTCGATTAATAAACGAGCTGCAACTTAGGCTAGAGCTCGGGCTCAAACTCGTTTAGGCTCGGCTCGTTCGAGCTTTTTACCGATCTGATCTCGGGTTTTTCACGAGCGGCTCAGCTCATTTTCACCCCTATCTCTATCTCTAAAAGGGGTGCTAATTTTCCTCCTTTAAATTCCTAATGGGCTGGACCAGTATGTAAGCTTAGTCTTATCATAAATAGGCCTAATAAAAGTTTGAAGAATACATGTCAGCCCATATCCACAGATCCTCCTAAAAGTACTTCTAAGTTCTAGGGTCAACCTTATCGGCAACAAAATTTTCTTAAACGTTGAAAGGTAATGGATGGGTCTAATCAATCTCAAACTTAAAGAAATATAAGATGATTTAAGATAGACAAAAAGATTATTTACATACCAAGGGATCAATTTACACAATTCATTTTTATTTGATCTAATTGATAAGATTAATCCCAACAATTTAAAAAATTCACTTTCAACCTCTTTTTTCAAATATTAATAACTTTCAAACCGTTAATCGTTAAGCGGAAAAAAAAAATATCATTGCGACGAGCATTTAATTATCTTTTTATAGATAGACACTTTGATATATACTTTCGACAAAATTTGTTTTTTTCGTATTTTTCACGTTTTTTTTAAAGTTTTTTTCGTTTTTTTACGTTATTGAAATTTGCATTAAAAATCATATATGATTAAACACTAATTTGAATATCACATGTGATATTAGTGTTATAACATATATGATATTAGTGTTATATCATATATGATATGTAATATCACATGTGATATTAATGTAATATTACATATGATATACATATCATATCACATGTGATATCACATATCATATATAATTTAACACTAATATCACATTTGATATTCAAATTAGTGTTTAATCATATATGATCTTTTTCATGCAAATTTCAAGTAACGTAAAAAACGAAGAAAAAACGTGAAAAAAACGAATTTTTTTCTTTTTTCGTAAGTATATCAAAGTGCCCGTCTAGAGAAAGATAATTAAATGCTCTTCGTGACGGTGTAAATATTTTCACTTACGATTAACCGTTTAAGAGATATTTAAATTATAAAAAATATGTGAAATTATAAAATGCTTTTAATCTCAGCCATTGATTTTTTTTATATGGATGGTGGAGATGAGTCTCTTGATATGTCAAAAAAATTTGGTAGGTAAAATAACTCTCCTCATATAAGATAAATAACAAATGAAAACTTTAGCCTAATTACAGAAGGATAACTACAATTTATTTTATTTTTTATTTATTTATTTTTTATTTTTTATTTTTATTTTTTTTAAAGGCACAAGGATAACCTTTTAACTTGAAAACTATGCAATCCATGCACACGATTAAATCCGTAACTTCAAAATGATGCGCACAAATGGTCTCTGTCTATGAATTAATATTGGATTATCCATTTGCATGGTTTTTAAGTGAATGACTATCAATGCAATTTTTAAAGTTGAGTAATTACGATGAAATTTTGGTAAACTACATAGAGTCCCTAAAATTTATTGTGTTAAAATAAAAATAACATGTGGCAAAATCGTTAGAATACATGAACAATGAGAATTAACATATGACACATCTCATAAAGTCATAATCGTGTGGTTAATGATGGAGTATGGGATTATATCAATTCTTATTTCACATGTTAATGTTCACA
Organism: Chrysanthemum seticuspe; assembly: GCA_019973895.1. NCBI lineage: Eukaryota > Viridiplantae > Streptophyta > Magnoliopsida > Asterales > Asteraceae > Chrysanthemum > Chrysanthemum seticuspe. The sequence goes on from BPTQ01000007.1 coordinate 265,640,700, forward strand.
ACTAGTTATTTAGTAAAGTGTCGCATAACTGAAATCATTTTTCTGGAATGAAATCATTTCAAGTTTGAATGAACATATTGGTCATGTTTTTTAAGGAATAAAAGAAAATTTGGGTCACTCTATAGGTCCTGCTGTTTTAGTTGTGAGAGAACATGATCGGTCATGTTCATCCAAACTAGAGAGAATCTCAATCATTTTTTTCTTCATTTTTTTGTAAACGTCAAACACATTGACAATTTAAGTTTAGCACGAACAAAATATGCATTGAAACAAGTTCCTTATCAATACGTTTGTTTGTTACCCGGTACAACAAAATTTAGTTGTAATTGTAACTTCAATGATAATCAGTTAAAATTCAATAAATAGCAACACTTCTTTTTTCATAGGTCGATTTCAATAAAGAAATCATCAACAATTCTATTTCACTTTATACATCAGCCAATCAAATCAAACTGAAAAACAACAAATGTGAAAGATGGAACACACATGGTGTGTTCCTTAGATTTGCAAAATACAATGGAGTACTTGAAGCAGATGCTCTCACTTTGCCCAAATAAATAATGTTAGTAAACATGAATTTGGATATAGTTGCATAGAACCTATACCTACATATTTAGAAATAGATTCTATTTGCGTCATTGAATATGTGGGCTGAATTTCAAGCAATGAGTGACAATTATATGTTCAAAAGACAAACCCAATTGGACATGACATGGATTTCCACCATCCGAACCCACAACATCAAGGTCAATCCTATAATACAATGTCAAAGTGGAGACATATATATTTCTATACATCTTGATAATGTCCCACTTAAGATTTAAAATTATGTCATGTTCATATTTTGTAGGTAGAAACAGGTCATCACAGAGATATATTGCTACTTAAATTGTTTTGTGCCTCTTCACTGGAGGACCAAAACGTCAAGACTCAAGATAAGAGTTTGTTAGTAAAGATTCTGTAACTTTATTCTAATAAATGCTTCATCATGCCTCAACGTGTACTGTATATTTATTCTTATACCAAACGTAAGGATTTTGTTCTCATTTTAATCTCTGGTATATATTTCTTTGTTTACTGCATTAAATTTTGTTACACTTTTTTCCTAAAAAGTAAGAGTACATACCAAACTTTTTTCAGATAACAAGGGACTCATCTTTACCATCAATATAAAAAGAAATCAATTGCTGAGATTAAAAACATTTTATTATTTCACATATTTTTTATAATTTAAATATCTCTTAAACCGTTAATCGTTAAGTGAAAATATTTATACCATCGCGACGAGCATTTAATTATCTTTCTATAGACGGACACTTTGATATACTTTCGAAAAAAGAAAAAAAAAATCGTTTTTTTCACGTTTTTTCGTTATTTTTTTCGCTTTTTACGTTACTGAAATTTGCATGAAGAAAATCATATATGATAAAACACTAAATTGAATATCACATGTGATATTAGTGTTAAATCATATATGATGTGTAATATCATATGTGATATTACACTAATATCACATGTGATATTACATATCATATATGATATTACACTAATATCACATGTGATATTCAAATTAGTGTTTTATCATATATGATTTTTAATGCAAAATTCAGTAACGTAAAAAAACGAAAAAACTTAAAAAAAAAACGTGAAAAATACGAAAAAAATATTTTTGTCGAAAGTATATCAAAGTGCCTATCTATAGAAAGATAATTAAATGCTCGTCGCAATGATATATTTTTTTCGCTTAACGATTAACGGTTTGAAAGATATTAATATTTGAAAAACTATGATGAAAGTGGGTTTTTTAAATTGTTGGGATTAATCTCATCCATTAGATCAAATAAAAATGAAGGGTGGAGATTGATCCCTTGATATGTAAATAATCTTTTGTCCTAAAATGATCTTAAATCAAAGAGTAAATAGAGGTTGACTTGATTGGTTATATAGTAATTAATAAATAAAGTAATAGGCAGAAAGAAATAGACGTGAATATAGTTTTGGTATGTTAAACAAATATTAGCCATTAGATTAATTTAAGCGTTAAGTCTATTTATTAGAAACGTACTTTTTTCAATATACACATTTATTAAATCAATTTGTTTTATTACCGATATAGTCATTAAAACTTTCAAATTTTGAACAATATCGAAAATTTTCTTCACATACACTTGCATAGTTAGTCCTTTATACTAACGATCGTTAGTAAATTACTTAAAATTTTGTTTTCTTACGTTTTCGTTCGTTTATACACGTTTTCGTCTATTTTTGCAACTTTTCGTCCTTTTTATTTTAAACAATTTCCCACAAAACGCAAATCCCTTATTTTATAACTTAACAATGGAAATTACAAAATAAATTTTTGTTGTTTTCTTGTTTTCCTTTGTAACGCAAGACCCTCAACTCCCTTCTATTCCTTAAAACAAAAAATACAAACATCAACTAAACGTGTTTTTTATATTTTCAACTGTTTTTTGGAAATAAATTTCCTTTTCAAATTTCTACAAAACTAGAGGTAGAAAACAATTTTTTTTTCTCCAACTAAACGCATCCTTAAGTTGGCATTTTGTTTACATGTAAAATTCCAAATGATAAAACTTTGATAGAAATTAGAGAAAAAAGGCGAAACATAAACGCATATGTCTACTTAAAAGCGGAAGCCGAGGGAAGAGATGGATATGATAATTGATCCCCGTAGCAACGTGCATATGTCATTATACTCGTTGATCATCATATGGGATGAGGAAAAACACATTACAATACCAACGTCCATTTTTAAGGATTTCACCTAAAGGCTAACTCAATAGTTACTCAAATGGTACCGCATGTAATCAAGTTTTTCACAACTATTTGTGTAAGTTCGAGCAATATATTTGCGTATCAAGTTCAGGCTCAAAAATTAACAAGATGATACGATTATATTAAAAGTAATACTCAATTCCAAACGGCTCTAAAACTTCCAATATAAAATGTTTTTCTTATTTGTTTATAATTATTAATATGTCTTTTAATGTCATTTTACATCTTATAATAACAGTTAAACTATTTAACCAAACAATTTTCTTTTTATTAGAAAAACTACAATTATCATTCATTAGCAATCAACTTACAACTTATGACTTACAGTTACGAGTTTACAGTTAATTTTACCAAAAATACTATAATAATTCAAGATTTCAATTCCAGATTGTAGATTTTCGTATAGTGTATAATTGAATGAATATATTTTGACAGTTAAGTTTTCAAATAATGATTGTTGTGATTTGTGAATATACATTTTGAGATATAAAGTTGATAAATATGCTTTGACCCATACTGCTATTGGTATAATTCCATGTCCACTAACGTGGTGATTAAATTGTCCCTTTTGACTTCTTCCATTGACAACATATGCTTTATGGATTTCAAGAATATAACATTATTGGATATTCAATATTGTTGATTTTAACTTTATAGTACTAGTAACACTTTCACTATGTTGTTAGCTGTTGTAACAATAGTAGTATTTATAACATATTTGACCCATACCATCAAGGTAAATTGACATCAAAAGCAAACAAATCAAGGTGAGGATCCAAACGGATTTGTTCTTTTCCTACGATATAATTCAAATCTAGAATGAAATACGACTTTTGGGACCAGTAAAAAAGGTCGATTGCCCTAACACGACAATGATTGTCTGAGCTTGATCATATATAGTATTTGTGATTACAAAACAACTACAGATTACAATACAAACAGAAAAGCCACTGGATTATATGGGGACTCTCATAGTCTCATGAGCTCACTAGTCAATTTCTTTGTGCTTTTTATTTTGTTTTCTACAATTTCAGATAATCACTATTCACTGCCATTTTCCATTGTAATAGCCTTTTCATCTCTATCACCAAATCCCAATGTGGGTATACATACAAGTAGCGGATGCATGCATATATGTGCGTACGTACTTAATTTATGTATGCTATATATGTATTACTCCGTATTATCATAAGAGTGCATGGTGCATTATTATACACACGTTATATGGCAAAATTATTAGCTATAACACGGTTAAAATGCACCTCCCAACGTGTTTTAGGCAAGTTATAGTAGGCACACGTTATGTGGGTTGTGTGTGCGACTTTTTGATTTTTGAGTTTTTTACTTAGTTGGTCACTCTGGTTTCATCGAAATTTCACTTAGTATTCCTCATTCTAATTTTATCACACTACTCATACTTATTTTTGAAACTGTTTACACCACTAGTGCCTATTCCAAAACCTAAGAGCATGTTCAATCATAACACCATAACACCAGTAACACCGTCCACGTCAGCGCCACATCAGCTTTAACATTTAACATTAACATCCCCAAAAAACACCCACAACAATAACATCCCAATAACATCAATAACATTCCCAACAATTCACAAAAACAACCCCTCATTTAGGAGCATAAATGAAAAAAAAAAAAAAAAAAAAAAAAAACGGGCGTTATATGGTTAACGCTGAGGGACTAACGGCGTTAAAGATCTCGGCCTCCAAGGGTGTAACGCCGATAACGGCGTTATTTGGACGAAAACCGACATTATGTCGTTACTGTTGGGGCTGCTCTAATGACCCTCACGTGCCATTCATGTGAAGGTACAATTGTAATCTCACATTTGCTCTACCTATTTGCATATCCACTCACACAGTTGAATTCACAGTACATAGAGATACATCATAATACATTCATGATTATTTGGTAATACATTCATATTCTTAAAACCCTAGAAAGTGAAATCAAAATCAAAAGCATTATCAAGGAACTTATGGTTATTTGTTCAATTAGAAGACGTTCATCATGCGAACTTCATGGAAATAGCAAAATTCAGGCCGCCGTTGTTATGGTTGCTCTCAACCTCTCGTGCTATAAACATATTCTCTAGACTATTGAGGTAAAGGAACATAAAGATTCAATTGAAGAAATGAGAGAAGAAACTAGGAAAATGAAATTGTATTTTAATATGTAGTTGGGTATTCATTGTTGTGATTCCAATTTCTTTTATCAATTGGCATAATTCCTCTGTTTGAGCCAATTAACTCATATGAATTAAATAAGGGGATAGTGGTTTTAAAATGTATGTAACTTGACAATAAACTCATTTGTGGGTGCTCAACTTTTTTTTTTTCTTTATTGTGTATGCTAAACTTTTAAAACCACCTTTTATATGTATCGTTACAGCCTACGAATGTATTACAAAAGTATTATGATGCATTGCGATGTAATGTGAAATTCAAGTGTGTGAGTGGGTATGCAAATGGGTAGAGGAAATGTAAGATTACAATCGTACCCTCACGTGGAAGTCACGTGAGGGTCATTAATTAGTGGTAAAAGTGACATCCTTTTTGAAATAGGGATTAGTGGTGCAAGTAGTTTCAAAAATAGATATGAGTGGTGTATTAAAATTCGAATGGAGACTATCAGTGAAATCTCGATAAAACCACAATGACCAATTAAGTAAAAACATTTTGATTTGTTTTTAAGGTGTAAAATGGGGTTTTTTGTGGTGTTTTATAGGAATCTTATTTGGGAGTGTGTGTTTTTTATTTGTGTTATATGAATGTTATAGAGTAAATGCTGATATGATGGACGGATAACTCGCCCTATAACCTTAACGGTGCACAAAAAGGTAGTATTAATATTTGATTTACATTAGGAGGCTTGGCTTCTAACCGGTTGCACAAAAGATGGAGATGAAAAATCCCAAGCCAAGGGTTTTTCACATTTTGATTCGCAAGGACTTATCGTGGTTAAGCAGGGTTAAGTTATTACTTTGTATTTTGAGGGTTAAATGGTTAAGTTTTAGTTTGCTTTGTTCTTTTTGACATCAACTTGTTTTTTTAGCAAGATGCTTAAATTACATCTACTCTAAACATAACAGAACCGAAAAAACTTATTCAAATATAAGCTAAAAATAACTACAACCGTGTACATGTATGCAACAATCTATGGTAAAACTCCGACCTCCAAACTCACCAAACGCAAATTTGAGAATGCCTTGTCTTTGGAAACAAGAAGAAACCATAAATGTACCTAGATATAAATGTACCTAGATGAACACGACAATATAATGGGTCAATATAATGTTCGTGACCCAAACGACAATGACTCCTCAAAAGGATACCCCCTCCCCACCTGAAACATGTATAAGCCTATAAGGACACCCTCTAATCCCAATATTGCATCTCAAACACAATCAATCCACCCTGCCCCATCTTCACCTACTTATTTTTAAATCATTTAAGGTGTAGTAACTTTAAAGGAATCAAGATTCTAGTTAAACTAGCTATAATGTTAATATAAATTAATAAAAAAAACAATCACATTATACTTTACTTGAGGTGTAGCTAATCAAAACCATGTAAATCCATAAGAGCAGCCCCAACAGTAACGGCATAACGTCGGTTTTCGTCCAAATAACGCCGTTATCGGCGTTACATCCTTGGAGGCCGAGATCTTTAACGCCGTTAGTCCCTCAGCGTTAACCATATAACGCCCGTTTTTTTTTTTTTTTTTTTTTTTTTTTCATTTATGCCCCTAAATGAGGGGTTGTTTTTATAAATTGTTGGGAATGTTATTGATGTTATTGGGATGTTATTGTCGAGGGTGTTTTTTGGGAATGCTAATGTTAAATGTTAAAGCTGATGTGACGCTGACGTGGACGGTGTTATTGGTGTTATAATTGAAGATGCTCTAACTATAAAAAGTTCTCCCAAATACATCAACCCTTAAGTTAGACCAGACTAGACACCGAAAACAAACAAGTAATATCACGACGTACCACACACGGTCAAAAGAAGGATTTTACTAACAGAGTAACAGTTAGTTGCTCAGAAGTTGGATACAAGCAATGACATTTTGTACTTTCTACCAACGTTTTCTTTAAGCTTTTTTCTTTATTTAGACTAGACCCTTTGATTTAATTACTTTTTGATAAGAAACTATAGAATGTTGCTATTGCTTAAAAATTAAAATAACGATAATACTGTTGGAAAAGTGGTTTTTGCAAAATGAGTTTTTGCAAAATTTGGACACTTTTTAATATATGATATATGTTATATATATTTATGTTTCTTGGTAGCTTTGCGTTCTCCTCGACGAGAGCTTCGCAACGAGCTAAAGTATATCCAAAATGGAGTTGAAATGAATGAGATATCGTGTCTCAAAGTGGGACACGTGAAACACAAATTTGGGAAAACAAACACATCCCACATCGCCTAGAAAAGGAAGTGGGAGTGTGTTTATATAGAAATCTTGATATGAACCTTCAAAATGATTTGTTGGTTTTACTCCAACACCTACGTGCGCGCGCGCAGGGGGGGGGTGCAGATTTCAGGATTTCTGGGCCAAAATGAGTTCGAAGCTTCTGAACTCACGCGACCTGCAGACACGAATGCAGCTCCGAAATCTCGCATACCTGCGTATCTTTTTGCTGCTGATTTCGTTGTCTTTATTTCCAGATTTGTATCCATTTATTTTTGGAACTGATTTAAACTTTGTAAACAAGTTTAATAGAATCGGTTTAAATAAATGGAAGATAATTAAAACGTGTTTAATATATATTAACAGATTCGCATATCTGTTTATTTTTTGGCAGATGCTTTTCTTGGTGTCCAAGTTAGGTTTAGCCTATATATTAAACGCCTTTTATCATTCAGTTTTCACAGGCAGAAAACGCAGCTCCACAGCAAACGAGTTCCAACAACCTTCGATCAGAAACACACAGCCTTCGGTGATTTTTCAGGCAAGTAAGTTAAGTCCGGCTGTACAACAGCTACGTACGTTGTACCCTGGGAAACAGACGGCGAATCTGTTTTAAGGGAATCGTGTTTAACACGAGCCTCGTACAATTCTCTTTACTGCTTTTCTTTATTTAACGTTTATAGAGTCTGTCTTCTGCTTCTTCTCCATTCTGTCTGCTGTTATTTATTTATTGTTTTCATAATCTGATTTTTCTTAATGAAGTATACACCGTTTCCCACAGTCTTAAAACAGATTCGGTTTAACCGAATTTATTCACTTTGTTAAGAAATCGGATTAATTAATTAACAGTTTTTTTTTTTAAACTGCTTTCTGTCGAAACCTTGTTGAGTTTCTTTGGAAGTCAGTTTCTTTTAAACAGTTTTACATACAGATTTGGATTAACAGATCTATAACGTTTTTTGTAAGCAGTTTATTATCAGTTTTAACGAAACCAAGATAGAGTTTCTTAAGCTGATTTATTCGATCCATCAAAACCAAGCTAGAGTTTTGTTGACTCAGATCTGGTACAAGTAGATACCATTTAAAACAGTTTGTTTAATTGTTTGTGTTGAATCTTTCAGGATGACAAACACGACTACCCCTCCTGTGACTACTCTTGTGAACGTACCTGGTGCGCCAGTTACCAACACAGTTGCTAATCATGCTGAGAAACCAGAGAAATTCAATGGGCAGAATTTCAAGAGGTGGCAACAGAAGATGTTTTTCTATCTGACTACTTTGAACCTTGCGCGGTTCTTAAAAGAAAACCCACCTAACGTGGAACCTCCTGCAGAAGGTCAATCCTCTAATCAACAGGTTGTTCAAGCCTTGGAAGCATGGAAACATTCAGACTTTTTGTGTCACAACTATGTTCTGAATGGTTTGGTTGATTCTTTGTACAATGTGTACTGCAAGACCAAGACTGCCAAAGAATTATGGGAGTCATTGGAGCGCAAGTACAAAACTGAGGATGCTGGTACAAAGAAGTTCGTGGTAGCTCGTTTCTTGGATTACAAGATGGTTGATTCAAAGAATGTGATAAGTCAGGTTCAAGATCTGCAGGTTCTGCTACACGACATTCATGCTGAGGGAATGACCTTGAGTGAAACTTTTCAAGTTGCTGCTATTATTGAAAAGTTACCTCCAAGCTGGGTAGAATTCAAGAACTACCTGAAGCATAAGCGAAAGGAGATGAGTGTTGAAGACTTGGTTGTTCGTCTTCGTATTGAAGAGGACAACAAGCTGGCTCAGAAAAACACGTATACGCCTGATTCTGCAAAGGCAAATATGGTTGAGCATGTTTCGTCATCTTCAAAGTCCAATGTCAAAGCTAAAGGCAAAGGAAAAGGAAAGAATGACAAGAAGGGCAAAGGGAAGTCTGAGTACCTTGCTCCTAAAGCTGCAATTGTGAAAAAGAAGTTCCAAGGGGTGTGTTTCAACTGTGACCAGCCAGGTCACCGTGCTGCTAATTGTAAGATGCCGAAGCGGGTGACTCCACGCCAGGCTAATATGGTGAATGAAGATGTGGACATGATTGCTATGGTGTCTGATGTCATTGCCATGATCTCTGAAGTTAACCTGGTAGGTTCCAACAACAGGGAATGGTGGGTGGATATTGGGGCTACCCGTCATGTGTGTGCTGATAAGAGTATGTTTCACTCTTTCAGAGCGGTTGATAGTGGAGAGAAGCTGTACATGGGCAACTCTGCAACTGCTGAAATCAAGGGTGAAGGAGATGTAATCTTGAAGATGACATCCGAGAAAGAGCTCAAGTTGACTAATGTCTTGTATGTTCCAGAGATTCGCAAGAATCTTGTTTCTGGTTGGCTGTTGAACAAGTTTGGTTTTCGTCTTGTTTTTTAGTCTGATAAGTTTGTTCTTTCTAAGAATCAAGTGTATGTTGGTAGGGGATATGCCCTGAATGGTATGTTTAAACTCAATGTAATGGTTGTTAAGAAAGATATCAATAATATGAATTCTTCTGCTTACTTGATTGAGTCTTCTAATATGTGGCATGGCCGTCTTGGACATGTAAATTTTAATTCGATGCGTCGTTTGATTAAATTTAATTGCATACCTAATTTCCATATTGACTCAAAATATAAATGTGAAACTTGTGTTGAAGCCAAACTTACAAGAGCATCTTTCAAATCGGTTGAACGAAAAACCGAACCACTTGATATGATACACACTGACATATGTGATTTGAAATCACTACCCACAAAAGGTGGCAATAAGTACTTTATCACGTTTATTGATGATTGTACAAAGTATTGCTATGTTTACTTATTGAAAAGTAAAGATGAAGCTATAGACAAGTTTGTTCTATACAAAAACGAAGTTGAGAATCAACTTAGTAAGAAAATCAAGGTGGTCCGAAGTGATAGAGGAGGTGAATATGTGTCTCCATTCGCTGATCTATGTGCGAAACATGGAATTAGACACGAGTTCACTGCTCCCTATTCACCTCAGCAGAACGGTATTGCCGAAAGGAAGAACCGTACCTTGAAAGAAATGGTTAATGCCATGTTGATAAGTTCTGGTTTAAGCCAGGACATGTGGGGGGAAGCCATTTTAACGGCTACTTATCTTTTAAATAAGATACCTCGTAAGGAAAAAGAAGAGACCCCTTATGAATTATGGATGGGAAGAAAGCCATCATATCAGTACTTACGAGTGTGGGGGTGTCTAGCAAAGGTCGCTATACCGACTCCCAAGGCCCAAAAGATTGGACCTAAATCTGTAGATTGTATATTCATCGGATATGCTAAGAATAGCAGTGCTTATCGCTTCATAGTACATGAATCGAAAAATCCGGATATACAAAAGGGTACTTTAATGGAATCAAGGAATGCTTCATTCTTTGAAACTATTTTTCCTTGTTTAACGAAGGAAACTGGGAGTTCATCTAGAATAGATGACGAAGTTGTCCAAGATAAGAGACAACGAGATGATAATGATCTCCAGGATGAAAGACAAGATCAAACTGAGGAAGAAGAGGTTGAACCTAGAAGAAGCAAAAGGGCAAGAACCGAGAAATCGTTTGGACCCGATTTTGTTTCTTTTATGGTTGAAAATGAACCTACTTCATACCGAGAAGCGGTTACTTCCTCAGAAGGGCCTCAATGGAAAGAAGCCATTAAAAGTGAAATAGATTCTATTTTACAAAATCATACTTGGGAGCTCGTGGATTTACCTCCTGGTTGTAAACCACTAGGCTATAAATGGATCTTCAAGAAGAAGATGAAAGCCGATGGCACCATTGACAAGTACAAAGCAAGATTGGTAATCAAAGGATTTAGACAACGAGAAGGTCTTGATTACTTTGATACATATTCGCCAGTTACGCGAATAACCTCGATCAGGATGATCCTTGCTATTGCCGCATTAAGAAATTTGGAAGTTCACCAAATGGATGTAAAAACGGCTTTTCTGAACGGAGATTTAGAAGAAGAAATATACATGAACCAACCTGAGGGTTTCATGGCTCCTGGACAAGAGAACAAAGTTTGTAGGCTTGTCAAGTCATTATATGGCTTAAAGCAAGCTCCCAAACAATGGCATCAAAAGTTTGACCACGCCATGCTAGAGAGTGGATTCAAAATTAATGAATGCGACAAGTGTGTTTATGTCAAAGACACAAATAGTGGATATGTAATCTTGTGTTTATATGTTGATGATATGCTTATCGTTGGCAGTAACGAAAAGATGATCAAATCTACTAAAGACATGTTGAAATCAAAGTTTGACATGAAGGATATGGGTTTGGCTGATGTGATCCTTGGAATAAAGATCATACGAACTCAGAATGGACTTGTGTTAAGTCAAGCACATTATGTGGACAAAATTCTTAATACTCATAATGCGGGGGATTCCGGCCTAGCTAGAACTCCAATTGACACCAGTAAGCATCTATCTAAAAATAGAGGCTTAGGTGTTGCCCAATTAGAGTATTCAAGAATTATTGGCATGTTAATGTACTTAATGACAGGTACCCGACCTGACTTAGCATATGCTGTTAGCAGGCTAAGTAGGTATACTAGTAACCCGAGCTATGCACATTGGGCAGCTATGACTAGGGTACTTCACTATTTGAGATACAGTCGCGATTATGGACTGCATTATGATCGATATCCAGCTGTTATCGAAGGATACAGTGATGCAAATTGGATATCTGACATAAAAGATTCTAGATCGACTAGTGGATATGTGTTTACACTAGGCGGAGCGGCTATATCTTGGAAGTCTTCCAAGCAAACTGTTATAGCTAAGTCCACGATGGAATCAGAATTTATCGCGTTAGATAAATGCGGACAAGAGGCGGAATGGCTACGTCAATTCGTAGAGGACATACCAAAGTGGCCTAAACCGGTAACGGCCATTAGTATACATTGTGATAGTCAATCGGCAATTGGCAGAGCTCATAGCATAATGTATAATGGAAAGTCTAGACATATCCGTCGTCGACATAATTCGATACGACAACTACTCTCAACAGGAGTTATCTCAATTGACTATGTGAAGTCAAAGGATAACATCGCGGATCCGCTTACGAAAGGCTTAAGCAGAGAGTTAGTAAGTAGATCGTCTAGAGGAATGGGACTAAAGCCCTTGAAGGAATGAGTTTCTATGAAGGAAAACCTAACCCAGTTGACTGGAGATCCCAAGATATGGGTTCAATAGGACAACCTAATCATAGAAATGTGAGGGAAGTCACGTCAATGTGGGGGAGTTACTAAATATTGTAACTTTCCTAGTCCATTCCTATAACAACTGTGACTTGTTGAGAGGTTAAACATATGGCTTTAATGATTCAGGATGAAATCATAAAGCATAATGATTCAAGATGAAATCACAAAACATATGTTTTTAATGATTCAAGATGAAATCACCTATGTGAGAGAGAAGTGGGGTCGCTTCGAAGGGAAATGTGGGGGCGCAATTCCTAAGAGCTCTTGCAGAACCAGGCTAGTGTTCATGACCATAACGAACACGACTATGAGGACTTGACAATGTCAGGGAGAGTCTTGTGTGAAGTGTAATGTCGTCTACGTAAATGGATAATGAGTTCAAGGACATCGCGTCTACTTAGATCTAGGAGACTAAGTGCATCTCACAAGGGAAGGTTCAAAGGGTTACACCTACCTATCCTATGCAAGCCTTAACCGCAGAAATTTCACCGAAACTTTCGTGTGTTTTCGACCGATTTCCATTCATGTGGGGGATTGTTGGAAAAGTGGTTTTTGCAAAATGAGTTTTTGCAAATTTTGGACACTTTTTAATATATGATATATGTTATATATATTTATGTTTCTTGGTAGCTTTGCGTTCTCCTCGACGAGAGCTTCGCAACGAGCTAAAGTATATCCAAAATGGAGTTGAAATGAATGAGATATCGTGTCTCAAAGTGGGACACGTGAAACACAAATTTGGGAACCCACATCGCCTAGAAAAGGAAGTGGGAGTGTGTTTATATAGAAATCTTGATATGAACCTTCAAAATGATTTGTTGGTTTTACTCCAACACCTACGTGCGCGCGCGCAGGGGGGGGGTGCAGATTTCAGGATTTCTGGGCCAAAATGAGTTCGAAGCTTCTGAACTCATGCGAGCCCGCGCGACCTGCGGACACGAATGCAGCTCCGAAATCTCGCATACATGCGTATCTTTTTGCTGCTGATTTCGTTGTCTTTATTTCCAGATTTGTATCCATTTATTTTTGGAACTGATTTAAACTTTGTAAACAAGTTTAATAGAATCGGTTTAAATAAATGGAAGATAATTAAAACGTGTTTAATATATATTAACAGATTCGCATATCTGTTTATTTTTTGGCAGATGCTTTTCTTGGTGTCCAAGTTAGGTTTAGCCTATATATTAAACGCCTTTTATCATTCAGTTTTCACAGGCAGAAAACGCAGCTCCACAGCAAACGAGTTCCAGCAACCTTCGATCAGAAACACACAGCCTTCGGTGATTTTTCAGGCAAGTAAGTTAAGTCCGGCTGTACAACAGCTACGTACGTAGTACCCTGGGAAACAGACGGCGAATCTGTTTTAAGGGAATCGTGTTTAACACGAGCCTCGTACAATTCTCTTTACTGCTTTTCTTTATTTAACGTTTATAGAGTCTGTCTTCTGCTTCTTCTCCATTCTGTCTGCTGTTATTTATTTATTGTTTTCATAATCTGATTTTTCTTAATGAAGTATACACCGTTTCCCACAAATACATAGTCTGAAATGGACGAAAGTTACAGTATGTGATATTTAAGATAAATATGTGACAATATCTTCTTTCATTGACATTAAAGTTCATTTATATTCTTTAGAATCACATCAAAGTTCATTTATATGCATGTGTAGTGTATTAATTTCCTTCACTTACTGCTGGGCTAGTTATCTTAGCCATATATAAGAGTTGAAGATACGGGTCAAACACAAGCTCTAGCTATAATACATGAGAATATATTTTTATTATTTGAATATTTTAACTAAAGGTGTATTGTAGTGCATATAAAGGGCAGACAAGACAGATCACATAAGAAAGAAAAAGAAATAAAGAAGTGTTGGAAGGTCGTTTTAAATCTAAATACAAGAGCACCCTTTCCCATGCAAGGGCTTTACGGGGTTCTCTTTTATCATGATGCTGTTCTACGCTTCATACAATTTCTTGCTTTCCTCAAATGAGTATCTTCCACTTTCGGTACATATTAAATTATATATTCTTTTATGAAGTAATTCATTATATATTCTTTTATGAAGTTATTCATGAAAACTAAAATGTTTATCAATAGAATATATTGTTTTGATCAGAAGCATTGTAATGTAATCTACAAGCATTTTTACTCCTATCCACATTAAGTTTTTTTATTAAGGGGTTGAGGATGGTCAATCCAATATTTTGAGCATATATTAAAGTAAATTAGAACGTTGTAGTTTATAGTATGTGGATCGAATTTGATAGGCGGTCAACATATTGGGGAAGGTATTTTATTTGACCCCAAGGTAAATAGGTCTACTAAAAACTTTTGCTGGAAACATTTGATTAGTACATTTCAGCACAATATAATACTCATTCCGTTTTAATATATATATATATATATATATATATATATATATATATATATATATATAATTTAAGTCTTTTTCATTCAACTTTAATATTAAATATTTTTAATTGTGTTATATAATAATTGATATACAAAAATATATAAATGAAATTGTTTTTAAATGTTTTTTCAGTTGTATAATTTTAATCAAGTATTATAATACAAAAATATTAAAGATCAAAGTTGAGAAATTAAGACTTTAAAAAGTCAAATAAGGACAATAATTTTGGAACGGAAGGAGTAACACAAACATTTTGAACATAAAATGTGTATAATATTAAGATAAAAAAAAAAGACGTGAATTTTTTTTTTTTTTTTTTTTTTTTTTTTTTTTTTTGTTTAAAAGGTTTCCCCAGTAAATATATTTCTAAAAAAAAGCGTTTAAGAACAACAAATATGGATGAAATCTCACATCTCAGCCCGTAACACAAACGGAAAATTAACATAACAAGCAACCTACTTCTATAGACGAAGTAACTACTATAAACTCTATTACATTTGACCTCACCAAATCAAAACATAAAACTACTTCTTTTTTCGACCACAAATCTCGATGTCCCAAGCGTCACAAAAAGCTTGTTGATCTTCAGATATACCATGTGCATTTTACTCATCATCATCATATGTGTTAATACAAATATCGTGTAAAAACATTATTCATATTTTACGAATCTCTCTAAGTTTTGTTAATGACAATTATAAACTTAGTTTATACAAAGTTTTAAATAGACAAGTTTTAAACTATAATTTCACCTTTCCATTTACATCACTAAGGTATGAATAAATGGATATTTAATATTGTGATAATGATCAAATGAACACAACTTGCATTTACAAGTAATTTATACAAATGCATATTTCCTAAAATGTCAACTAATAAATATATAATTTTATTTGTGCAAGTAAACTAATTACTTTTCTCATATAAACATTATAGTTTACTTACAATTGATAAAATATATTTATTTTGACAAAATAATTAACTAGACATTTTATTTTATAAAATATACTTATATTTTTAATATACAAGTTTACTTTCCTTTTAAGTAGATCAAAATGGCTATTTAACCCATGTATGACATCAAGCTAGAGTTGACTTTTTATACTTAGTCACATCAAAAGATATTTCCAAATATGGAAATATTCTAGGTTGATTTGATTTATATTTTGGAAAGATTTTTACACAAGATCTAAGAGAGATTTTCTGTTAGTACCTTGCATACCCTTTGGTACAACGACGGTACCCTTCGAAGGTTATCGCAGGATCCGCCGACCTGGCAGACCAAATGGCTATAAATAATGGTCATTTTATCACACTTAAGATCATCCTTTGCATAAATAATTCTTTATATTCTCTCATTCATTTCATACTCAGTTCATAGTTATTACCACATACTTAAATATTAATCTTTTCTACACTAACTCTTTTATTAGCAAAGATATCATCATCATCATAGACTACAAAGCTTCAAGTTTTGTTACTAGTATTCACTTTGTATATTATATTGTATATTGTTCATCATACACCATCATTGTATCAAACCACCATAAACCTTGTAGAGCGATTGGTTCGTATTTTAGTCTTCAAAATACGTAATGTGACGAGAGTGGTTGTACCCGAGAAAGAACTCAACATTTAGTTTAGTGTCGGAAATAATGTATAAGCAACATGTAAGGTTTTCTCCGCCGTATAAGATAGCTTGTTGACTAGTGAAATGATACTTTCGGGTTATATACTCGGGGAGTGGAGTAGGGCAAAGAAAGGAAGTCCTTGTAAGCCGAACCACTATAAATCCTCTTGGTTTGGTTTGATCGTTGTATCTTTACTTTATTTTATATCTTTCTATTACATCATTACTTGTTTGTATTTAACTATACTTATCGATTTCGTGTCAAAGTTTCCAAAGAAAACAAATTAAATCAGTAAAACTATTCAACCCCCTTCTAGTTTTTCACAATTGGCATCAAGATCTACGTTACTGATGTGTGTCGCATAGTGTGCATTTTTTTTATTCAAGTTTTAAATTTATATTTTGTTAGACTGTACCTAAAGACACACTTTTACGGGCAGTGTACCTTATCAGAAGCAACCAGTGGGGTAAGTACGAGGTCGATCTTAGGAATTGTGTTGTTTAGACTAACCTAATGAATTTTACAGATTTAAAGGGTGTTTTGATTTTGATTTTAATTAAACTACTAAGACGATAAAAGTAAATTAAACTAATTAAACTACATGTGTTGTGATCAATAAGAAAAGAAAGTGCTAGCCATGTTACTTTACATATTTTAGTTATTCGTTTACTAGTGCAATGATTTTAATATAAAGTTCTGGTGGCGTCAGAATGTATAGAAAATATCCCTTTGGTCCAGACAATACCTTCATACTCCTATCTAATGTCGACTAGACCACTTGGTCCATGCAGCTAGCCTCTATATGTGTAATCTTATAGACCATTTTGTCCATGCATCTACTCAATTACAAGCATGCATTAAGTTGTGTCAAACAATCTATGTGATTTATCTATGATACCCACTTGGTCTATGCGATATCTACTCTTCTCACGCGATCACTATATTGAAGAGCACTATACTAACTTAAGTGTTCTCGCATTACACATCTAAATATCCCATTGGTCCTAGCAATTCCTAGACTTAAAATGCTTAAACACAAAAACAAGTACTTATTGAACGATAAATACATAACTAAAATCAAATCATAATAAACGGAATAACATTAATGTAATAGGTATACATGGCTAACACCAAAAGGTGTTAGCCCATAATGTATGTAAAAGCACAGGAAGCAAATTCAAACGAAAGACAAATAGAAATCATAGTGAAATCGATGTGCAAATCGAATAATTAAACCTAATGTGATGATACGAGACCTTCTCTTCTTGATTTCCTAGCTCTTAGGACCTTGGAATGGTGAAAATTGGCTGTGGTCGAGTGTGGTGAGTGAATGATATGAAAAACTCCCGTATAGGGTTTGTATTTATGCCAGGGCTGGAATACGGCGTATCAAATAGTGAATACGGCGTATTCCAGATCTCTTAATTGCTGACGAAGAAAGCATATTCCAAGCATATTATGCTTATCGTTTAAATACGGCGTATTGCTGAAGTGTGATACGCCGTATACTTTCAAATCATCGATATAATTGGATTGGGGATAAGATTTTCAATACGGCGTATGGCCAGAGTTTCATACGCCATATACCTTCAATAGTTGACTTGGGCTTTGACTGCAAGCTTCTTAATATGGTTTATTTGCTAGAGTTAAATATGATGTATGCCTCTATATTCACCAATACTTAGTGAATTCTTCTAGATATCAATACGACGTATGGTCAGAGTTACATACGTCGTATGTTCTTCGCAGATTGCAAATCATAAAAATAGCTCCAAATCATGTCTTTTTTCGCGTTTTTTCCAATATAGCTCCATAAACACTAAAATTAGAAAACTTAAGCAATTAAATATCAATTCAGTCATAAACACATAATAAATGAGCAATAAGGATAAATATAACATACATTTGATGTTATCAGTTACTCAATATTTTTAAAATATATTGTATTTTAAAACTTGGATCGATCCATAGACTGTAAAAACTACAAAGAATGGCAATCTATGCAAATACCATCACTTTTTGGATCTAATGTATTTATCTATTAGAAAAATCATTTTGAAACTTATGTGAAATTGAAAGATATAGATATTTGGTATATACTTAAAGACGGTGATCTTAAACCAATAAAGGATGCTACTAGTGATCGGGATGAGGTTGTTCCATATAATCTTCAAAATGACGAGCAAAAGAAAATGAATGCCAAAAATAATGAGGATAAAATGATGATTTACAATGCCTTAACTAAAAAGGAATTTAAAATTCTTTATGTGCAAAACGGCTAAAGAAATTTGGCAATCATTAATTATCGCTCATTAAGGAAACTCACAAGTCAAGGATAACAAAATTGACTTGTTCAACAATATGAAAAATTTGTTATCCTTGAAGATGAGACTATTGATAGTGGATTTTCTTGTTTTAATACTATTATTACTTCTCTTAAAGCAAGAACTTTGTTAGGAAATTTCTTAGAGCACTTCATCCAAACTAGAGAGCAAAAGTAAAGGCCACTGAAGAATCAAATGACCTATCAAGTATGTCACTTGACGAGCTTATCGGGAACCTCAAAGTTCATGAAATGATCATGGAGAAAGACTCGGAGATTATCAAAGAGAAAAGAGACAAGATCAAGTCTATTTCTCTAAAAGCTAAAACGCAGTCAAGTGATGATGAAGAGTCTACCTCATGTGGTGAGGATGAAGAATACATGGTTGTGAGGGACCTCAAAAAGTTATTCAAAAGATGTGAAAAGTTCATTAGACAACCACAAGATGGCGATAAATCATTCCGAAAAGATCATGATCACAAGAAAGGAATGAATGATAGAACTGTTATAGATGTGGGGATATAAATCACTTAATTGGAGTATGTCCCAAGCTACCTAAACACAAGAACCAAAGGGTGTTTGTTAGTGGTGCTTGGAGTGAAAGTGAAAAAGACAACGAAGAGTCAAAGAAGGACGAGATTTGTCTCATGGCTCAAGACTCAAATGTTACGCCCCATGAACGAGACGACTTAAAATAATCAAAAACTAAAACTTTTTGGCGGAAACGACCCAACTTTGACCTTCATTCTAATAATCTTTTGACCATTGACAAAAATCCTTAGACATATAGACCTTGAAACCATTTTTAAATGAATCTAGACACAAATACTTTAAAACGAAGGGTGGCACCCTAAAGTGTACTATGACCCGTCCTGCGCACTAAAGACTCTGAAAGTGCACTATAACCCCCCTTGTGCACTGAGGACCCCTAAAGTGCATTATAACCCCTCTTGTGCACTAAAGACCCCTAAAGTGCACTATAACCCTTCTTGTGCACTAAGGACCCCCTAAAGTGCACTTTTGACCCATTTTTCGAAAAACGACTTGTATAACATGACATAACGCCAAAAATTCCAGAAATCATCAGGACAATATAAACATTAAATATATGCAAAAACTTGGTCATAAAAACCCGCTGAAATGTACTTTACAAAGTGACGGGTATTATGCCAAAATACCCGTTTTGACCCATTTTCACAAGATACAACCTTTACCACTTCAATATCACATCAAACTTACCCAAAACCATTAACATAATATAATAAACCATTTCCATAAACATTTGACCCGTTTATCACCCAAAATGGTATATTTACACTTAATCCAAACACCCCTTTAGTTATAACCATAAAGATACTCTTTACTTCTTTTACTCATGACTATGACATACCATTGCCACTCAAGTACTATGACGATCGTGACATGCACTTTGACACATGATGACTCATTTATAACCAATAAAAGACTCACGGGGGTACAACGTGGATTTGAGCTCTGTATTCTATACTAAGCTCCTATAACATACCAAAACTTCTACCTTCCGTATATTACATCCTTAATCCCTGACATAGCACTTCCAAATAACCTACAAAACATTGGTTAACTATAATGTAAGTGATAACACTTAGTAAGTAATTGGATATTACATGATTAATACTTCCATCACCATATATGCATCATGAACACATCACGATAACACAATACTAAAACGCACAAAAGCACATCAACACATACCTTAGTCCATTCATAATCAAGGACTAGTCCTATAACATCCTATTAGTCAAGTCTCTATGTTTGTCGCACCTTATAAACATCTATAACCATTCTTAACACTAACATTCATAATCACATAATACAACAATTTCCATATTAAGCACATAGTAACCGACTTACTTACCTTAGCTTCCAAAGCTAATCTACAAATCATGATACCACCACCATCATCATATTCATCATTATCATCACTATCTCCACATCATCACCATCATCAACATCATCACCATCATCTTCTTAGTTCGTAATCAACATTCATGAACACTTAATGACACATAACCAAATAGCTATAACAACTAACATACCCTTTTAACATACTTAGTCATCATATGATCATACTTAGATCATTTGATGAACACCATTTTAAAATACTAACTAAACCTATATAAACTTATTTCATAACTACTATAACCCATTAATTAACTTAAAACCATCATTTACCCATTACCCCCAAATTAGGGTTCATGAACCTAATTTTACCATCAATTATTAAACACTAATTACAAGTTACTTACTTGCTATAATCATGCTAGAAATCATGATATTAAATATCCATCTTCAAACCATCATCATAGCACATCCACCTTCATAATTTTCCCTCTCTTTTCCCTTATAGAACCGGTCCTCACATACCCTTGAATAATATGGAGAAATCTAGAATCTCCTAGGTTATACTTACTAGTCACAAGTTTCGCCATTTGGCACATTAGGTCCTTCAAGTCCCTTTTCTTCTACTTTAGTTACACTACATATTATAACACATTTAGTTCTTGGCAACTTAGGTCCTTGAAGTCTATTTCCTTTCTATATAACCATATAACACATTCTTTGACTATCACTTGACTATCAGGTTTGACTATAACGTAACATTCTTTGACTAACCAATCACATTAAGCCTTAGTCAATTTCATCTAAGGCGGGGCCTATTTGCATCTGGGATACGAGTCTAACATCAAAAAAGGTACACTCTCATTCATATTATTATAATTCTTCCATTGACACATTAAAAATTGAGTATACCTAATCTTTGTAAACTTAGTATTGAAATCATAAACAAAAACAAATTTTTGAAAACTAAAAAGGAGTTTTTAGATAATGAAGTTTATGAATTAAAAGAGAAAATGAAGCGTTTAGAGACAAGAAAGGCAGTTGACGAAGGTTGCATATCTTGTCAAGAGCTCGGGCTTAAAATTGAAAAACTGATCAAACTTACGCAAGAATTGCTTATTAAACAAAATCCTAAGTTATCAAAATTTAACAAAAATGCTCACTGTATAGATAAATTAGTAGGTATCTAAAAATCTCCAAATGACAAAAACCGGACTTGGATTTATGAGCTTAGAAGCCTCAAGTAGTCAAACGAATAGAACCAAAAAAGTACATACCACCATTCTTGAACTGTCTACATTATGTGTAGAGGCGATCTCACTGAACCCTTAAAAGGGTTTCACCCGTTGTACCAAAGGGTACCGCGGCTACTGAGAAAATTTTAGGACAACAAGATCGCAATTCTTCCTTTATTGATTTTATGGTTGTTTCCAAAAGATCAAAAGCTGTTATAAATCAAGTTAAACATAAACCATCTCTAAAACAAGGTGCATGTCTTGTAAAAAACAAGCTTAAATCTAAAACATATCAACCAAGACTTGTAAAACCTATTCCCAAACACCCATTTTCCAAAAGTAACTACAACAACCAACCAGAATATTACAACATGGGCTAGAATTATAAATATCATAGTCATTTCTAAACATCTAAATATATTCCATGGAACTCAGTCCATACATAATGCTAATGGACCCGTAAGATATTAGGGACCAAATGTTTGAGTTATCTTGTTACTTTGGTGTGCTTGAAAGCTGGATTGGAACCGGATGAATGGATAAAAGATAGCGTTTGTTCAAGGTACGTGGTGAGAAAAAAGAATCTCTTCTCAACCTACCAAGCTTTTGATGGAGGTAATGTTAATTTCGGTATTAACTTGAAATGCAAAATTATAGGCAAAGGTACAATTACTCATGACTCACTCTCTATTGAAAATATTGCTCATGTTGATACTTTTAGAATTTGACCTAACTAGTATTAGTCAATTACGTGATAAGAAGTATAAGGTACTTTTAGTGAAAACGGAATTCATATATTAAAAGATGGTATATCCATAGGAAGAGGAATTGGGAAGTATCTATGTTATGGAAATGGATATAACCCCTAGAGATAAGCTTTGTTTATAGATGATAATTCAACTCTTAGGCATAGACGCTTAGGACACATTAGTATGAGACTTATACAATCTCTATCATCTAAGGAACTAGTTAGGAATTTGCCTAAGTTAAATTACACCAACACTTTTGTGATGCTTACAAAATTGGTAAACAAGTTCATGCTAGCCATAAGGATAAAATCATGGTGTCTATATCTACGTGTCTAGAATTATTGCATATGGAATTATTTGGTCTGTCTGCTATACAAAGTAACAAAAGAAACTTTTATACTTTAGTTATAGTAGACGATATTCAAGGTATACTTGGAAAATAAATTTGAAAAGTAAAAATGAAGCCTTTGATCCTTTTGAAAATTTGAGTAAGAAAATCCAAAACCAACAAGGTTTTCCTATAGTGCCGATCCGTATGGATCATGGTAGGGAATTTGATAATGAAGCACAAATGGAGTAGTAGAACGTAAGAACCGGACATTCCAAGAGATGAGTAGAACATTGCTTAATGTACAATCCATACCACAAACTTTTTGGTGTAACGCCGTAGATACTTTAACTTATATTTTAAATAGAATTTTAAATCGACCATTTTTGGGTAAAACACCGTATGAACTATATAAAGGTAAGGAATCACTTTAGGATACTTTAGAGTTTTTGGAAGCAAGTGCTTCATCCTAAACACCAATGATTACCTCACAAAATTATACCCAAAGTCTTATGAAGGTGTATTCTGTTAGAATTTAGAAAATCCATGTTGAAGTGTCGGTCACCCCAACTATAGTCTAGCATATATTATCTCGTAGACATGACGTTATTTATTAGTTATTTAGTTAGTTTAGTAATGCCGTGGAGGACGAACGGGTCTTTACCCACTGTATGCCTGATCCACAGCCAGTAGGTGGCGTTTAGTAAGATGTATAAATACCACTTCCCTCTAAGGGAAGGGTTGGGTTGTTTTCATTCTAATAAACACAGACTAAGTGTTTTTCTCTCTCTAGAAAACTTCCCTCTCTACTCTTTCTCTCTCTAAAGATGGCTAACTTGTTCTTCCATAATCCCCGACCTCCCGAATCATATGAACAACATAAAATAACTGTTTTTGTTGATTCATGTGGTTCGATCACGGTTTTTTGTACCAGTTTTGATGCATTTTGATGCACGGTTTTGTACTAGTTTTGATGCGTTTTGATGCACCCTTTGTACTAGTTTTGATGCGTTTTGATGCCGTTTGATGACATTTATGCTGCTGTTGAATCTGGTTTTAAGATTGTTAACTGTTTTGAAGTGGTTTATTGGTTTTAAGTTTGATGTGGTCAAAATAGATTATAACAAGTTTTATAACAGGTTTTAAAACTGTGTGGTCAAATTGCTTCTGAAAATAGTTTTGTGGTCAAATCTTCCATGGTTAACAGTTTTGTGGTCCGGTTTTGATTATTTTGTTACCATTCCTGTGAGATGGTTAGTGGTCATCTGCTCATTCTTGTGGTCAAACGGGCAAAACTAAACTTTTTATGCAGGTTTTCTGGGTTTTGGTTATTCATATTCGTGGCTGCGATTTAAAGAATACTCTTGGGTGCGTTTTGATGAACGAGAAAGACCAAATCCGGTTTTTAAGTATAAAAAATGCAGGTAAATGTTGCGGTTTGAAGGTATTCTTCAGTGCAATTTGATGAGAGAGAAAACAAGAACTGCGAATTGATGGAACTGCGGTTTGGACTAATGCGAATTGATCAGAATACAAGAATGCGTTTTGAAGACACTAGTAAACTTGCTGCGTTTTGACCAATAAACAATGCGTTTTGACTCAGATAAGAAAGTGTTTTTACCGGTCAACTGCGGTTTGTGACCGCTCAACTGCGTTTTGACCCAAAACTGCTGCGTCTTGCCACTAAGAAAAGGAGAAGAAGATGATCAAGACTGCGATTTGTAAGCTAAAACAGAAAGGAGATGAAGAAAACCTAGACCATGACCTCAAAACCAAAATACCATGACTCAACTTTAACCTCAAGTTATATCCATCATCTGTCCTAGACTCGAAAATGAAATGGATGCGAAGAGGAAGAACACCGACAATCAGATCTAAACCTAAACCTACCCCTACATTCCATCACAAATCACATTCTTTTTATGAAAAGTTTAAAAATGCTATCCTCATCGAGATCTCAGATTTATTCACCTTATATCGAATCTTTATAGATCGTATAATTGTGATACTCTATCCTCATCAATCTAAAATCAAAACTCACATCATTAAAACAAGAATTAAGTCACTATTAAACCAACATCAAGATCTCAAATCATAATGAAAAACTAATTAATCTCAGTCTTGCTTTGACTCACATCTCTTTTGAGAAATCAAGATCTTTTAGATCTTTGCAAATCATAACACATCATCACAGATCTATAAGTTACAAGCATCTTGATTTATATCCGAACATGATTAAAGAAAGGTTCATAAAAACTATGTTATAAACCTCCTTTGGTTCGTTCATTGATTAACAAAAAGGAAGATCTCAGATTCTGTTTCGTGTGCTACATCAAATGTTAAGACCTCAAAGACCTCAGACCGATTTAATTTTTAAATCTTTCTAAGATTTTTCAATTGAATCATTATCATCACAGATCTATCTTGGACTTGGACTCAAAAAGAATGATCAATACACGAAATATTATGTCATCTCAGGTTGAAAAGCGTAAAAGGGACGAACAAATCATGATCTCAAAGTGTCCAAATGTTCTCGTAAATCTTTAAAAGAATTATTTTTGTGTGAACATTAAACCATCATTGATCCCTCAAGAGTGATGCTATCCGAAAATAAAGAAATGAGTCTAACAAGTATGTTAAATCAAATCTTTGTTTCGTTCATAAACACAAAACAACACAAGATAATTTACCTACCATTAGACCCCTCTTGGATCTTGAAGCCGTGTAATGCTTCCATGGTTTGAATGGTTGTGAATTATTTGTTTAATTGGATGATGAAGGTATGATGGAGATAGAGCAGTGATTTGATCAGATATATTGAAGGATTGGTGAGTGTGATTTGTTCTGCGTTTGGAGTGAGTATGATAGGAGATGGGGCGGATTAAATGATTAAGTTGTGTTTAGGGTTACAAAGTTTTAGGGTGAGAGTATTTTACACCCTAAATATTAGGGTTAGTAATTGGTTTGGATCCGATTTGATCACAACCGGGTATTTGTCTTTTGTTGAACCGGGCCCAATTCATTTTTTTGTCACATGGATTGGATCTAGGCTAATATATTAGTTAATGGATATCTCATTTGGGCTTATGGTTTTGGTAATTCATTTGGATGGCCGGTCATTATAAAAAAAAAATGTATTGGCATTGGGTTATTACCGAAAGTTTAACATACTTAATTGTTATCCAAATTTCTTTTTAGATACACAATTTCTATCGTTAATTTTGGTATAATTTGTGGTATTTTAGTCATGATGAATTTCATGGGGGATACTCATTAACTGCTAGAATTGACACGTTCATAATGACTACGGGGTTGTTGTACGATATTTCTTATTTGGACTTGAAGTGAGATTTTTCGGGCGGGTTTATTTATTTCGTCTTCTTTCTTTCTTCTCTTCTGTGAAGATGACTTGTTTGGGAATTTATTGAGTGTGATGAAGACTTGGCTATCTAGTTACTTTTGTGATTCTTTCTCGCTTAACCCACAAAGTAGCTATCACTTTTGGTGTCTCACGCAGTTGAGGATATATCAAGAGGTTTTGTACATTGGGTACATCGTTCTTTTTCACAAGGATAGTACAATATTAAGTAACAAATCTAGGGAATTCTACTTCATTTTCAAGTTTAATATATAGGGTTTACTTCACCAAGTGGTCACAACAATAGCTGATAGAATACGAGGATTGTATGTTAGCCAAAGTGTTTAAAGGTTGAGATGTGATCAACAATTTTCATGGGTTTTTCGACGCTACAGGACGTCAATGATACTTCACAGTCTAAGCAAAATCTTTCAAGAATCTTCAATGTCACTTATGATCTTTTAAGATGTTTGCTTAAGACAAGAACTTCTCGTGCATATGGTTGTACACGTCAATGATGCTTCCGAAAGTTCGAAACCATCATGGAGGAGAAACGTGTACTTTTGATGTTATAAGGTCAACTCCCAGGGGGAAGTAGTGTACACTACTTTACTTAGTATGGTTTATGAAGTATTCTACATATTGGAGAAGAACTTTTGTTGATCTCTTGCATGTTCCCCTAAGCAGATACTCACCAAAACCAAACTTGTCATAACACATTCAATCTGTCATTGTTTACGGTTTAGTCTTGGTTTTGTAAAATCCCGTGAAAGAATCTATTTCTCGGTTTAAATCATAGATTTGTAAAATCCTATGATGATGGAACCATCCCTGTGAAAGAAAAGTGCATTTCCGGATCTATCTCTCGGTTTATTCTTGGTTTTGTAAAATCTCGCGAAAGAATCTATTTCTCGGTTTAAATCATAGAATTGTAAAATCCCGTGATGATGGAACTATCCTAGAGAAAGAAAAGTGCATTTCCAGATCTTATCTGATTCTGGTGCTACAGTTTCAACTTCGAAGAAGGGATAAAGTGTGTACTTCAAGTATTGGATGAATTTTTGGATATACTTCATGACATTTTGGTTATTACTAAGTCTTACGGGGATATGCACTTTTGACAAAGATCAGGATAAAACCATTATCAAAGTTCATTTAAAACATCAAAAAGGGCTAGATCTGGGCATTTAATAAATAAGATGTGACTACGGCGTTAATTCATTATTATTTATTTGATGTTAAAGTGAAATTTCACGAGAACGTTTTCTTAGTATCTGAAGATATCGGGGTTGGTTGTATGAAGATTCTTCGAGATCCTTGTTCGAGCTTTTAACATTCACAATGACGAATACTTGGAAATCTAGTTATTTTTTTGTGATTCTTCCTTTCTATTACCACAAAATAATTATCACTTTAAGGAGTTACGTTGTAGGACTCAGTGTTACACAAAGTTGTGGATTTTCAAGAGGTGATGTACGTCTTATACTTGATGGTTGGTTGGGTGAATAGTATAGAGTACTTAGGGATTCGAAGTTGTACAAACTCTCTGCACTGCTCTTTGTTACACATTTGTGCAAGGTAAAGTCACAAGTTCGGGTTATTTTACATCAATCTCAAGTTCATCATATTGGGTTTTCTACATCAGTAGTCACGATAAAGAGCCGACTGAATGATAATGGGGTTGGTAACGAGTTAGCTAAGAGAAGTAGAAAAGACAGAGATGATATTTGAATACTTCAGTTCAAGCCTCGTTCCTTAAAGAAAAGAAAAGCGTACGCTTCAGTGCGCTTTATCTTCGGAAGAAGAGAAATCTTCTTGTTTATGACCATTCTCATCAACAAGCTTCATGCTACTTTCATGCTCGCTCAGTCATCAAGTGGATCTATTTACCGTTGATTGTATTCCAATTTCACTTGCTCAATCAAAAATGGCAATTGCGACATCATATGTAATTTTTGCGGGGGAGAAGTTTGAATAAACTACATTAATTTTCAATATTTAGGTTCAATATAGTGGGTGAATATCGCCAGACTCCTTTGGTCAATTCGTCTTAGCCTATGATTCTTAGACCCCTCACCCAGATGAACAGGTCACCTGAGATCATTTAGTAATCTAATAGCCGTCATTAAGAACCAAATATACTAGATCTAGTCTATGGAAACCCGACCGTTAGAAACTTAGATTTCCCCTAGCTTCTTAAATACCTCCACTTGATAGGTGATCATTTGGTCAGTTCGCACATGAAGAATGGTTGTACCATGACCAATTCCTTCCATACTTCGCAACCTAGCGAGTTGAGGTCAGTTGGTCAATTCTCCCAACCCTCTAGATACTAGCAAGCTTATAATATTGCCGAAACTAGCGTTCTATGATAAGACTAAGTAGATGTCTATAAAGAAAGATAAAGAGGATAAATAACATGAATATAAAATTGAGTTAATAACATGAATCCATAGTATGATTTCTAGAAAAACATAAAAGAATCCAAACTCATATACAAAGAAAATCGTAGACGAGAACTTCTTTCCTCATGCTCCTAAGCCATAATTCTTCTTCTGTGTTTGATCTCCCCAAACCCTAGAAAGGTTTGGGAAAGGAGAGATGATTTGAAATGCAGAAATCTTCAAGTATTTATAGGCGTAAAACCTAGCTACGGCATAACACTATGAAATAGTTACGCCGTAGTTCTTCATAAACAGAAATATCGATGCTTATCCGTGGTTACGGCGTAACCTGAGCTGGTGGTTACGCCGTAGTCTTCATAAAATATCAATATCGCCGTATCATAATCTAATTGCTATGGCGTAGTCTCATTTCGGTGTAACTCTATTGTCTTGTTACACCGTAGTCTTCATAAATATGGTTACGGCGTAACTTCATCACTTAGTTACGATGTGGTCTTAAGTGAATGTGAGAATAATCCGTCCTTGAGCTCAGAATTGTCCAAATACCGCTTCTTCATAGTAAATAGCTCCTGAAATGGAATAAGAAGGAATAAGGACGATCTTAATAGAATTTTAAGCATAATAAGTCAATAAAGGGGGAAATTAACTCTTAGAATATCAGGATAATTTGATGTTATCAGGTATCGCGAAAATTGTGAGTCTGTTAATCACATACAACAATCATTTGTTACAATTTACTGCATTTACCACATTTACACTCAATTTCCACCCATTAGATTGACCTTTAACTGATTTGACATGCTTCTAACATCTCCCTAATCATTATAATTCACTATATCCAAGTAGATTCACATTAATAATTTGCACATATACCATCAAATCTTCACTTCTACAAATTACCACCATTTTTACCCATCTTCACCATCACCCAACAAGCACAACTTCTGTGTTTATCTCAACCCCTAAAGCATCACCATGACAAAAACCTCTAATGCTTCCTCTACCACAAATTTGAAAAGACAAACCGCAAGGATTAGAGTGAAACCTTCAAACTACAAGAATCCCATCAACATAGGCTCATCCAATGAATCATCACCTAAAACAATACATCTACACCTATGGCTTCATCACCACAACCAACTAAACCTAAGAATACACCACCAACACTAGCTACATCACCACCACAAGCTCCATCACAACCACCTAGAGAACGACTTACAATACCTAGTGACTTTAAGCCTTTGGAGCTCATTTATTCACTCCACCCACTTCTCCACATCCATTATTAGATGACTTAGAATACTTGCCTCCAAGACCATACAATCCTCTTACACTACCAACTTTTGATACTATTGAGCGCATTGCTAATGAACCACCTAGACCGAGCTTTGATCCAAATCAAATGAAGATACAACCATCACAGAAACACTTTAACCAACTCTTGAACTATCAAGAAATTGATGATTCTATATGGATCGAGCCTCCACCCCAACCACTCACCATGCTCCACCCAAACCAACTCCATACTATATTCCACAAGCACCAACCATTTACCATGAAACACCCACACCAATACCCTTTTACACAAACTTTTGTGAACATTATGATAGGACCCAACTCATTGTTAATGAGTTTCGTGATGAGATGAGGTTCATTCTCAATCATATTCTTGACCGCTTAAACACCATTTCACACCCAACCTTTCCTTAACCTTGGAACTATGTCAAATCGATTGTCGGAGTGTATTTTTAATTAATAGTTTAGGAACCTTTTGTCTCTAGTTTATTCTTTATTTTTAGGACCTTTATTTTTTTTAGTTTATCATCTCATATATTAGTTTCTACATTATGTTCCTTTTCCATAATGTAATTTTATAATATATGATGGATGTTTTTATTAATTATTTGTGGATTTGCTACTATTATTGTGATTGACTTATTATTTATGTTTGACTTGGTGTATGGTCATATATATATATATAATATATATATCGCACTAACTATTTCTTATAGCTTTCAAAATCCATCGCTCAATCTCTTGGCGCTCTCATTAAGAGGGGAGCATAGGCCAAGGGGGAGCTCCTAAGCTCAGGCACACTTGCATATTTTTTCCGCTTCACAACTATTTTTGTTTCGACAAAAAGGGGGAGAAGAGAGTTTAAACTCATTCTTTAAAACTTGTACTTTTTCATTTTTGGTAAAAAAAAATATGTTTATATTTTGTCCTCAACAAAAAGGATGAGATTGTTAATATAAATATCGCATTAAAACGTTATTTATACTTTACGATCTCTCTAAGTTTGGTTAATGACAATTATAAACTTAGTTTACGCAAATTTTAAAATAGACAAGTTTTAAACTATAGTTTCAACTTTCATTTATATCACTAAGTTATGAATAAATGGATATTTAACATTGTGGTACTAATCAAATGAACAAAACTTGCATTTACAAGTATTTTATACAAATGCATAATTCATAAAATGTCTACTAACAAATATATACTTTTATTTATACAAGTTAACTAATCACTTTTCTCATACAAACATTATAATTTACTTACACTTGACAAAATAATTAATTAGAAGTTTTACTTTTAGGGAAAAAAAATAATTAACTAGACATTTTATTTTATAAAGTATACTTATATTTTTAAAATACGAGTTTGCTTTCATTTTTAAGTAAATCACAATGGTTATTTACCTCATATATTATATCAAGCTAGAGTTGACTTTTTTGCCTAGTCACATCAAAAGATATTTCCAAATATGGAAAGATCCTAGGTTAATTTGGTTTAGATTATGTAAAGATTTTTACACAAGATCCAACAGAGATTTTTTGCCAATACCATGCGGTACCCTTTGGTACAACAGCTGTACCCTTTGAAGGGTACCATGGGATCTGCCGGCCTGACAGACTAAATGGCTATAAATAGTGGCCATTTAATCTAACTTAGAATCATCTTTTGCATAAACAAATCCGTATATTCTCCCATTCATTTTATACTTAGTTCATAGTCATTATCACATACTTACATATTCATTTTGGTGATTCTACACTTACCATTTTATTAGCAAAGGTATCATCATCATCATTTAAGACTACAAAGTGTCACGTTTTGTTACTAGTCTTTACTTTGTATCATACACCATCATTGTATCAAACCACCATAAACCTTGTAGAGTGGTGTGTTAGTATTTTAGTCCTCCAAATACGTAGTGTGACGGGAGTGGTTGTACCCGAGAAAGAGCTCGACATTTAGCTTAGCGTCGAAAATAGTATATAAGCACGTGTAAGGTTTTCTCCGCCGAATACGGGAGCTTATTGACTAGTGAAAGGATACTCGCGAGTTAGATTTTTCAGGAGTGGATTAGGGTAAAGAAAGGAAGTCCTTGTAGGCCAAATCACTATAAATCCTCGTGTTGTGGTTTGATCGGTCTATCTTTACTTTATTTAATATCTTGCTATTACGTCATTATTTATTCGTCTTTAACTATACTTGTCGATTTCATATCAAAGTTTCGAAAGAAAACAAATTTAAATCGGGTAAAACTATTCAACCCCTTCTACCATTTTAATCGTCATTTAATGTCGCCTTCAACTATTCGTACAAGCTCTTGGTCCCATATTCACTTTCACTTCCCAATGCCATGATGTTTCCGGTTTCATTATCAACTTCTTCCACATCACTTCCACTATCGTCCACAATATCCACATTCTTACTGTGCGAACTCGGTACTACAGGAATACCTTCTTTAGTCTTACCATGCGTACTTGTAGACTTATGATTACCTTCTTTAGGAGCACTAGTTTCCTTACTATTCATGATGCCATCAACAGGTATGGCAATTTTATACACTGAAGTTAGAACTAGGTTCCTCTTTAGCCATTTTTCTCACTTCCAATTTGGATAACCTCAAATGCGTTTGTAGTTTTCACTACATTATCTTTCTTATTTTTTGGTTGTCTAGATGTAGAGGCCTCCATTGTACTAACCTTTAAATTATATGCCTTATTAGTCTTTTGTGGTTTAGCAACAAGCTGATATTATACTTTCTTGGCCATCAATACCCCATCAAACTTCTTAGGATTATATCCTATGCGTTTAACTTCAGTAAACCCATCATTCTGGTTCTCTTTCAATGCTACCTTAGGTTGAACTGTAGCATTCTTTGGGCATTAACTTTTAGTATGACCAAAATTTTATATATATCACATCTAGCAGGAGTCCATTCATACTCAACACTAATTGTCATCTTCGTGTAACCAGTGTCATCAAGCAACGGGATCGCAAGCACCAAACATTCTTTAAATTCATTTTTGGCATATATTCTATTAGAGCCCGAGCATAGCTATTTCTACCCCACGATTCTTCACACATAGTATTTGTATACGAGTATAGAAGCATGGGAGTACCTAGTTTCGTTGCAATCATACTTAACCCATTTCCCGTGTATGCAACCCTAGGAACATCATGTAACTTTGTTAGGATTTAGAAAATCCGTTAGTTAAAGAGTCGGTCACCTCAAGTATATGTATTCGTTAGAAAGCTCGTAGCCGTAGTCAAGTTATGTTAATAAGTAGTTAGTTAAGTAACACCGTGGAGGACGGACGGGTCTTTACCCACTGTATGCCTGATCCACAGCCCGTAGGAGGCGTGTCTTGTAAGAAACTATAAATACCCTCTACCTCCTAAGGTAGAGGGTTGGAGCTTCATAATATCATTTTTCTTTGTCTCACCAAGTTCCCAACTCTCTTTACTTTCTCACTCTAAAACTCAATTCATACGCCTCTTTTTAATATGATTTGATGTGTTTATGAAATCCAATATGCTACAAATGGTATCAAGAGCCATGGTTTGATCACTCATCTTTCATGTTCTTGGATTTCTAGTGGTTTTCATAAGGTTTTTGGGTTTGAATGAGTTTAGAGTAGTTTACATCATTTGGATCATTTCTTGTGTTAAAGTTTGGATTTTGACTGTACTTTTGTGTTTAGAATCATTATAAGTGTTTAGGTTTTGTTTAGAAGGTTTGAATCATCGTGGTTGAGTTGTTTTTGGATTGAAAAGTGGTGTTTTTTGAATACTTGTTGGATGCGAGTTGAGTCTCGTTGTGCATTTCTTGTATGCGAGTTGTCCTGATTTGTGAAGCGAGTTGTGTATTCTGAGCTTGCTTATTGAAGTGAGTTGTCTTATATGCGAGTTTTCATCTCATGCGAGTTGTGCCTTAAGCGAGTTGTCGTTTAAGCGAGTTTTCTAGGGTGCGAGTTGTCTTGGAAGCGAGTTGTCAATTTATGCGAGTTGTGTTATGCGACTTGTCTATTAAGCGAGTTGTCTGTTTATGCGAGTTGTGTTTCATGCGAATTGTCTATTAAGCGAGTTGTCATCAAAGCGAGTTGACTAGGGTGCGAGTTATCTTGGGTGCGTTTTGTTGACTTTTCCCGACAAAACTTCAAAAGGCCATAACTTTTGAACCGTAGCTCCGTTTTGAGCGTTCTACCCATCAAAACGACCGTGAGAACGAGGAGAATGGCACGCTGAATAAACTAAAGTTGATTCGGGTCAACCTTCGAGGCCTAAATCCGCTCCGAACAGAATTTATTGAGGTTTTTTTGTTTTTAGACCTAAATTTCTCCGTAAAATCGTGCAACAACCAATCCAAATCTCAACTTAACAACATCTTAGCTAATCCTACGAACAATAATAAGTCCTAACACATAATTTTCTATCATTGTGTCGATCCATCAGTCATCTTAATACGTTCTATTGGTCATTGCTTAACGGTTTCTTCTTGATTTTGTAAAATCCCGCGAAAGATTCTATTTATCGGTTTAAATCATAGATTTGTAAAATACTGTGCGCGTCAACATCATGCCTAACGATTCAGATTCAGTGGTATCTAAGATACTCAGATTATACGACATGATCAATGAACAGAAGATACCCAACAATGTACAACAGACTATCGTGTTTGAGTCGGATAATGCTAAACTGGATTCTTGGTGCTCATGTTCACAAGAGAGAGAGGTGCACCAGTCACAACCTGTGCAAGCTAATGCAAAGGAACACTCCATGGAAGCTTCAGATGTACCCAAGATAGAGATGCACCAGCCACAACCTGTGCACGTTAATGCAGAGGTAAGCTGCATGGAAGTTTTTGCTACACCTAGCTGTGCATCTTCTTCTCAAAATGATGATTATGAGCTGCATGAGTACTCTACATTTATCCCTGACGACTCCCTTACCACTAAGCTTAACATATATAAGGATCAAGTTGCCATCTATGAACAGCGTGCTAAATTTGAGCTGACCACACTTGAGCAGGAAATGGATTGCCAAATGCATACATTAATCAGAAAAAGTAACTTAAGGGAAGAAACATTAAAACAAGAGTTAAATTCCTTACAAGAGAAACTTAATAAAACTGTTAAGCAAAAGCAAGAACTTCAAGAAAATGTAAAAGTGCTTAAGCAGGAGTTCAAACAAAAGGAATCAAAACTTTTAAATTATTTTTCCAACCTTAAAACTTTGAAGAACAAACTTGAAAACAAGTTGTATGTACAAGGCAACACCATTTAGACTGCTCACATGATCACTAAGCATAGAGTATTAAGCGATAAGCATAGTACTGGCCTTGTAGAAGAACCCAATCCTGAGTATGGTAAGAAAGCAAAAGCTGCTCAAAAAGTGATCTATGATGGTAATGAAATCCTTAAGCCTAGACAAATGCCTACTTGTTTAGAATGCACTGAAGAAGATAGAGAGTTAGAAGATGCCTCTAGAGAGAAAATGAATAAGAAACTAAAAGATCCTTGGTGTATAGATCATAATATAACGTTAAAAACTCCAAATTACACTAAGGATAATTGGATTGCCTTAAACAAGTTTAGACCTCAAACTCAATTAACCCATGAACAAGTGTTTTGGAAGATAGATATAAAAAAGAAAAAATCTGATGAGCTTGTTGAAAAGAATCCTCCCCTTAGGAAATTGCCTCCAGCTACTGTGTATCCACCCAATACACCAATGCATTTAGTGCCTAGAACTCTTCCCACTCAAAGAAAGACCTTAATCAACCTATATGTAGTTTACAAACTATTCGTTGATTTTGAGAAAACGTGTAAGAAGAGAATCACACCTACGGGGATAACTGAAGGGGAAAGGGGTTTTGAGCAAACTAAAGAATGTTATTTAACTGAGGTCATGCCTTTCTTTAAACAGCTAAAAGAACAATTTAAGACTCTTCAAAAGGGCATAGATACAAAGATTAAAGAAATGAAAAAGGTGTTTAATGAAATGGAAAATGAGGTAAGAATAAATGAATGTGAGCTTAAGAGCAATGAGATTGAGAGGAAGAACCTTCACATCTTTAATGATAATTTGATTTCTAGATGTATTGCTCAAGATGTGTTCTATACTGTTACGAATTATTTCATTACCGCTTCTCAATTTCATGAATTGTCAATTGCATTGAAAGTCTCCCAGGATCGTGTCATTGAGCTTGAGACCAAAAATTCAAAATTGCATGATAAAATCGAAAAAGACGATCATGATAACATGGTCAAGCATTTTTCTAAATTGGAAATTGAATATCTTGGTTTACAATTAAAATATCAACATCTGAAAGAAAATGTTAAAACCTCAAATGCCAAGACATCTTCGGATGCTCCTGAGTTTGATGCAATTTTTGAAATCAACAAACGTGAGGAACATATCCGAGCTCATTGTAACACGATCAAAAGGTTGAAAGCCCAAATTTCCCAATTGAAGGGTGAAAAGAATGAAGTGACTGGCTCCCGTATGCCTCCGCCTTTAGATTCTCAAAATTTCCAACTTCAAAACATAATTGATAAACTGCAAAATGAAAATGAATGTTTTCAAGCTGAAATTTCAAAAGTTAATGCTCAGAACATAGAGTAATGTGATTCACTCAAGGTTAATCGTAATAATAGTGAAAAGGTAACTTCTTTGCTTAACGAAATTAAGAATCTAAAACGTGTGGTAAAAGGGAAAATGCCAATCACTAGTGGGGAAAATGTTGCACCAAAGGTGCCTGCTTGTTCTAAATATGCTGTAACTGTGAAATATATCCCCCTTCATCTTAGAAACAATGAATTTTCATATCAAACATATCTTTCGTACCTCAAGGATAGTCTAGAGTGCCTCCGTGAGATTGTTGAAGATGATAAGATAGAGAAGCCACTTGATAATGTTGTTGGGCATGCATGCTTATATGCCAAACGATCTTAGGAACTCTTAGAATGTGTGATTGCAACATGTACTAAATCTGGTACTAGAAAAGATAGAGAAGTTATGCCTTGTTCTATGCCTAAAATCAAGCATGTGACCTTTGATGTGCCTCTGAAAGCCTCAGAACCCAGCACTTCTAGACCAGAAAATCAAATGGCAGTAAAACAAACTAAGGCTCCCATCATCACTTCTATAGATGTTAAGATTGACACTAAAGTTAGCGGGTCAAAACCTAGAAGCAATGTAAAGAAGGATAGGATTTCGCAAACTAAAAGTGATCATAAAAAGGAAGTGAAAGAACACCATAGGGACAATAAGTTTGACTTGAACAAAAAGAATCGTGTTGGTTCTAGTATTAGCTCTAAGCTTACTGAAATTAATTCGATGTCTTATGCTGTCTACAATACATGTAAAGAATGTCTATTTTCTGGTAATCATGATAAATGTGGTGTGTCATTTCTGAGGTCTAAGAATCAAAACCCAGTTAAGAAATATTAGAAAGCGAAACAGATTAAATAATCCTGAAAACCTACAGGGAAGGTTTTTACCAATATAGGATTTCAATGGAAGCCCACAGGTCGAATATTCACGCATGGCAAACCTTGCTCCTTAACTAGATCCACTATGCCTAGAGTAGTGCCTGTTAAGGTTTGGAAGCCAACTGGCCGAATAATCCCATTAGGCACACGATGCCCTTTAACTAAGTCTGATAATTCTACTAGTTTAGCTCCTAGTGATAATGCCATAGCAACTAGGGTTTCTGCTGATTCAAAGATTGTTTACACTAACCAAAAGGAACCCATTTTCACATGGGGATCCAATGTTTTCAAATTTCCACATTTTTCTGTGTTCCAATGCAGGTCATACAAATCATCTGTTGGTACTTGGATTAAGGCTGCTCTAAATAGATAAAGGGAAATGGCAATGACGTCTGTTCACATCAGTTCAGGCCTCGTACTTCATCATTATGGCGTCTGCAGATAACACTTCAGGCCCTGTTCCTTAAAGAAAAGAAAGGCGTACAATTCAGTGCGTTTTATCTTCAGTTTAACAGAAATTCTCTCAAGAATGACCATCCTCATCTACATTCTCCATCAACGAGCTTCATGTGTTTCCCATGCTCATTCAGTCATCAAGTGGATCTACGTTCATTGGAGTATATTCTTATTCACTTGTTCAAATCAAAAATGGCAACTTCAGATGCAATTTTTGAGGGGGAGACGTGTGAATAAAATGACAGTTATCAAATGGATCTACTTACCAGTGATTGTATTCTTACTCACTTACTCAAATCAAAATTTTTGAAGGGGGGAAGTGGATCTACATGTTGATGGATATTTGTATAATGGTCATACGCCTAATGTTTCACTTACTAAGGATAACTGGGATTTATTGTTTGGGATTCATTGGGGGATTCAACTGGTTCACCTTCTTCAATTTCCATTGATCAAGATGCACCATCTAAGAAGTACAACTCAGACTACTCAAGAAGCCTAATCTCCAGTTATTCCTCAAGGCGTTGTTAATGACTATCATTGTAGTTGCACTCATGAATAATGATCCGCTCTTTGGTATTCCTTTGCCAAATCTTCACAGATTATTGTTCATGAATAATGATCCACTCTTTGGTATCCCTTTGCCAAATCTTCATGGATTATTGTGCACTCTGTAAATCAACCACATGAACATTAAGGAAAATGACTACTTCATCCGCTTGAAGACATTATTGGTGAATCTTCCAGATCAGTCTCTATATGTATATCTTTAGGAAGATGGCATTGATGTTGAGGAATCGTTTGATCCAGTTCATTCAATGGATCGATGTACATCCGATTGTATGTTTATTCACGTGTTGGGCATTTGACACAAGGTGATTACTTCGGAGTTAATCTTTTATCACTTATTTGAGATTGAAGTTGACTTTCACAAAGGTGTGTTCTTATTTGATAACTTGCTCGGGCTTAAGAATTTGAGTTGAAGACTTGATTTATCTAGTTACCAGCTGTCGGGGGAGATGGTTGAAGACCTGGTTAACTATCACTATTAGGAGTTACGTTGTTTTACTCAGTGTCACACGTAGATTACGTTGTGGATAATCGCAAGAGGTGTTAATGTCTCATACTTTGTTTGAGTATTGAGTACTTAGAGATTTTCTTGGAGCGTAAATTCTCGACACCGTTCTTCCAACATTAGTGCAAGATTAAGATACAAATGCGAAGAACTCTTCTTCAGTTTCAAGTTTGGTATATCGGGTTTGCTTCATCAGTGGTCACTTCAAATTCTCTACATATAGGTTGGTTAAGATAGTCAGTGAGAGTTTCTGTAGCAGTTGATTCTCACATGATTCATTTGAGCTAATTTGTTGTTCTTCTCTATTTCAAGAATATTTGGTATATATAATGTGTTGCTGATTCTGAGGTATCAAAACCAGCAAAGGGGAAGGAGACATACATCTAAACACACAACGAGTACACATGATGAACTTAATACTTCTTTTCTATTGAAGTAATCCCGGGAAAGACAAATGTCATAACCGTAGAGAAACTCAGTGTTTAACTCGTAGCGTTTGGTGCGTTATTCCAACTATTTGGGGGAAGGATGTATTATTCCAACTATTTGGGGGAAGGATATATTATTCTAACTATTTGGGGGAAGGATGTATTATTCCATCCATTTGGGAGGAAGTGGTCTCTAGATACTTTTGGTATGTGTTAACTAAGCCTTCAGTAGAAAGAAATATGAGAAGAACACTTGGAATGTGAGATGATATTGCTTATCGACATCTTCTATATGATTTATGATAAAGTGCTTCCGGTTAGTGCTTCATGTACACAATGTAATGATGATTCCGATGAGATCGCAACCATCAGGGGAGAAATATGTGTACATCAGGGTCGCACAACATGTTCACATGATCGAGCTTAATCAGTTATTCTGGAGTCGACATCCACAGAGAAGATCATGTGATTCAACCAGTTATCGTGATGTCGTTGTTTCTTCTTTTGTTGGGTACTTGTGTACATTATGGGATGAATGGTTATATGGAAGATAATTGGAATGCACTTAGTAAAATGAAGATGTTGATATGTTGTTCCCCTGAATAGACAACTTCTTGCTCAATCTTGAAGAGTAATGTGAACTTCGGGGATGCACAACAGGTTCATGTGATCGGGCTCAATCATTTATTCCGGGTATGATAACCGCAGAAATGATCCATGTTAACTTTTTACTTCGTTGTTATCGTCTTCTTCGGGTTCTTGAGCTTCATACAATTAGACTGTTTGCTTCACTTCATCTTTTGTGGGGAAATGGTCTTAATTCGAAGATTTTCGGTTTGGGGGGAAGCTGCAAAAGATTCACATTTAGAAGGCTCATGTTCAGACGATTTTCTTAGAAGCCTCGAATGCTTTGGTGGTGAAAGTTTAAGAGATGTTTATTTCTTTCTTCTACACCGTGCTGAACGATATCGTTATCTCGGTACTCATTTCATCATTCTCTTAAACTAAATTATCCTCTTTGTACATATTTTATCAAAAAGCAAAATACAAAATTATAAAAACAACAAAAAGAAAATAGAAAAATATAAAATTTTCAAAATCCATAAAAATTAGAAAATCTTGAAAAATTCCAAAAATATTGTTTCTTTTGTCATGTTTTTTTGGTTCGATAACATCTACGGACTTTGAATTGTCATTCAATAATGGCACGGGTCTTACGATGAAGTTCGAATTGAAGTAATAAATTTAAAAAAAAAAAAAAAAAAAATTGAGATGGAGAAAAATGATGGTTTATTTTCATTTCAGGCAGTAACCCGTTTAAAAAAAAGAACAGAGCAATGCTTAAATCCTATTTTTCAAACCTCATGCTCTGATTCTAAAAACAAATGTTTGTCACCAAAAAGACAAATATTTCTTTCCAAATATTTTTCCTTCTATAAATTCTTCTGAAAAATATTTGTCATCTAATGAAAACAAAATTGCTTTGAAAATAACTCGGACTGTATTTTTGAAAATCATCTAGACTCAATTGTCAAAATCTCTATCTCTCAATCAACAACTTATGTCATTGATTGAGGGGGAGAATGATTTCAATCAAATTAAAAAGGTTATTTTTCAAACACTGGGCATGTAAACGAGCAAGGTCTACTCTTGGATAATCCAAAAGAACAATGTTTTACAATGTTTTATACAATTGGTTCAAGACCTTGGCTAACGTTATGTTTTCATAAGATACTTAAGCATGTTTCAACAATGGAGGTTAAAGTCTCAAAAATCTGATCCTTATCAGTTAAAAATGTTTTTCAAAAGCAAGTCACAATTATCTTCAAAAGTTTTCAAAATTAATTTAAGTCAATAGAGATCACAATTCTCAAAGGATTTGAAAATTGTGATCGGGGGAGAATTTGTGATTTAAATTGGACATAAACTGATAATTCGATAAGTGGTTTCGAAATATATTTTTCAAGCTCTCCTCCCTACATGTGCCAAACGATTTCAATTTTTCCACGCACATGTTGAGGGGGAGCATATATCTCAAACCAAAAATAATTGGAACGTGATTGATTTGTCTCTAAGTGCAGGTTCTCTCCAACATGTGCAAAACACTTTCGAATCTCGATGCACATATTGAGAGGGAGCAATCATAAGAAAACCTCATCCTTCCCAAAAGTATTTTATCCAAAGCATTTTAAATTACTCGATGTGATCGGGAAGTGATGAAGATCATTTTAGAAAATGTTAATCAAAGATTAGATCTTTAATTCTTAATCTAAGATTTCAAGTCCTCTTGCCTCCATGTGCTAAAGCAATTTCCAATCCATGATGCACATGTTGAGGGGGAGCTTTTCTGAATTATCAAAAACAATTCATGTACAAAATGCTTTGATCTTGTATCACAAGTACCTGGATTGATTTTTAAATGGTTTTCAGTTGGTTTCAATGGCAGAAGAACAATACCAAAAGGACCGACCAAATTTACTTTATGCAAGAAGATATTAGGATAGTTAGGTTAGGTATTCGTTCCCACGATCTCGCCAGAGCCGGAGGGATCTACCCAGGGACAAACCACTGGATAGTGTAAAAGTCTTTAGGTATGATGAAAAATGGAGAAAAGTGAGAAATGGGAAGAGTGCGGACTGAGATACAGCTAGAATTGGAATAAACCCAACAAGGTTCTAGTAATGAAGTCTCGGTAAGCACTGAAGGGGTTGAAGAATGAAAAAGAAATGAATGAGAAAATGGTGAAAAGAAATAGCCCTCCATTAGTTCAACCTTAGGGCAGAAACCGGGTTCAATTCATATGCTACTGGTGGTTACCAAGGTAACACCGGTATTGAAGACAAGACGTCATGGACCCAGTGACGCACTGCACTACAACTTCCCAAGCTACTCAAGTTCCTCTTAAAAGGATTTGTTTCATTCTCACGGGGAACCTACATAATCTATCGACTTTCTCTTAGAGATTGTTGATATTGAAGAAGGAGACCCTCTCCCTAGTCTCCGGCATAGGAACCAAATGTGCACTATTGAGTCTAGAGCCACGAGATCATCAATAAATCTCACTAGGACACAATCAATGAAGACTCACTGTTTCACACAATGTGGAAAGTGAGAATATATCTTAAGAGTCCTACGCAATATCGTTGTGGTATTGCCAGAACATCTGAGTGATATGTTCACATATTCACAATGAAGATGGAAAACCTTCTAGAGCCAACATCAAACAAGCTCTTGGTAGGTGGCATGTGAGATCTATCCAATAGATCAAACATGTGACAACTGGACAGAAACGATGGGGCGATTCACACCATGAATCAACCTTGGTCCAGGATATGGATTGGCGGATACCTTTGAAAAACCGGTCGATATGCACAAAAATTCTTTTCTTTAGCACGTCGACTGTGTAGTATGCTTTCAAAATCAAAAGGTGTTTGTGATTGCAAAATTGATTTCCAATATAAAACCTTCGTTATATTGCAAAAATGCTTTCTGATAAGCAATACACGATTGTTTTCAAATCATTTTTTTAAGAAAAAATTACACGTTTGGTCCCTGTGGTTTACCCCAAATAACAGGTTTAGTCCCTAAGTCATTTTAATTACATCACACATACCTATTTTTGAAACATGTTGCCCATTTAGTCCCTATTATGGGAAATAGGGACCAACCGTGTAATAGAAAAAACTGTAAATAATTACACAAATGATCCATATTTTTAAAATAGGGACTAAATGGGCAACAAGTTTCAAAAATAGGTATGTGTGGTGTAATTAAAATGACTTAGGGACTAAACCTGTTATTTGGGGTAAACCACAGGGACCAAACATGTAATTTTTTATTTCTTTAATCAGCAAACCTCAATTTGCTGGTTCACTCACTCCGTGTTGTCTTCTTTGAGACGTTCCGGTTTGAGAACAACTAGAGCAGCTGCGAAACCCTGTCAAGGAGATTCTTAGGAATTATACCTGATCACAGGCAATACTTGTACTGATCAACGGGGAACTGTGGGCCGTGTACCTCAATTCAACGAAAGTGATCAAAGACACTTTCGTGCGCTTTATTGCTAACTGTTGTATGCAGGTACACCCAACGTTTTCAGCTGATCAGAATTGGGAAGTCAATCCATAGCCACATGCTCACACATCACAGTCATGTCTAAAGAATTCATGATAAGTGCATATCTTCATCAACGACTCTGATATTTTCACTCCATGCTTCTGCTACGCTGTTGCAAATATCATGAATCAACAAAAGCTTCTGCAACTCTGATGAGAAGATTTCACGATCCAGAATGTGAGCATGTTGGTCTAAATAACACAACATCACATAATAGCAACACTACAAAGGAAGAGTCAGACATTTATGGTTGCTGATGCTCAAAGCTGGCTCAAAAGTCATCATCACGTGGATCAGTTAAAGACCTCCACTTGGATTAACAAAACATGCAGAACATGAAAAATCAAAGACTACGAACTACAGAGCTAAGAACTTGATCAAGAATCCAAGAACAATCAAAATGTAATATCTGTTTGTATTCAATGTAAATTGAGGTGACCTCCCTTAGGGGGAGATTGTTAGGATTTAGAAAATCCGTTACTTAAAGAGTCGGTCACCTCAAGTATATGTATTCGTTAGAAAGCTCGTAGTCGTAGTCAAGTTATGTTAATAAGTAGTTAGTTAAGTAACACCGTGGAGGACGGACGGGTCTTTACCCACTGTATGCCTGATCCACAGCCCGTAGGAGGCGTGTCTTGTAAGAAACTATAAATACTCTCTACCTCCCAAGGTAGAGGGTTGGAGCTTCATAATATTATTTTTCTTTGTCTCACCAAGTTTCCAACTCTCTTTACTTTCTCACTCTAAAACTCAATTCATACGCCTCTTTTTAATATAATTTGATGTGTTTATGAAATCCAATATGCTACAAACTTCAACCTTACTGGTATCTTTTTTAAATTCTCTTTAGCTAAATAAACACTCGTCGACCAGGGTTTGAGAATAATAGGTATCGTACGAATCATCGAAGGTTCGTTGAGAAGCACAACCTCCATATTATCTTTCGAAGATAATTTAAAAAAGGAAAACCATTACGAGTTGATCATAATTCATTGAAGGCTATATTTAGTCCACGTAGTATGAAAAAAGCATTGTACAATGGGAAATGCCAACCTCTTGCCAATAGAATAACCATACAATGTTTAGCACAACAATTATTTACCTCCTCGACTGACAATTTTGGAATGATCAATACG
Source organism: Chrysanthemum seticuspe (assembly GCA_019973895.1). NCBI lineage: Eukaryota > Viridiplantae > Streptophyta > Magnoliopsida > Asterales > Asteraceae > Chrysanthemum > Chrysanthemum seticuspe. Next base: position 265,685,481 of record BPTQ01000007.1, read on the forward strand.
CCTTTGATTATTTCACTTGTTTCAATGACACGAAATTTAACTTTACTTGTAGAAGTTTCAGCATTACTAAGAGTTGCATTAGTACTTTTCAAAGCCTCCTCAAAGCTCTTACATGCCAAAACAGTCACCTGATCAGTAGCATTATCGTTCTTATTAGATTCGCGCGCAGCCTGGGTGGTTTTAGTTCCCTGTTCATCACTACTTGTGTTTAACAAATGAACCTTACCACTTTCAGCAGCTTCCTGTGTAACACCAGGTATTGTAGCCTCATTATTGTTACGAACGTGTTCATCTCCATTAGTGTTTACATTCTGAGCATGACTACTTCCAACATCAATTTGTGTAACCCTATGCGTAGCATTAATCTCAGAATTTGACCCCTCAACTGGTCTAGGTTTAAGTGGTTGCCCATCTTCTCCTAATAACACTAATTTCCCTTCAAGCAATTGATTTTCAAGGTTACGAATCTTACCAGCTAAATCCTCGTTCGTAACCTCAGTATACTGAATAACATCAATTCAAGTTACAGGGTCCAATTACAGGGTCCATATTATGATCAACCAAACATTTATCTTTTTTTCTTTTACTTCTCCCATGTCCCTCCCGAATCCAAAAACCCACTTCTCATACTCAAACCATGCACAACAATCAAACACAAGAAGCACATGTAACATCTCAAGTTTCAATTGAACGTATAAATCCTAATAAAATTAAGGTTTGTAAGAGCATAACGAAACCCAAACTTACATGATGGAAACCCTAACAGAAGTCAAGGTTTACTAACGGAGCCCTAAAAGTAGTGAATTAATGCAAGATACGTAATTAATGTGTCAATGAATGTGCAACAAACCTATAAGGAAATTGTTAAAAGGAACCCTAAAACAAATCAAAAGATATAAATACTATGATAACTATACTATTAACAACGACGTAAAGATCACAACAATCACGGATGATAGCCAAAATCAATCACATAAGTGTTATGAAGCAAGTGATCAAATAGATTTAAGTGATCGAATTAAAGGTTATGGTTTATTAGAGAGTCGCTATAATCTCCAGAGAGAGTTGTACGAGGGTTAATTTTTTCTCTGATTGACCTAAAATATATGTTTTCGGTGTTTCTAACTTGTGCTTTTAATTACATGTTAATCTGCATTTATTAAACTCAAACCTTTTTTAAACAAAGAATATGGTTTGCTATACATTAATCAAACTTATAAAGTACTTGTCATAATAATGTAGTCCAATATACACTCAACTTTAGTTTTATATTTATTTTAGGTAAGTGATACTTAAACCACATTTTTGATGCATAGACCATACTTATGTATATATCATATTGTAACTTCTACGTTAATGATGTGATATTGTAGTAAAAGAATCAAAAAGTGTGATTCAAGTATCACCTTTTATTTTAACATGTGATCCGAAAGCACATTTAAAAAAAAACATGTTTTAGTCATTTATGCTTACCAAGTAATTAATTATGATATGATTGACTTATATGGTTACTGTATTTTGTGATAAATGTTATTGTCTTTTACAATATTATTCTATTAATTCTTTTACACACACAATAATATTATATTTTTTTTTCACTCATTTTTTCTCTTCATTCAAGCGGTCAATTCTGATGCTTGTCAAGATCATTTGAGTAAGAGAATAAGTAAGAACAAGTTGTAGGAGAAAATAGCATTTTTCATTTGTTTATCGTATCATAATAATTTTCATTTGGATAATTATAATATTATATATTTCTGTTACTCACTGAAAGTTTAGAAGTGACAAATTCCTTTTAATTAATGTTTATTTTATAATTTGTTTTCCGACACATAAGTTAACAAAAAAGCGGCAAAAGAAAGTAATTAATATCAATGATACTCAATACTTATATCATTATATCCAATAAGATTGAATTATTTTAGCATCGTTGAAGAGTGACCGTTTAGGTAACACGTCGGAATCTTGACTATCGGGAATCGATCTTCACTCTACAAGATGTCTAGTTTGTAATGATGCAATTGAATCGGCACATCACCTTTTTATGGAATGGGACAATGCTCGAAATATTTGTATTTTGGTTAAAAACTAGTGGGGTAAGGGTTTTATGTACAAACGATGTTGTTGAATTGGTCTCATGGGCTGACAAAACACCTCTTCCTTCTCCTTTAAGCTTTAAAGCTTTGCTATGATGCGGTCGTTCAAACTACAAGTTTGTTCATGTGGCGTTTTAAAAGTTTGTTTTGATGCCAAACCACTTAGGAAAGACACATTCGGAGATGAGATCAAACTCTATCGTATGGTTAGATTGTTTATAGGAACTCTACATTAGGCATTGATTGGTATGATAGGATCATTGATCCACTTTCTATTTGTAACAATCTCATGTGTTTTGTGTTTCTAGTTCCTAGCTAGATCTCTTTTAATGAATATATCAGCCTTTCAAAAACTTAAAATTGCTTTTAAAGTTTAGAGGCTACAATCAATATATTGACCTACAAAAGAAAAAAGAAAAGAAAAACTATATTAGTTATCCTTATGTAGAGTGACTCTACTAAGTGAGCAGGCAGAACATGAAGATTAGTTGATCAATACGAATCTTCAAAGTATTTCGGGGTGTATGGTGCGTAGGATCACTCAAAACACAAACATAGACGCATGACCAATACCAAAAGCAAAAAATACAAAATAAAAGTATGGTAAACATAAATACAAGAGCACTCTTTTCCATGTTAAAGAGTGGATGGGAGTTTTCTTTTTCTTTTTCTTTTCGTAAGTGGAAGATGAAATCTTTCTTTTGCTTTTCCAGTCCTCTCTTTTAGACTATTCCATCATCTTCTAAATAAACAAAAATCTTGGCCCCATTCCTGCTCCACATCACACATATCAATGTGTGTATGCATTTTCACAGACTAAATATGAAGAGGGAGAGAGAGAGAGAGAAAAAAAAGGGTTTCTTGATTCCATGCAGTTCTTTTGCAGCAACATGAAATGAAGGATTAAAAAAACATTGTAATGATAAATGAATTATTAAACATCTTTTCTCACTTCTTACACACACTTCCACTGTCACAACATTGTTGGTTGCAGTCCATGCACATCTTTCCACCCCCACATGATTTTGTATATATTATGTCATTGCAAACTATCTATGATTCTTGTAAGACTGTTAAAAAAAACACTAATTATGTCGGATTAAGTAATAATTTGGACTATCAAATTCTTCTTTACATGTCAACTCTAAGAATGATTGTGTTTTGTTTGATTTCACATGGTTTTTAACCTAAAATAAAATGACAATTTTTGTTTTTAACCACAATTGTTCACTCGCCTATAACCATCAATATCGTTGTATATCAAGAGTGCCTCTGACAAAACTTAAACTCACAGCCTCTTGGTTGATGAGCACACTGGCATACCTATTGGTCAAAAGGTGTAAATTTTTCGGAGAATCCTAACTTCACTTACCTGTGTTGACTAAACAAAATGTTAGCTGTCGCAGTAGTAACCTTTCGGTTGGAGTTGGGATCAGGCCCATGTCGTAAAACACATTTCATAATCTAGGCGTACCTATACAACATATTTGATTATACGCATGTATAAGCTTTTTGGAGGTGTTAGCTTGCCTAACTTGATGTTTAGATTGCTATGATCAAGACCTATATATTTAGCTAGGGATTATAAATCTTGTAGGACTTAAAATTTCAGATCATGTTACTTGTTAAGAAGACACTCCCCCCTCTACTAAAACTTGTAACAGGTTATGTTTACATCATCATAATACAGCAACTAAGAACCTAGAATAATATAACACCACTTTTGAAATAATTTGGAATGATATTTGACATAATTTTTAAGAGCTATGCTACATCCACATAAGAATCACACTAAAAACTCTCACTCGATGACGTGTCAGCAGGTGATTGGTTTTTTGTGGGACCCACTTCCCACAAAAAACCAATCATTCACTGACACGTCAGCGAGTGAGGGGTTTTTAGTGGTATTCTTAATTGGATGTAGCAAAATTTTAAACCTACACTATATGATTCACTTATTAAATCTAATTTAAACGACATAGATTACCCAAATCTATTTCAAAAGAGAGACCAATTATTTTATATTTTTCCACGACCTATAAATACACAAATTTCTGTCTCAATAGCCAAATTTACATGTGCAATGCATAAACAAGTAACAGGCTTCGAGGTTATTGTACTTTGCTTTTTTAGGTCATGCAACTTTTATTTATCGACTAAATCTACAACCTTTACTTTTTATGATCGTACTTTATAATTATGGGACTATACAATTGTAAATATACTCGATGAAATTTGAAATTCAAGTTGTTCATAATTAGTTCGGGGCTACATAAAGATACGTTAACGAAATGACAATAAAATCGCACTTCATTATTGAGTTGGGGCTCGATAAAGATACTTAAAGACGTTAGGAGAGTGGTCGTTTTAATGATTAGTTGAGAGCTAACGAAAGGTGCGTTGACAAAAAATCAAGATTACGATCGTAGGTAATGATTAAAGGGATCCGAGGGCTAAAAACTATACAAGAATGACTTTGCGTAATATGAAAGTATCTAAAACATCGGTAGAATACCATGAACTGAAGATCATCGATCTTGCCGAGCTAGCTTGACCACGGAATTTAATTACTTGATTTTGAATTAGGATCGAGATGTACTAGGTATGAACTCTTAAAAGGTTCTAAGACATCAACCCGAGTAACATGACTAAACTTATAAATAAACTAGTATAAAAGTGATTTAACCCCAGCAAGTAACGACACATATATCAGAGGACCAGTGGTAGATGCATAAATTGATTATAGGGTATGCACATTCAAATTTTTTTTAATGATGGTTTGCATTTGATGTTAAACTATCAAAAATTCATTGATAAAAACAAAATTTACACTACGGATATTTTTCGGATGGTATGCATCTCTGTCTTAGGTATGTCCACCTCTGCGAGGAGCTATAGGTCTTTGAGATTTTACGTTTAGTTTCAAAAACTTACATCAGACTCGAGGTAAACTTGGTTATATATGTAACTTGCATAGTTTCTTACATATTACTAATAGGAATTTCCCATTCTCTTAAAAAGATTACTTTGAACATGACTTTTGTCGCTATGCTAAATCTACTAGCTAGCTAGCTAGAAATTGCCCATTCTCTTAAAAAAATTGCTGATGATGAGTTGAGACAAACATGGCCAAACGGCACACATTTCATACGACCCAGCCATCATAATGATGATCAAACCTTGAAACACACTTTTACATAATGTATATTATCAATTTGAGTCACCAGATATGCATACATGATCATCATCAACAATCATGACATAAAAAGTGACCATTCATCCATTATTCATGACCCAAAGTGCTTATTTTCATCACACCAATTTTCCCTAGCCTACCCTCGTTCAAAGTAAAGATGGCTACCCTTTGATTAAAGCTAAAGGGTATTTTTGTCACTTTAAAGTGTAAAGATATAGAGAATCAACTTTATCTTTCCCCCTAATCTCAAAAACACATCTCTTTAAAATGCCAATTGTCCCAAAATCCAAACAAGTGCACAACATAAAATCCACATTGTACAAGTCACACTTGGACCATGCATATGTAAACAAGACTTTAAATTTCTGTTTTCTAACGGTTGTTGTATTTATCACCTTTGCTTAAAGAGGGTACTGATAGAAACAGAAATCACCAATTTTCTTTTCTTTCCATTTCTCATCACTTTTAGTGAGATAACTAAAGAAAGTAGAAAAAGCAAAGGTTTAGCTTCTTCCTTGAATTTCAAGACTCTCTTTCAAGAAGATGTTTGATTCTTTGAGTCTTCAAGTTAATCAGATTCCATTCACTTTTCAATTCCTTTACAAAAAAACCATTTCCATTCCACTCCATAAATCATTCCAAACTAATCTCCAATAGAAACAAAAACCTCCAAAAATGTTGTCTTTGTTTGTCATAATCACTACACTTTGCTTCTCAATTCCATCATGTGTTTCAACTGATTTTGATGCCTTGGTCACACTCAAACAAGGCTTTGATTCCATTCCTTCTACTTTAAACACTTGGAATTCTTCTAACCCTACTTCATTTTGCTCATGGGATGGAATCAAATGCTTCCAAAATAGAGTAACTTCACTAAATTTGTCAAATATGCGCATTCAAGGCTCGGTTTCCCCTGTTTTTTCGTCTCTAGACCGTCTCACCGAGCTTTCTCTAGACGGAAACAACTTCACTGGAGAGATTGATATCTCCAATTTGACGTCTCTCCGGTTTTTAAACATTTCGAATAACGCATTCAGTGGTGGGTTGGATTGGAACTACTCGAATTTACAGAATTTGGAAGTTATTGATGTGTACAACAATAATTTCTCATTTCCCTTGCCTACCAGAATTACAACTCTCAAGAAGCTGAAGTACTTGGATTTAGGAGGGAATTTCTTTTACGGGCGAATTCCGGTTAGTTATGGAGAAATGGTGACTTTGGAATACTTGTCACTCGCAGGAAACGACCTCCATGGAAAGATACCTACGGAATTGGGTAATCTTACGAACTTGAAAGAGCTTTACATGGGCTATTTCAATGTGTTTGAAGGTGGAATTCCTAAGGAATTTGGGAAACTGGTTAGTCTAGTTCACTTGGATCTTTCGTCATGTGAACTAGACGGACCAATCCCTTCAGAGCTAGGGAATTTGCATTCCCTAGACACCATTTTTCTTCACATTAATCTTCTCTCGGGGCCGATACCTAAGCAGCTAGGAAATCTAACAAGTTTGGTGAATCTTGATCTTTCTGCCAATGCACTTTCGGGTGAACTTCCGAATGAGCTTGGAAATTTAAAGAGTCTTCAGCTCTTGAATCTTTTCATGAATAGATTACATGGGTCAATACCAGATTTTGTAGCTGAGTATCCAGATTTGCACACTCTTTATCTTTGGGGCAACAATTTCACTGGTGTGATACCGGAGAATCTTGGTCGGAATCAGAATCTTTGTGAGCTCGATTTGTCTTCTAATAAGCTCACAGGTACTATTCCTCGTGATCTTTGTGCTTCTAATCAGTTAAGAATCTTGATTCTGTTGAAGAACTTTTTGTTTGGATCAATTCCAGAGGGTTTGGGTAAATGTTCGAGTCTTGTTAGAGTGAGATTAGGGGAGAATTACTTGAATGGTAGCATTCCGGATGGACTAATTTACTTGCCAGAGTTGAATTTGCTCGAATTGCAAAATAATTACTTGTCCGGGAATCTGTCTGAAAACCGCGATCCCTCTTCCAGACCAGTTAAGTTAACTCAGTTAAATTTATCTAATAATCAACTTTCGGGTTACTTACCATTTTCACTTTCGAATTTTTCTTCCCTCCAAATCCTTTTAGTCGTTGGAAATAGATTCACGGGTCCAATTCCGACTAGCATTGGTCAGCTTCATGAGATTCTAAAGCTCGATTTAAGTGGGAATTCCCTTTCAGGGGAAATCCCGCCTAATATTGGAAATTGTGTCCATCTCACTTACCTCGACTTGAGCCAGAATAATCTTTCTGGCTCAATTCCACTCGAAATTTCAAATATTCGAATTTTAAACTACTTGAATATCTCAAGAAATCACCTGACAGATTCTATTCCTAAGTCTATTGGAACCATGAAAAGTCTTACAATCGCTGATTTCTCTTTTAATGATTTCTCGGGTAAACTACCCGAATCTGGACAGTTCTCGTATTTTAATGCCTCTTCTTTTGCGGGTAACCCGCAACTTTGTGGCCCGTTGTTGAATAATCCTTGCAATGTTAGCGGAATCACTAATTCCGCTGACAAAAAGCCAGGACGGTTTAAGTTGATATTCGCGCTTGCTCTTCTTTTTTGCTCTTTAGTTTTTGCGGCTGCAGCGATGGTCAAAGCCAAGTCATTTAGAAGATCGGGCTCGGACACTTGGAAAATGACATCTTTTCAGAAGCTCGAGTTTACAGTTTCTGATGTTCTCGAATGCATCAAAGACGGTAACGTGATAGGACGTGGAGGGGCTGGAATAGTCTACCATGGTAAAATGCCAAACGGGACAGAAATTGCAGTTAAAAAACTGGTTGGTTTCGGAAACACAAGTCACGACCACGGATTCAGAGCCGAAATCCGAACCCTAGGCAACATTCGACATAGAAACATCGTAAGACTCCTAGCATTTTGCTCAAACAAAGACACAAATCTTCTCGTGTATGAGTACATGCGAAATGGCAGTCTAGGCGAAGCGTTACATGCAAAACTCAAAGGCGGAATCCTCGGATGGAACTTAAGGTACAAAATATCAATAGAAGCCGCTCGGGGCTTATGCTACCTTCACCATGATTGCTCCCCATTAATCGTGCATCGAGACGTTAAATCCAACAACATTTTACTGAACTCGAGCTACGAGGCTCATGTAGCTGATTTCGGGCTTGCAAAATACCTAGTGGATGGTGGTGCATCCGAATGCATGTCGGCTATCGCAGGGTCATATGGTTATATTGCTCCTGGTACGTAACACATTTTTTAATTAATGTACAAACATATGTTATAACATTTTTTTGTGGCATAAGTTATAGTTATATAATTTTTTAAGGTTTGTGGCTGTAGTGTGTACTAGATACGATATTTGATAAGTGAAAGTGATGTGTCGTAAGAACGACACCCGTGATTTTTGCGACAGAAATGAAATGAAAAATAGGACGTAGGATTTTGTAGGTACATGGTAAAGAGAATTTTATGGGTAACTACACCAATTTAATAAAAAAATGGACGGTGGTGATCTGTTTTTGGGTCAATCTGACACAGACCGCAACTCAACAAACACAAAATCTGATAACAGATCCACGTCTCTGCAACATAAGTTTCGTTTCATGCTAAAGCTGACTAATATCCATGTCATCTTCCACGTATTATTAAAACCACTATTTTGGTCTTCTATTGTTTTTTATTGATTTGAAAAAGTATACAACTTTTTCTAGCTCTTTAAACATATGCTTAATAAGTTTGGATTTAGTTTTAATTTTAACTTCAGATGTGGATTGAGGTGTTAACCTACATGGATTTTTTATATAGTGTACAATCTGGTCAATAATATCGATTTTTCTACAAGTTCTAAATTTTTGTATAGAATTATTTAGCTTCAATGAAACGAACCTTATCACTTTAAGGTTTAGGTCCGCCACCATTTGATTTTGTATATTATCATATTATATATCTGATCATTACAGTAATAACTTTTAGTGATAGCTAGGTAGAGTTAAATTCTTACAAACTAATGAAATATTTGTACATGGTTTTACAGAATATGCTTATACATTGAGGGTGGATGAAAAGAGTGATGTGTATAGTTTTGGGGTTGTGCTTCTTGAGCTAATTACTGGAAAACGTCCGGTAGGAGGATTTGGTGACGGTGTAGATATTGTACAGTGGGCTAGAACATCAACCAGATGTCGTAAAGAAGAAGTGAGTTGCATCATTGACCCAAGGCTTGTCAATGTTCCACAAGATGAAGCGATGCACTTGTTCTTTATCGCTATGCTATGCATTCAAGAAAATAGTGTTGAAAGACCGACAATGAGAGAGGTTGTTCAAATGCTCTCAGAATACCCGCGAGACTCACCAGAGAATCAAACATCCTCATCTTCCGTTATCTTTTTTCCACCAAGAAAACCTGATAAAGATATAACAAGCCCAAAGCTCGGGCAAGATCTTTTGGTTTAGAAACTAAGTTTTGGGGTTTTCTTAGTTTGTGTTTTAGCTTTCCAAAATTGGCTTGGGTTTTTGATAAAAAGAACATGACACGTGCAAAAGGTTATAAAGAGTTCTTTCATGTGTTCCTTTGTGAATTAGAGAATGACAGAGGTAAATTAGTAAATGTAGTTGGTTATAGAGGGTGGCTTATGGTAGATATATGAACTTTGAGATCTTAATGTGTATTCTTTTTGTTTATATGGATGCCAATGTATGTATTCCTGTTTTATATGCCTTGATGAAACAATGCAGATCAGTATTAAATGGTACGTACTCTTATCAGAATTCTGTTAGTGGACTTAGTTGTATTAATTACTTTATGATTAGTATTCGTAATAGATATAAGCTCAATTGTTAAAATATAAATATTAGGTCATATGTATTATCTCATTATTCAATCAATCAACCAATATATCACGTTATACATGGTCTTCGAGCTTTAGGTAAGATCCACCAACAAAATTTTGCTATTTTTTTACGTAAAGTGTTAATACAAATAAACCGTAAAAACGTTTATTAATATTTAGCGATCTCTTAGTGTATTGTTGATAACAAATATAATGTTATCTTAAGTAAAATTATAAGGATACATGTTATTTTTGTAAAACATCTACATATATAGTCACTTAATACAAATTATTGTAATAATTCATTTGTTGTAATAGTTTATTAGGATGGGTAAAAAGCACAACTCATGACCCATACCCATGGAGTTAACCCATAACCCATTGTCTAGATGCATTGCATCTCTTAGATACATTGCATCTTCTTAGATACTCATGGTCCCAAGTCTAGGACCCATGACCCATGACCCATAATCCAAAAACCCATGGGCAAACAGGAGCGTCTCACGGATCCCTCAAGTTACACTAGACGGATCCTTCAGGCAAGGGATCCGTGGGATCCGTGCAACAGTGGCAACAATTTGCCTATAAATAGAGAACCATTTCTTCATTGTAACTCACCCCTCTTCTTACAAACTCTCTCATATATTCTTACATTCTTCTAACCTAAGATCACTTGATCTAGAGAGTAGTTCTTTTTTCTTTTGTTGTGATTCTCATATAGGTCCTTCTCTAAGGCGACATCACGAGCATTCTACAAGTCATCCAAGCAAGGGGTCCTTGATTGATTTGTTCCTCCACAAGATTTCTGTAGCGAAGATCTTGTATTTCATATTTCACATATTTGTTGTGTTATAGTAGTGCTGGTTTGGTCCTCCGTGTTACGGACTCGGTATTTAGCTTTGTACCGAAAAAAGTGTAAGCGACGTTGTGAAGGCTTCTCCGCCGAGTTGAAGGAGTTTGTTGACATAGTGCTTGAACTCTCGAGTAGGTGACTCGGGGAGTGGAGTAGGGCAAGGAAGGTGTCCTTGTAGCCGAACCACTATAAATCGGTTGTGTCATTTCTATCCTTTACTTTACTTGATTTCTTTACTCGCATTACTTTTAGATCTATACTTTCTTTTCATCCATACGATTTCACATTACATCGAATCTAAAGGTTTTTTGAAACTAACTTATAATCGGCAAAACTATTCAACCCCCCCCCCTTCTAGTTTTCCACATAAGGTACGTATTGAAGGGTTGAGGTAGCTAACCGGTTTGGTTTTCCCACATTTGATAAGGACCCCAAGGTGTAACCAGAGTCACGAGTTGGGGTAACACTCACGGTGTAGCTATTATGTGAAATGTGAGGATTCACTATGTGTGAAAAGGTTGGTTCATTTGTTGGAATGGACTTACTATTTATAGGGATGGTCCTAGGGTTTTACATTGCCCTAGGAGTTCATCAATGGTTTTAGGATGATCCGCGTGGTAGACATCCAATGTAGGAGACAGGAATGACATGTGGTGTGTTTCCCTTGGCCTCGCTAGATGCATATCCGTGCATGATTGAAGCACTACGTACCTCTAAGCAAATGAGGTAATGGCACGTGTTTGCTTGTTACAACGGTCCTGGGAAAGCCTCGAATCCTATTGTTGCCTAAGTGTATTTATTACGCATTTGAGCCTGGCCTAGGAGTTCGTTTCCTAGGTGTATTACGATGAGTTATAGCCGTTGTTGGGATTGGTTAGAGCTAATGGACCTTTATTTAATTAGGTCGAAGTTCCTATACGCTATCAATTCCCCCCAGTCCATTAGTGTATTTGACTGTTCAGGGAAATGTATTGATGGACTCGTGCTATGATGATGACTCATCATGATTTTTTGCCTTATTTTATGATTTTTCTAGGCTATGACTTATTCCAAAGCATAGCTTGTGACCTTTTGCAGGCCTGTGTTTGCGGATGACGTTTAGGCGTCACGTGCATTTAAATGTAAGACTTGACTGGACGGCTGTTTGCGGCTGTCATCTTTCTTTTTCTTCTTTGGTCATCAGGGTAATCATTTTGAATTTTTTGGGAGAAGGGCGCGTGTTTCATTTTGTGACCACACGTCAATCATTTCATTTTCCTCCGCATTTCCCAAGTATTGTGAGTCTATTCGGTTTACGTGTTCTCGTAAATGTTGGGAAATGTTTTTGGTATTTAAATAAAAAATATCTGTCGTTTTCTCATTTTGTCTACTTTTTCGTCATTTTGAAGTTTTTCTGCTATTCGAAGAGGATGGGTTCTAACAGACTTTTTTCAACACTGAGGATCTTTGGATTCTGAAGGGGTGTTCTCGGATTTTGTAGGTTAGTTACCGATCCATTTGCTTTTGGTTTGGTTGTTTGTTCTTAGCCACTTTATAGTTTTTCGTCCATCTTTGCGGACCATTTTCTTCCCTTGTTAAAGTTGTGTTTAAAAGGGGTGCTCCAATTTTGTTGAGTTGTATCCTTTCGATTCTTTGCCTTTTGAGTTGAGTTTCTCTAGGTAGTGTTCACTTGTAACACCCCCAAAATTTCAATTTAGAAACGGAAGACTAATTGAAGTATTACGTAAAGGATCATAGTCATAATCATAGAAAATGACTCAAAAGAGACGTTTTATTAATTACTATCATTCATTTAACAATTTGAGTACAAAAGAGGTTCCAGAGTTTAGCATATCACAAAGGATATAAAATAGTTTAAATGAATGATACACCAAAGACCAACAATTTATTGCCTACTCCATGCCATGAATGCTTCTTCAATTACCTGAGTTAAACATTCTAAAAAGTCAACAAAATTGTTGAGTGAATCCATAGCGTTTAAATATAATAATCAGTTGAGCACAAGTATCAATTTATATAATTGCATAGAGATACAGTCATAATAGAAATCAATAATATCGCAGTTCGGTATATTGCCCTAAGTCTCATGAAACTTAAACGTTAACGTGTGTGATATCATAGAAATGATATAAATATAATGCACCATAAATGGTGTAAGTAAAAGGGGCCCTCGTGTAGGAATTTGCCATATTCCTATTGTTTACTCAAATAAAGTGCATTTGGTCACCATTCTGGCTAACTCAAATGGGATGTCAACTGCCAATAGATTTATTCACTATATTCGTGTTCACTCGCAATTGATTAATGGTTCATGATATGAGGGACTTTTTGGCAATAACGATAACTTAGGCAATATCAATCAAGATAGCATACAGAAAAATACTTGTGTTCAGATTTGTAGTATGTATCTCCCCACTAGTTTGAAAAACATATAAAAGTAGGACTATGAGCTCACCTCGGTGATAGTAGAAAAAGTAAGTGGCGTCAAATGCAACGTGGGAATGGCTCCAACACACGACCTGAATAATATGGAAGTCTGAGATTTTGATGGTTTTAAGTGTGACTTAACTCGAATAATGATTATTGAAATGGTATCGAGAATGAACTGGATTATGGTAAGGATAGCTTGATGTGCTTAAAATGTTTGAAGTTTACAAAACAATATTGTACCATTTGTACGTGATATTAACTTGTTTTTATGTACTTAGTTCCAGTAGATATCGTTTCTTCAAGAATTAGTGGATGATAAATTATGTTATCCGTTAAAAGGCTTTGTTATATTATTTATATACGTAATGTCAATTTTATAGTTTTTATGTATTCGTCTCGATATTTTCTTAGGGTATATGTTATAAAATATAAGTGTGTGAATATAATGATAAAGTTATTGAATAAACTTTCAACTTATATAAATTTACATTTTCAAACCTAGTAGTATAATATTTACATTTTTAGTACATAACTTTAATATATTTTCATTTTTGGCTCAAACTATTCAAATGTGACATTTTAATGCTCATGGTTTCCAAATATTCATTTTATACTCTCAAGTTATCAAAATGATAGTCTTGACACCAACTTGAAAGAAATTACACATTTAAACCTAAGTTTATACATTTTGCATTTTTAGTCCAAATTGAGGTATTTTTACTATTTAAACCCTTAACCTTTCAAATATTACATTTTTATACTCAAAAGTATGCATATGCTCAGTTTACAACTTCAAGTTATCAATTTGACAGTTTCTATCCTAACTTTAATAAAAGTTACATTTTTAACCCAAGTTGTATATAATTTGCATTTTTAGTCCAAAGCTCATAGTTTTCAAAGTTTACCATTTTTATTCTTAAAACAAGCTTGTAACAGCTTATTTGAACTTATCTAACAGCTTATATACTGAAAATAGCTTATTTTGTGCTTATTGGGCCTTAAGGGTCCAATTAAGGCCCGATAAGGTTTGAAAGGGTCCAATGGGATCAGAATGTATTGGCCTTTCACATGGGCTCACATTAGGCCCAAATTAACTTATAAAAACTGCTTATGGGCTACTTATAGGTTGGCTTATTATAAAACTGCTTATGGGCCTTAAGCCGTCTAAGGCCCATTAACTATACATTATGTTTACATAAACGAGGTGGCTTAGCCTAGGGGTTTATTGATGCGTTAAATGAGCTTATTATGGTGACTCATTGGTGTAGCTTATTTGTTTAGCTTATGATGAAATGAGCAGTGCCTTCTATTTGACCTAGCACACGTTTAAAAGTGGTTTAACCAACCCATTTCTAGTCGCTATAATCATTTTTGTTTATGTATTCGACATAGGTCATTTAAGGGAAAGGGTCATGGTGAATTAGAAATGTGTTATAAAAATGGTGTAAGCTTTGTTATACGTTACCAACAAGTGTTCTATTCCAAACCATGCCTTACCAAGAATCGAGTGATCGCAATATTTAGGAAAATGGAAAACGAGAACATGGAAACAACAAGGGAAAGCTAGCTAGGCTCGTACGGGATATAAAGTATTCAAAAACATGAAAAATATACTAAGTGTTTGATGAGAGTGCTTACTACACCACAAATGGGTGGGGATATCTCGATGGTGAGACTAGGACTCGGTGTATAGAACTTGTAGCTTGTTAGATCACCCAACAAAGATTCAAGAGGAACCCATGGATGACTTGATCGTGTATACTAACTCCTTGTAACTTGGCTCTTCCTCTCGTACGTACCCCGATGAAAAATGACTTGAGAAGTGTATGATGGTGATTGTTTTGAGTTGTACGTATGAAATAGAGTTGCATGGGACTTCTATATACCGAAAGTGATACAAGTTGGGGTGACGAGATGTGTAGAAGATTAGGATAAGAGTATGGGAAATGTAAGCTAGGACTAGGGGTACTTGAGTATGTTTACAAGTAGGTTTGCAAGTTGGTTAGGATGTGAACGAGTTGGGAGTCGGGTTTAGTGAGTGAGTGTACAAGAACCGACCTTGTGGTTTTTATTTGTGAATGCTTCGAGTGTAAGCAAGGTCATTATATGACTAAAACATGTTACTAGAGTTCCTTTGGTGTTTATGGAGTCTTAGTTAGCACATAGGATCAAGTAAAAACATCTCATGGCTCGTTTGGTTTTCTAGTACTCAAAAAGGTCCAAATGACATTTTAATGTGACCAAATGTGTTAGGAGAACACATTTGAGTCTAGCACAACATGGGAGATCAAGTAAAACGCATAGGAAACTTATTTGAGTAGCAAGAAACACATTAGAAAGAGTTTAGATTAGTTATGGAACTTTTGGTGTAATTGAGAGATAGGTCAAATGTGTTTAGCTTTGAGGTTCGTTTAGCCATTAGATCTTCGATCAATGTTTGTATTTTTGGTGTTCTCATTTCTATGCCATGGGCTTAATCGATTCATGCATTTTGTGACATAACTCATGTGTCGAAAATTCATATGAACGAGTCAAAGTGAGGGTGGTTCGAACGTTTATGAGTTGGGTTAATATGGTTAATGGATTGCTTGTTGGAATTAGTTTTAAACTAAGGCCCAATGTTGAGATATTAAGGGCCCGATTTGGTTTATTAGGCCCGTTTAGGATTATTAAGGGCCTGATTAAATTTATAGGCCCAATTCGAGAAAAGGAGATGGAGGGGAGTTGTGAGTTATATATGGTGTTTTGGTGATAATTGGAAATATCGTGGTACGTGTGTGAGCTCGTTCCAAAGAAATGTAATCCCGTATTGTTATATTGTTTCATTGTCACAATATATATATAAAAAAATGTACAAATGGTTAAGTAAACTGTAATAGTAGATTACTTATTGATTAATGTTTATTGATAACTGTGAATTTTACAGGATGCTACAGTACCTCCCCGTCAATAAAATTTCGTCCAGGAATTTTAAGTCTAAGGTGGATGTCGGGGTCATCTAGGGAAACAAGTGTGGGTACTTATTGATTGAAATTGAGCATACTGCATATTGGGCATTAAAACAATGCAACATGGATATGGAAGCAACTGGTAAAAATCATTTCATGCAACTTAATGAGCTTTCTCAGTTACGAGACGAAGCTTACAAGAATACTAAAATCTACAAGGAAAGAACTAACGATGGCATGATTGTCGGCTTCATGGTGATAAAGATTTCGTAATAGGAGAAAAAGTCCTACTGTTTAATAACCGATTAAAGTTGTATCCTAGAAAACTCAAATCAAGATGGAGTGGTCCATTTATTGTTAAAACTATTTACCCATATGGAGTAGTAGTGTAAGATATTGGTTATTACAAGTACACTAATTAAACAAGTATGGTTTGAATTTATGGTAAGAGTTTAGAGAGAGAAAGAGATGGGAGGCTTTCTAGAGAGAGAAACTGAAAGAGAAAAAGAAAGATTAGATTAGTGAGAAGCTCCACCCTCTCCCTTGGTGGGAGAGGGCTTTTATAGTCTTACAAATAAACTCCCCCTACGGGATATGGATCAGGTATACAGTGGGTAAAGACCCGTCCGTCCTCCACAATGTTACTTAACTAATCTAATTACTAATAAATATAGCTAAGTCTACGAGCTAACACATGCTAGACTAAACTCGGGGTCACCGACTCTTCTATATGGATTTTCCAAATCCTAACAATCTCCCTCTAAGAGAGGTCACCCCATAAATTACAATTTGCATCCTAGCATTCAATCATGAAGTTCAATTCCGAGCTCGTAGACTTTGATTCTTCAAATTCCGCAATCTTTGTGCTTCAGCGGTGATTCTTCAAATGAATGTTCCTTTGACTTGTGATCTTGAGCTTTCTTCGAGATCATCAGCCAAAGTAAATCCCCAACTCATCCTTTGAAGTATCGCCTTCATGTGATGTAATGACTTTTGGACCGACATACTCACACTTTGATGGATCATGATATAATACATAAGAGTTGCGGAAGCATTGTTGTATGTCTTTTGATTATCATGATTTCTTTGATTTGGAGTGTGTAGTGTGAGCATGCGGTTATGAATTGACGTCTCAATTTCCATCAGCTGCAACTGTCAGGTGTTCCTGCAAACAACAGTTAGCAATAAAACACACGAAAGTGTCTTTGTTCACTTTCGTTAAATAGGGTTGCAAGAACCAAGTTCCCTGTTGATCAGTATAAATACTGCCTGTGATCAGGTAGAATTCTGAAAAATCTCCTTGACAGGGTTTCGCAGCTTGAACTAGACGTTCTTAAACCAGAGCGTCTCAAAGTAGATAACACAGAGTGAGTGAACCAGCGAATTGAGATTCAATGATTGATGATAAATTGATTTGAAAAACAATCGCATATTGCTGAAGAGAGAGTTTTTGAAATACGACAAAAGTTTTATAAGAAAAATCAAGTTTCAATCACAAATACTTTTGTTTTGAAAAATTTATGCGTAGTCGATGTGCTAGAAAAACAATTATAGAGCACATCGAAAGGTTTTTCCAAAAGTATACATCAATTTAATTCTTGGAACAAGGTTGATTCAAAGGTGAATCGTCCCATCGTTTCTTTCCAGTTGTCACAAGTTTGATCCATGATGGATCTCACATGTCACCCACCAAGAGCTTGTTTGATGTTGGCTCTAGAAGGATTTCGATCTTCGTTGTGAATACTTTACGTATCACTCGGATGTTCTGACAATACCACAAGGATAATGCGTAGGACTCTTAATGTATATTTTCTTACTTTTCACAGTGTATGAAACAACAAGCATATTTTAAGTGTGTCCTAATGAGATTTATTGATGATCTCTTGGATCTAGACTCAATAGTGCACTTTGGTTTTCCTATGCGGAGACTAGGGAGAGGGTCTCCTGCTTCAATATCAACCATCTTTAAGAGAAAGTCGATAGATTACATCGGTTCCCCATGTGAATGAAACAAGTCCTTTTAAGATAACTTGAGTAGCTGGGAAGTTAAGTGCAGTGCGTCACTAGGTCCATGACGTCTTGTCTTCAATACCAACGTTACCTTGGTAACTACCCGTAGCATATGTATTGAACCCGGTTTCTGCCCTAAGGTTGAATATTTGGAGGGCTATTTGTTTTCACCCTTTATCTTTTCATTTCTTTTTCATTCTTCAACCCCTTCAGCGCTTACCGAGACTTCATTATAGAACCTTGTAGGGTTTGTTCCAGTCCTAGCTCCATCTCAGTCGGTACTCTTCTCTTATTCTCACTTTTCTCCTTTTTTCATCATACCTAAGGACTTCTACACTATCTAGTGGATTGTACCTGGGTAGATCCCTCCGGCTCTGGTGGCATCGTGGGAACGAATGCCTAACCTTACCATCCTTATAACTCCAATAAAGTAAATGCAAGGTCGGTCTTTGGTGTTCCTCCACAAATGCCATTGAAAAACCAATCAAGGTACTTGTGATAAAATATCAAAGAATTTGTACCTCAATTGTTTTTGATTTTTCGAAATGCCCTCCCTCAACATGTGCATCGGTACTTGAAATCGTTTAGCACATGGAGGAAAGAGTGCTTGTTTGAGTCTTAAGCAATCACCATTTTATCAAATTTAATATTTAAATCATATCCTCTCCCCCGATCAAAAATTTCAAACCTTTTGAGATTTGTGATCTCAATTGATTTAAATAATTTGGAAAGTTTGGGGAAAGATGTGGCTCGGTTTTAATATTTACTGATAAGGAATATTTTACCGCTCCCCCTCAATTTATGAGAGAGAGTGTTAGTGTCATGTATGATAATTTTGAGAGATCTTTGAGTAAAAGAAAATTTTCATTTTGAAAGATCTTTGAGTATACGAAAGATCATACACTGACACATAGCACCAAAACTTTGTTCACCACTTATAATGTACAAACGAACTCGTTTTGTGGAAAACTAGAAGGGGGGTTGAATAGTTTTGCCGATTTTAAGTTAGTTTCAAAAACTTTAGATTCGATATTATGTGAAATCGTATGGATGTAGAGAAAGTATAGATCTAATGATAAAGCAAGTAAATAAAGTAAAGCAAGGGATAGAAATGACACAACCGATTTATAGTGGTTTGGCTACAAGGACATCTTCCTTGCCCTACTCCACTCCCCGAGTCATCTACTCTAGAGTTCAAGCACTATGTCAACAAACTCCTTCAACTTGGCGGAGAAGCCTTCACAACGTTGCTTACACCTTTTCCGGTATCGAGTCTGTAACATGGTGGACCAAACCAACACGACTATTACACAACAAATATGTGAAATATCAAGTACAAGATCTTTGCTACAGAAATCTTGTGGAGGAACAAGTCAATTAAGGACCCCTTGCTTGGATGACTTGTAGAATGCTCGTGATCTCGCCTTAGAGAAGGACCTATATGAGAATCACTAAAGAAAGAAAGAAATAAGTACTCTCTAGATCAAGTGATCTTTTGTTAGAAAAGAATGAGAGTATATGAGAGAATTGGTAAGAAGAGGGGTGAGTTAGAATGGAGAAATGGCTCTCTATTTATAGGAAAAACTTGCCACTGTTCCCCGGATCCCACAGATCCCTCCCACAAGGGATCCGTCTAGTGTAAACCTAGGGATCCGTGGGACGCTCCTCTTTGCCCATGGGTTTTTTGGTTATGGGTCATGGGTCATGGGTTATGGGTTGGTCCATGGGTATTCTTTTAGATACAATGTATCTAATGAGTACAATGTATCTAGTCAAGTGGGTATGGGTCAATACCATGGGTTATGGATATGATCCATGGGTTGTGATTTTTACCAATCCTAATAAACTATTACAACAAATGATTTATTACAACAATTTGTATTAAGTGGCTATATGTAAATGCTTTACAAAAATAACATGTATCCTTATAATTGTACTTAAGATAACATTATATTTGTTATCAACAAAACACAAAAAGATCGCAAAATATTAATAAACGTTTTTACGGTTTATTTGTATTAACAATCTCCCCCTTTTTGTTGATGACAAAACATAATGTTATGATGAGTAAAACTTAAGAATAGATGTATGTTTTGAAAGCCCTTAAGTTTTACTTCTTCTCCCCATTTTTGTCGAAACAAAAAGTTAACCCATCGAAGAAATAAAAGGTGGTAAAATAGTCCACGTAATGCTTACTCCCCCTTGACGGTAGCTCCCCCTAGTTTGGGGCGTCAAGTGTAGAAAAAAAAATAATAATAATAAATAAATAAATAAAACCTACAAGGAGAAAGGTTAGTAACATGCTTAAATAATCTTGTGATTGACGAGAATCAAGATTGGGAGCCAAGGTATGTAAACAAGGCCTTGTAATAAAACAACAAAGTGTAGTGGTATTTATGCCACCTACAAGCATGTAAAAATAAGAACATGACTTGTTCTTGAAAATGACTCAAAAGAAAAGTACTAAAAATATAAAATAGTAATAATGATTTCGTCCATGCTTGCATAAGGTTATGGATGGAGGTTTTGATGAGTAATGGTATTGATGCGATCAAGGATGAGGTTGAGTATGAATCACATTTCTTCCCTAACTTCTATTGCAATTTCCCTAGTGGATTGGCAATGTTCACAATGTAAGTGATGTGGGTAATGAGTGCGGAAGTTTTCCGGGTTATTTTGATTTGTGAGTTGCGGAAGATGTGGTGGAAAAATGGGAAAATACGGATCAAAGTCCGGAATGTTTGGAAGTGGTGGTGGAAAAGAACCTAGGTGTTCTTGTAGCTTAATGGGAGCTAAGGGAGGTGATGTTTGAAGGTCATTGAAAATTGTGTTTGGAGAAGTGAGAGGTGTCAAAAAGGCTAGTTCTTTTTGTTTTGGTTGTTGAAATCTTGTTGGAGTCTTAAGGAGTTCCAAAAGAGTGACTTTAGGTGGTGAGTTGATGTATGATGAAGTTGGTGTACTTGTTGGTGATGAAGGAGGTGCTATAATGGAAGCATTTTGTGGTGAGTTAGTGGTTGGTGATGATCCATTTGATGATGGTGTGGGTAAGCAACAAGGCCGGATGTTAATCCGTGCAGATATCCTAGATTTTGATTGTGGTATTTTGGAAGGTGATAGGACAAAGGTTTGGATTTCTCGAAATGCATTGTTTGAATTAGGTGATTCATCTAAGTTGGAAGGTCTTTTGGAAGACATTGTGGTGTTTGTTTGTGAGGATGAGATGAATAGCAAACAATGTTGGGAATCCTACTTATAGAAAAAAAATATGCATTGCAATGAATGCTTGACCCAAAATATGGATTAAAATCTAATGATTAGATAGGAAATTAAGTCATGTGGTCATGAGAAAACAAGCATTAAATCACATACTCCAAAATGAATTGAGAAAATAGAAGATAAAACTAGCTTCTGTCTCACGGATCCTTCCCATGAGGGATCCGTCCAGCATTAAGGCTGTGATCCGTGGTGCTAGTGATATAGGCAGCTCAAAATTTTCCTTTTGGAAACATTTTTGCCTAGTGTGTGCCTATATGCAAACTATTTGGAGTTGCGGTTATCTCAACTCCTAAAAGAAAAGGAAAAATAAACTAGAAGTGAAAAAGCATATGATGAGTGTGTAAATACTCATCATTTTTGGTCAAATCTGAACTGCAAAACATTTAAAAACACTCAGAAATGCATCAAAATACTGAAAATATCCCAAAATTATATTTTATATGTTTCAGATGCAAAATTTTAAAATCATATGAAAAACGAGCTAAGTTTGCATAATTGGCAGTTTCAGTCCCTCAACTTTCAAATCTTGACAAAGACAGTCCCTGAGCATTTGTTTTGAAATAAAAGTCAACCCAAGTCCTTTCAAAATCAAAATTTATCAAAAATGATCCTTGGGTAAAAAGTTTGGAGAATTTACAAGTTTGGTCCTTCAAGTTTCAAAATTGGCAAAAATAGTCCTTGGAAGTTTAAAAATGGAAAATTATCTTTTATGGTCCTTGTACTAATGAAACTTGGCATGTTTGGCCCTTTTGAGAAGTTTGGGAAAGTTACAATTTCAGTCCCTCAAAAATCAGAAATTACAAGAATGGTCCTTTTATATTAAACCCTTCCTTATCCCTTTTAGAACCCCCTTCCATTCCCACTTGAACCCCTTCCATTGAACCCTTCACCAATAATAAAAACGACCCACGACCTTTCTTTCTTCTTTACCTTTTCCCTCAAAAAACCCACCTTCTTCCTGCTTTCTCTCCAACCCAGGAAACTCACCCATTATCCAGATTCCCTTTGCCCCAAACACTCAACCTTCACCTCAAGCCTTTACCCAGTTAACCCCAAATCCCAAACCCACTATCCTATTCCTTCCTTCTCCCAAGGTGTGCCACGATGGCAATCCAGGCTCATAAAGCATCCACCAATGGCTTGGATTCACTCTCACTTGTACCTACCTAGTGGACGGCTGGGATTGGCTCAAGCAAGCACAAATGACTCTTAGCTTGTTTTGCCTCACTGAAGAAACAAAAATGGAAGAGAGGAAGACCCTATCTTAGTTTAGTATAAATAGATGTTGTAGCCAAAGTATAAGGCACCCTTTTCTTAGTTTTAAAAATCAGTTTTATGTTTTTTTTTCAACTTCTATTGTAATGTTCATTTTTAATTAATGAAAGCATCCATTTTTAGTTAACTGTTACATTTTTTTTAGAAGTCAAGTGCTTATTTAGTGATATCAAAGTTCAAATTAGTTTTAGTTAAGTTAAATCTCAGTCTTTACAAAAAAAAAAAAACAATCTTGAATTCCTAGTTTCAGTTCTATTTTGAGTGTGGAAAATGTCAATAAAGGCGTGTTTGGGATATGGGTTGTGACTAGTCAAAATTTAGTTTTTACCCACTTTGACAACTGAAGTCAAACATATTTTAAGTATCCAAGACAAGTGGTTTGAGTTAGAAACGAGTTTTACAAGTATTCCAAGGTTTCAAGTTTTCTTTGATTTCCAAAACATAGAGTTCTGTCTGATTCTCCTTAGCAGTTTAACCAAGTTTTAGATGAGATTAAAAATTATAAAAATTAAAAATAGTAAGTTCAGTTGCTTGTTAATCTTGTGTCAAAAGGGAAAAAATCAAAAAAATGTTTTAGTGGGTCTACTAATGGGTTAAAGTGGGTCGTTTGGCCAATTTATTGTTCTGTGCAGGTGGGTAAGTCCAACTGCAAGCTTTTCTCTTAGCTTATTAGTAAGCTGTAAACAGCTTATTAATAGTGTCTATTGGGGGCAAAAGCAAGTGGGCTAGGTGTTCTTCAAGTAGCCAGAAGCTCAGGTCCTAACTCTCTTTCTAGCTTATCCCAAATAAGCTCCAAAGTGAGCACCTTGGCCTGTTTTGCTGCAGTCACACAGCAGCTAAGTAATTTTTCTGTTTCAAGTGTTTATTTAGGTTTAGTTTTGCTTATTCAGATTACTTAGACCCCATTTAGCATAATTAGTGTAATTAGAATAGGATTCCCCATTTAATAGCTTATTAGTGCTTATTGGTAGTTTGTGTGGCTTATTTTTTTTTTTCTCATTAGCTTAAGGTTCCCTTAGAGTAGTTTAGGATTCCATTTATAAGCCAAATGTTTTCCCTTTGTTTCTGCTTAGTTATAGCTTATTCATACATGTCTTAGCTTATGTGTTCTTTTGTTCAATAATCGAACTGCTTATTGCTTATTTGTACTCAATCAGTGTGCAAAAGGGGTGTTTGTTTGGCATTCTGTTATATCTCAGTCATAAGCTGTTTCTAGCTTAATTGAAAGTTTTCAAAAGTATGGTCTTAACAAAAGTTGCTTAAGTAGTTTCCAAGCTGTTTTATGAGCTTTAATTAAGCTCAACTGTCCATGTGGTGTGTTTGTGTTTTATTTGTAAACTGTCCAAATCAAGACTCAATAAGCTGTGTAAACAACTTATTGAAAGGTTTTTAGAAGTCAAGTTTTCACAAAATCTCTTTAATTTGACTCTGAGTTTAATTTCCCAGAAGCTTTAAAAAAAAAAAAAAAAAAAAAAAAAAAAAAAAAAAAAAAAAGGTGGGGGAGGCAGGCTCGAACCCGAGACCTCCCACCTTTATAAGCGTTTGTGTGTACCTGGATGCCAATTGCCCTTGGGACTTTTATTGTTAGCATCTTGCATCATTTATCCTTTAAGTACTTATAGCAGTTTATAGAATAAGGCATTTTTAGCTTAATTCCAGCTTATTTTCAAAAGCAATACCCACCTTTTTAATTTTTCTTAGGTTCAGTACCCTTTAAAGTAGTTTTTGTGAATTTTTCAGATTTTTCTTAAAACGTTTAGTATTTTTAATTACTTAATTAGTTTAAAATCGTTTTTAATTCGTAATAAATAATTTAAAAGTCAAAAAAATACCCGGTCTTTTTCTAAAATTATTTTTAGTCAATTAGGACGTAGGAAAATTGATTTCACACCCGTAGCCCTTAAATTGCAAAACTTTTACGTTTATGGCTCGGGTGGTTGCCGGTTTTTACGTTTTTTAGTTTTAGCACCCTAGGACTTAGTTTAGCCTCGTTTTATCATTTCTTAGGCTTAGTAGTAGTTAGTTTGTAGTTTATTAGGGTTCCCTTGCCTTAATTACTTTCCCGTTAATTAATTCGTAGATAACGTAATTCAAATCAAACAAATCATTAAAACCAATTCAAGTTCAAATCACGAAACTCAACGATTCCTTCAATTTCACACCTCGTTGGGACACGACCCGGGGAAATCACTTTCCCGGTATAACTTTTATCACACCCGTAAGATTTGATACGTTAATCTTTTTCCTAAAGGGTTAATTTGTCGAATTTTACGGTATTTTGATATACGTTGATATTGTGTTTGTTTTCACCACTCACTTTACACGAATCAGCATACTATTATGTGAGATAACCCGAGTGCTCCTAATTCATTGTTGCTTAAATGAATGTACCCGAAAACACATATTAGTTATGTGTCCTCTTTAGCATTCAAAAGACATGAGATGCAATGAAAACGGGTTTTTACTTTTGTATTAATAATGAAAAAGCGATTTGTCCTAGACGTGAGAAATTGCTTTTGTGAAATTGATACGGGAAGGAGTATCATTTTAGAAAACATTTTGAAAGAAGGTTTCTATGTTGTGAATAAAAACGTTTTATTCTTTGAAAAGAAGATGTGTATGTAATGACGTGTTTGTAACTTGTACTTATTTTGAAGGAAAAATAATAAAAACTATGAATTATAAGTGAAAAACTTATCTAGGGTTTTGAAAATTCCCGTATTGGTTGTGAGTTATGCATGAAATAAAGATCCTAGACTCAGAAAGAAGAAGGCTTGTGTTTACATACCTTGTAGAGTTAAAAATTAAATTACGACGTTTGTTCCATGAGACCAAGACCAAGACGAAGTAGGTTGAATTGTTTCCGCTTTAACGGTTTGGTGAGAACGTCGGCTATGTTGTCTTCGGACGCTACCTTCTCAATAGAGATGTTCCCCTTTTGAACATTGTCTCTTAAGAAGTGATGACGAATCTCTATATACTTTGTGCAAGAATGTAAAACCGGATTCTTTCTTAAATCTATGGCACCTTTGTTGTCACATAGAATGGCTATGTCACTTAGATGAATGTCGTAGTCAACTAACGCTTGTTTCATCCATAGTGCTTGTTGGCATGCTTTGCCGGCGGAGACCTATTCGGCTTCGGTTGTTGATATTGCTAATGCCGTTTGTTTCTTTGAAAACCAAGATGTTAAACAACATCCCATAAAAGTACATACCCCACTTGTACTTTTTCGGTCAACATAATCACCTGCATGGTCAGAATCTGCATATATAATTGTTTCTACTCCCGTGCCCTTAGGATACCATAATCCTAATTGTATTGTACCCTTAATGTATCTAAATATTCTTTTTACGGCTTCTAGGTGAGATGTTTTAGGGTCTTCTTGAAACCTAGCACATAAACAAACACTAAACATGATATCCGGCCTATTAGCCGTGAGGTAGAGAAGACTACCAATCATGCCACGATATTTAGTATTATCAACGGATTCGCCGTCTTCATCTTTAGTGAGTTTGGTGTCGGATGACATTGGTGTCCTAATTGGTTTTGATTCTTCTAGACCGAATTTCTTTAACATCTCTTTTATGTATTTAGATTGATTAAAGAAGATACCATCTTCTACTTGTTTGATTTGTAGACAAAGAAAGAAACTAAGTTCTCCCATCATACTCATCTCGAACTCGTCATGCATGATTTTAGAGAAATCATCACACATGTCTTGACAAGTGGATCCGAATATAATATCATCTACATATATTTGAACTATGATTATATGTGACTCTCTTTTCTTAGTAAAAAGTGTGTTGTCAACTAACCCCATGGTATATTTGTGTTTGATTAAAAATGACTTGAGTCTATCATACCAAGCTTTTGGAGCTTGTTTAAGACCGTAAAGGGCATTCTTTAACTTATATACATGTGTAGGTTTTTCAAAATCAATGAAGCCCGGAGGTTGAGCTACATATACTTCTTCGTTAATAAAACCATTTAGAAAAGCACTTTTGACATCCATTTGATAAAGCTTTAGATCATTAGCACAAGCATAAGCAAGAAGTATTCTTATAGACTCTAATCTAGCCACGGGGGCATAGGTCTCATCAAAGTCTATTCCTTCTTGTTGGTTATACCCTTGGGCAACGAGTCTAGCCTTGTTTCTAGACACTACTCCGTTTGCATCTAACTTGCTTTTATAAACCCATTTGGTTCCTATTATGGTTTGATTACTAGGTGGATGGACAAGTGTCCAAACATCATTAGAAATAAATTGGTTTAATTCTTCTTGCATAGCCATTACCCAACTTTCATCTTTTATGGCTTCTTGTGTATTCTTAGGTTCTATGGTTGAAACAAAACAAAATAGGCTACTTTGGTTTTGAACTTGAGACCTTAAGGTTCTTTCGTTTAACTTTCCTATGACCTTATCTACAGGGTGATCTTTGGACTCTTTAATATTTATGAGTTCATTATTTGAAGATTCTTCTTCTTCCTCACTTATCTTTTTCTTTATTAAAATAGCTTCACTTTCTACAATCTCATCATCGACAAGAGGTGGAGAGGGTTTGGGTGGACTTTCATCAAATTTTACGTTTAATGACTCTTCTACCTTTATTGTTTCTTTATTTAGTATGACGTAGGCTTTGCTATTATGGGAGTAACCTAGAAAGATACCTTCGGTTGATTTAGGATCAAATTTTGTAAGGTAATCTTTAGTGTTGAGAAGAAAAAATTTGCTACCAAAGACTCTAAAATGATCTACCGTAGGCTTTTTGCCTCGAAGTAACTCGTATGGAGTTTTACCTAAGATTGGTCTAATTAAGACTCAATTAAGTATGTATGTTGAAGTATCAACGGCATTGCACCAAAACTTTTGAGGTATGGATTGCTCATTAAGCATGGTGCGACTCATTTCTTGTAGGGTTCAATTCTTTCTTTCAACTATCCCATTCGATTGTCGAGTGCGTGGAGCCGAGAAGTTGTGAGTAATACCATTAGCGTCACAAAAGGCTTCAAATTGCACTTCATTATCGAATTCCCTATCATGATCCGTTCTAATAGACACTATAGGACTTCCTAGTTGTCTTTGGATTTTTTTGCTTAATATTTCAAAATAATTAAACGTTTCTGTTTTGTTCTTTAAGAATTTTGTCCATGTGTACCTAGAGTAATCATCTACTATGACCAAAGTGTAGTAGTTGCCTCCATAACTTTGGATAGCGGATGGACCAAATAAATCCATGTATAGTAATTCTAGACGCTTAGTTGTAGACACCATGTTTTTAGCTTTGTGACTAGAATGAACTTCTTTTCCTACATTACAAGCATCACAAAAGTGATGTTCATATTTTAACTTAAGTAGATCTCTTACTAGATCTTTGGATGATAGCGATTGAAGAAGTCGCATATTGGCATGACCCAATCTTCGATGCCATAAGGTCGAAGTATCATCCATAGAGGTAAGACAAAGTTTGTCTTTAGGTTCATTACCGATTTTAATGACATAGACTCCATGTTTCCTAATTCCTCTTCCTATGGTTATGCCATTTTTTAATATCTTACTACCGGTTTTGGTAAAAAGTACATTGCACTTTTTATCACATATTTGCCCTATACTTAAGAGGTTAAAGTTTAGGTTTTCTATGTGACACACATCGTTAATGGTTAGAGATTTGTTAGAAATCGTACCTTTACCGATGATTTTACTTTTGCTATTTCCAAACACCACATTTCCTCCATTGAAGGATTCATATGTGAAGAATAGATCTTTATTGCCGGTCATGTGCCTCGTGCACCCGCTATCCTTGACCCATTCATCCGGATCTAGGTCGACCTTTAAGCACACCTAAGAAAACAATTAACTCAAAAGTTTGGTCCCCATTTGTTCTTGGGTCCATTAGTGTTAAGCATTCCATTCATGTTAGACATGTATGGAAAAGGTGAATATGCATTCCATGGTGCAAAGTTTTGAAAAGGAAAACCATTTTGCATATTTGGGTTCCATCCCATTTGATGGTTACTTCTCGGGTAAACATTATTAGGTCCCTAGATGGATTAGGTTTTGAAAAAGATTGACCTTTGTTTCTTGCAAAAATAGGATTATATTTTGGAGGTGGTTGTCTAGTGGTAAAATGAGTTGGTTTCTTCTTAATAACAATAACAAAATCAGTTCGAGATGATGAAGCTATGTTGTTACCACTGTTTGCTACAACAGACCCACGGATCCCTGGCTGAACACTAGCCGGTTCCCTTTTTATGGGATCCGTGGGATCCGCCACAACAGTTGCTTGTTTTTTTAGTGCCTTAACAAATTGTGTTTCTTTGTTTTCACTAGTTGATGGATCAAGTTGTTGAATACCTAAACCTTTTCGGTTGTTTCCGGTTTTAACACTATCTAATATCATATCTAAAGTATTCATACTCATTCTAGCAATTTTAGAATCTAGTTGATCAACTAGTGTTTGAAGTTGAACGCAAAGTTCACATTCACCACTTGTTATTTTACCCTTTTCTAGACGTTTCAATTTTGCTTTTAATTCTATGATTTCTTTATCTAAACGTTGGTTTTGACTTTTTAAAAGCTTGTTTTTGTTAATTAGTTTTAAGCTAATATTGCAAAGTTTGTCATATTCATTATGCAATGAGTCGTCATCTAGTGATGAGCTACTATAGTATTCGTGACATACCTCGTCATTTGCCATGAGACAAATTTCTTCGTCCTCCTCATCGCTCATTCCCCACGTGCCGCTTACGAACGCCTTTTGATCATCCCGTTTGGGACACTTCCTAATAAAGTGGTTTGGATCCCCACATTTAAAGCAAACACGATCATCCCTTGGCTTCTCGTCCTCTTTGCTTTTCCGGAATCCTTTCTTGTCGTCATACGGTTGTTTGACGTATCTTCCCGTCCTTCTAAAGAACTTTTTAAAGTCCCTTACCGCCATAGCATACTCCTCGTCGTCACTATCCGAAGAGGAGTTCTCTTCATCGGTTGAAGCCTTTTTGGCTTTAAGGGCAAGAGATTTGTGTTTCTCTTTCACCTTTGAGGCTTCGGAATCTTTAGCAAGGACAAGCTCGTAGACTTTTAAGTTGCCTATGAGTTCATTAAGGGTGAGGATTGTTAAATCTTTTGACTCTTCGATCGCCGTCACCTTGGATCTCCACTTGGATGGAAGTGCCCTTAGATATCTCCTAACATGGTTACGGCTAGAAAAAGATTCATCAAGTGCTTGTAAAGATGTAATAATAGTATTAAAATTAGCAAATGAATGATCTATAGTTTCCTCATCCGATATTATAAATTGTTCATATTGTTAAAAAGATAAATCAATTTTATTATTTTTAACTTGTTGATTACCTTGATGAGTTACAACTAAAGAATTCCAAATTTCTTTAGAGGTTTTAAGCATAGAAATTCTTTCGAATTCCTTTTTGGGTAAAGCATTATACAAAACCATTTTAGCTTCACTATTTTTAGAAAGCTTTTTCTTCATTTCATCGTTTAGTTTATCATGAGGTATGTTAACTAAATTTCCTTTATCATCTTTTGAGGTAGCCTCAAATTCGCCTTCAACAATAATGTACCAAAGATCAATATCTTTAGACTTCACATACGTTTCGAATCTATTTTTCCAATATATAAAACCATTAGTTTTAAGTAGTGGTGGTCGTTGCATAGATTGCCCTTCCTTGTAATTTTCAGAACCCATAGTGATCAAAAAGTTTTTAAAATACGGTTTACATTAAAACTTTTATAAACTTAGCTCTTGATGCCAATTGTGGAAAACTAGAAGGGGGGGTTGAATAGTTTTGCCGATTTAAGTTAGTTTCAAAAACTTTAGATTCGATATTATGTGAAATCGTATGGATGTAGAGAAAGTATAGATCTAATGATAAAGCAAGTAAATAAAGTAAAGCAAGGGATAGAAATGACCCAACCGATTTATAGTGGTTCGGCTACAAGGACACCTTCCTTGCCCTACTCCACTCCCTTAGTCACCTACTCGAGAGTTCAAGCATTATGTCAACAAACTCCTTCAACTTGGCGGAGAAGCCTTCACAACGTTGCTTACACCTTTTTCCGGTACAAAGCTAAATACCGAGTCCGTAACACGGTGGACCAAACCAACACGACTATTACACAAAAAATATGTGAAATATCAAGTACAAGATCTTTGAGAATCACAAAAGAAAGAAAGAAAGAAGTACTCTCTAGATCAAGTGATCTTTTGTTAGAAGAGAATGAGAGTATATGAGAGAATTGGTAAGAAGAGGGGTGAGTTAGAATGGAGAAATGTCTCTCTATTTATAGACAAAACTTGCCACTGTTCCCCGGATCCCACGGATCCCTCCCACAAAGGATCCGTCTAGTGTAAACCTAGGGATCCGTGGGACGCTCCTCTTTGCCCATGGGTTTTTTGGTTATGGGTCATGGGTCATGGGTTATGGGTTGGTCCATGGGTATTCTTTTAGATACAATGTATCTAATGAGTACAATGTATCTAGTCAAGTGGGTATGGGTCAATACCATGGGTTATGGATATGATCCATGGGTTGTGATTTTTACCCATCCTAATAAACTATTACAACAAATGATTTATTACAACAATTTGTATTAAATGGCTATATGTAAATGCTTTACAAAAATAACATGTATCCTTATAATTGTACTTAAGATAACATTATATTTGTTATCAACAAAACACAAAGAGATCGCAAAATATTAATAAACGTTTTTACGGTTTATTTGTATTAACAATCTTCCCCTTTTTGTTGATGACAAAACATAATGTTATGATGAGTAAAACTTAAGAATAGATGTATGTTTTGAAAGCCCCTAAGTTTTACTTCTTCTCCCCCTTTTTGTCGAAACAAAAAGTTAACCCATCGAAGAAATAAAAGGTGGTAAAATAGTCCACGTAACGCTGACTCCCCCTTGACGGTAGCTCCCTAGTTTGGAGCGTCAAGTGAAGAAAAATATTAAAAAATCCTACAAAGAGAAAGGTTAGTAACATGCTTAAATAATCTTGTGATTGACGAGAATCAAGATTGGGAGCCAAGGTATATAAACAAGGCCTTGTAATAAAACAACAAAGTGCTCATTTTGTTTTTGGAGCCAAGGTATAGGAACAACCGTCTTTTTGGCGACTGGTTTTCCTCATTTTGTTTTTGGATAAGTGCTCAATATATATAAAAAAATCGATTGTGCGTAGCACTTTCCTTTCTTAAAAAAGCGGGTTACAGTCTGAAATAACTGCAAGCCATATTTAGGCATGTTTTGAAAAACATTTGAACTTCTGCTCGAGCTTCATCTAATTCTTTTGTCATTATTGAATGACATTTCTAGGTCCGTAGATGTTATCGATACCAGAAGACATGCATTGAAAAAACTATTTTTGGTATTTTCTAATTTTTCTGATTTTTATGGATTTTTGTTGGTTTGATATATTCTATTTACAATTTGGCATAAGATATGTACATACTATATTATTTAATTTAAGAATATGTTGATATGAGTACCGAGATAAGGATATTGTTCGGCACGTAGTAGAAGACAGTAGTCAACATCTATTAAACGTTCACCAGCAAAGCTTTCAAGTTTCCTGAAAAATCGTTTGAACTTGAGCCTTCTCAATGTGAAGCTTTGGTAGCTTCCCCCCAAACCGACAAACTTCGTATTGAGACCACTTCCCCCAAGTAGTTGAAGTGAAGCAAACAGTCTCATTGTTTGAAGCTCAAAAACCCGAAGTAAACGATAACACCAAAGTAACAGGTTGAAGCATTGTTCTTCTCTGCGGTTATCAATGCCGGAATAAGTGATTAAGCCCGATCACGTGAACATGTTATGCGTCTCTGATGCACACATTACTCTGTGGTTTTGAGAAGTTGTCTATTCGGGGGAACAATATATCAACATCTTCATTTCACCAAATGCATTCCAGTTATCTTACATATAACCAATTAGCCCATAATGTACACATGTTCCCAACAAGAGTCTAAATGATGACACTAAAGTAACAGGTTGAAGCAATGATCATCTCTGCGTAGATCAACTCCAGAATAACTGATTAAGTTTGATCACATGAACCTGTTGTGCATCCCTAATGAATATATATCTCTCCCCTGATGGTTGCAATCTCATCGGAATCATAACATTGTGTACATAAAGCAATAACCGGAAGCACTTTATCATAAAACATATCAGCTCGTGAGAAGATGTCAATAAGCAATATCATCTCACACTCCAAATATTCTTCTCATGTTTCATCCCACTGAAAGCTAAAGTAATACATACAAAAAGTGTCAAGAGACCACTTCCCCCAAATAGTTGGAATAATACACCGCAAGCCACGAGTTAAGACACTGAGTTTCTCTGCGGTTATGACATTTGTCTTCCCGGAATAACTTCAATAAAGAAGAAGTATTAAGTTCATCACGTGTACTCGTTGTGTGTTTAGATGTATGTCTCCTTCCCCCTTGATGGTTTTGATACCTCAGAATCAGCAACACGTTATACACCCATATACTTGAAATCTTGTGAGAATAACACAATTAGCTCAAATGTATCCTGTGAGAATCAACTACTACAGAAACTCTCTCTGACTATATTTATCAACCCATATGTAGACAATTTGAAGTGACCACTGATGAAGCAAAACC
The DNA here is from genome assembly GCA_019973895.1 of Chrysanthemum seticuspe. Classification (NCBI taxonomy): domain Eukaryota; kingdom Viridiplantae; phylum Streptophyta; class Magnoliopsida; order Asterales; family Asteraceae; genus Chrysanthemum; species Chrysanthemum seticuspe. The sequence continues at coordinate 265,719,049 of BPTQ01000007.1, forward strand.
GATATACCAAACTTGAAGCTGAAATAGAATTCCCCATGCTTGTGACTTAATCTTGCACTAATGTTGGAAGAACGGTGTTGAGAATGTATGCTCCAAGAAAATCTCTAAGTACTCAATACCCAATCAAAGTATAAGACATTAACACCTCTTGCGATTATCCACAACATCATCTGCATGTGACACTGTGTACTACAAACTAACTCCTCTAAGTGATAGTTAATGTTAATACAAAAAAATCATAAAAATGTTTATTAATATTTAGAGATCTCTTTGTGTTTTGTTGATAACAAATATAATGTTATCATAAGTAAAATTATAAGGATACATGTTATTTTTGTAAATCATCTACATATATAGTTATTTAATATAAATTGTTGTAATAATTCATTTATTGTAATAGTTTATTAGGATGGGTAAAAACCATAACCCATGACCCATACCCATGGAGCATAACCCATGGAGTTAACCCATAACCCATTGACTAGATGCATTGCATCTTCTAAATACATTGTATCTACTTGGATACCCATGGTCCAAAGTCTAGGACCCATGACCCATAACCCATGGGTAAATAGGAGCGTCTCACGGATCCCTCTGATTACACTAGACGGATCCCTCAGGCAAGGGATCCGTGCAACAGTAGCAAGAAATTGCCTATAAATAGAGAGCCATTTATTCATTGTAACTCACTCTTCTTCTTACAAACTCTCTCATATATTCTTACATTCTTCTAACCTCAGATCTCTTGATCTAGATAGTATTTCTTCTTTCTTTTGTTGTGATTCTCGTATAGGTCATTCTCTAAGGCGAGATCAAGAGCATTCTACAAGTCATCCAAGCATGGGGTCCTTGATTGATTTGTTCCTCCACAAGATTTCTGTAGCAAAGATCTTGTGTTTCATATTTCACATATTTGTTGTGTTATAGTAGTGTTGGTTTGGTCCTCCGTGTTAAGGACTCGGTATTTAGCTTTGTACCGGAAAAAGTGTAAGCGACGTTGTGAAGGCTTCTCCGCCGAGTTGAAGGAGTTTGTTGACATAGTGCTTGAACTCTCGAGTAGGTGACTCAGGGAGTGGAGTAGGGCAAGGAAGGTGTCCTTGTAGCCGAACCACTATAAATCGGTTGTGTCATTTTTATCCTTTACTTTACTTACTTTCTTTACTTGCATTACTTATAGATCTATACTTTCTCTCCATCCACACAAATTCACATAACATCGAATCTAAAAGTTTTTGAAACTAAGTTAAAATCGGCAAAACTATTCAAACCCTCCCCCTTCTAGTTTTCCACAATTGGCATCAAGAGCTAAGTTTACAAAAGTTTTAAAGTAAATAGTATTTTAAAAACTATTCGATCACTATGGGTTCTGAAATTTATAAAGAAGGACAATCTATGCAACGACCTCCACTACTTGAAACTAATGGTTTTATTTATTTGATAAATAGATTCAAAACGTATGTGAAGTCAAAAGATATTGATCTTTGGTACATCATTGTTGAAGGCGATTTTGAAGCCACAACAAAAGATGAAACCGGAAATTTAGTAAACACACCTCATGATCAACTCACCGATGATCATAAGAAAAAGCTTTCCAAAAATAGTGAAGCTAAAATGGTTTTATACAATACTTTACCCAAAAAGAAATTCGAAAGAATTTCCATGCATAAAACCTCTAAATAAATTTGGAATTTTTTAGTTGTAACTCATCAAGGAAATCAACAAGTTAAAAACAATAAAATAGATTTGTTTGTTCAACAATATGAACAATTTTCAATATCGGATGAGGATACTATAGATCATTCTTTTGCTAACTTTAATACTATAATTACATCATTACAAGCACTTGATGAGTCTTTCTCTAGTCGTAATCATGTTAGGAGATATCTAAGGGCACTTCCATCCAAGTGGAGATCTAAGGTGACGGCAATCGAAGAATCAAAAGACTTGTCAATCCTCTCCCTCGATGAACTCATAGGCAATCTAAAGGTCTATGAGCTTGTCCTCGCTAAAGATTTCGAAGCCTCAAAAGAAAAGAAGGAGAAGCACAAATCTCTTGCCTTAAAAGCCAAGAAGGTTTCAAGAGATGAAGAAAACTCTTCTTAGGATAGTGATGACGAAGAGTATGACATGGCGGTAAGGGATTTCAAGAAGTTCTTTAGAAGAAAGGGAAGATATGTCAAGAAACCATATGACGACAAGTAGGGGTTCCGGAAAGGGAAAGAAGACAAGAAAACAAGGGATGAACGCGCTTGTTTTAAATGTGGGGACCCTAATCACTTCATTAGTGAGTGTCCCAAACGTGACGAACAAAAAGCGTTCGTGAGTGGTTCATGGGGAATGAGCAAGGAGGAGGACGAAGAAATTTGTCTCATGGCAAATGATTTAAACGAGGTATGTCCCGAATCTCTTTGTTATAGTAGCTCATCATTAGATGATGATTCATTGCATCGTGAATATGATAAACTTTGCAAAATTAGTTTAAAAGTAATTAACAAAAACAAGATTTTGAAAAACCAAAATGAACGTTTATAAAAGGAAGTCTTTGAGTTAAAGGCTAAATTAAAATGTTTAGAAAAGGGGACGATAGCAAGTGGGGAATGTGAGCTTTGTGTTCAACTTCAAACACTAGTTGATAATCTAGATTCCAAGATTGCTAGAATGATTACTACTACTCTTGATATGATATTAGATATTGTTAAAACAGGGAACAACCAAAAAGGTTTAGGTATTCAGCAACTTGATGCTTCAACTAGTGAAAACAAAGAAACACAATTCATCAAAGCAATAGAAAAACAAGTCACTGTAGTCACGGATCCCACGGGTCCCACAAAAAGGGAACCGGCTAGTGTAAAACCAGGGATCCGTGGGTCTGCTGAAGCAAACAGTATTAATAATGTAGCCTCCTCATCTAGAACCGATTTTTTTATTGTTAATAAGAAGAAACCAACCCATGTTACTATTAGACAACCACCTCCAAGACAAAATCAAAGTTTTACAAGAAACAAAGGTCCATCGTTTTCAAAACCAAACACATTTATAAGGAGACCTAATAATGTTTATCCGAGAAGTAACCATCAAATGGGATGGAATCCTAATATGCAAAACGGTTTTCCATTTCAAAACTTTGCACCATGGAATACATACTCACCTTTTCCATATATGTCTAACATGAATGAAATGTATAACACTAATGGACCCATGAACAAATGGGGAGCAAACTTTTGAGTTAATTTTTTTCTCAGGTGTGCTTAAAGGTCGACCTACATCCGGATGAATGGATCAAGGATAACGGGTGCACAGGGCACATGACCGGTAATAAAGATTTATTTTCCACATATGAATCCTTCAGTGGAGGAAATGTGGTATTTGGAAATAGAAAAAGCAAAATCATCGGTAAAGTACGATTTCTAACAAATCTTTAACCATTAACGATGTGTGTCACGTAGAAAACCTAAACTTTAACCTTCTAAGTATAGGAAAAATATGTGATAAGAAGTGTAACGTGCTTTTTAGTGAAACCGGTAGTAAGATATTGAAAAACGGTGTCACTATAGGAAGAGGAATCAAGAAACATGGAGTCTATGTCATTAAAATCGGTAATGAACCTAAAGACAAACTTTGTCTTACTTCTATGGATGATACTTCGACCTTATGGCATCGAAGATTGGGTCATGCCAATATGCGGCTTCTTCAATCGTTATCATCCAAAGATCTAGTAAGAGATTTACCAAAATTAAAATATGAACATCACTTTTGTGATGCTTCTAACGTAGGAAAACAAGTCCATGCTAGTCACAAAGCTAAAAATATGGTCTCTACAACTAAGTGTCTAGGATTACTTCACATGGATTTATTTGGTCCATCCGCTATCCAAATTTATGGAGGCAACTTCTACACTTTGGTTATAGTGGATGATTACTCTAGGTACACACGGACTAAATTTTTAAAGAATAAAACTGAAACATTCGATTAATTTGAAATATTAAGTAAGAAAATCCAAAGACAATTAGGAAGTCCTATAGTGTCTATTAGAACGGATCATGGTAGGGAATTCGATAATGAAGTGCAATTTGGAGCATTTTGTGACGCTAATGGTATTACTCACAATTTCTCGGCTCCTCGCACTCCACAATCGAATGGGGTAGTTGAAAGGAAGAATAGAACCTTACAAAAAATGAGTCGCACCATGTTAAATGAGCAATGCATACCTCAAAAGTTTTGGTACAATGCCATTGATACATCAACGTACATACTCAACCGAGTCTTAATTAGACCATTTTTAGGTAAAACTCCATACGAGTTACTTTGAGGCAAAAAGCATATGTTAGAACATTTTAGAGTCTTTGGTAGAAAATGTTTTCTACTTAACACTAAAGATTACCTAACTAAATTTGATCCTAAATTAACCGAAGGTATCTTTTTAGGTTACTCTCCTAATAGCAAAGCTTATGTCATATTAAATAAAGAAACAATGAAGGTTGAAGAATCATTGAACGTAAAATTTGATGAGAGTCCACCTAAACCTACCCTACCTCTTGTCGATGATGAGATAGTCGAAAGTTAAGCCATAGAAATAAAGAAAAATGCAAACAAATAAGATGAACCACTAAACAATGAAATCATCAATATTAAAGAGTCTAAAGATCATCCCGTAGATAAAGTCATAGGAAAGTTAAATGAAAGAACCTTAAGGTCTCAAGTCCAAAACCAAAGTAGTTTATTTTGTTTTGTCTCAACCATAGAACCTAAGAATACATAAGAAGCCATAAAAGATGAAAGTTGGGTAATGGCAGTGCAAGAAGAGTTAAATCAATTTGTTTCTAATGATGTTTGGACACTTGTCCATCCACCTAGTAATCAAACCATAATAGGAACCAAATGGGTATATAAAAACAAGTTAGATGCAAATAGTGTAGTGTCTAGAAACAAAGCTAGACTCGTTGCCCAAGGGTATAATCAACAAGAAGGAATAGAATTTGATGAGACCTATGCCCCCGTGGCTAGATTATAGTCTATAAGAATACTTCTTGCTTATGCTTGTGCTAATGACCTTAAGCTTTTTCAAATGGATGTTAAAAGTGCTTTTCTAAATGGTTTTATCAATGAAGAAGTTTATGTAGCTCAACCTCCGGGCTTTATCAATTTCGAAAAACTTAAACATGTGTATAAATTAAAGAAAGCTCTTCACGGTCTTAAACAAGCCCCAAAAGCTTGGTATGATAGACTCAAGCCATTTTTAATCAAAAACAACTACACCATGGGGTTAGTTGATAATACACTTTTCACTAAAAAAAAAGGGAATCAAAAACAACTACACCACTCTGAATTCACTCTAATTTCTGAGAGTCCACTCTTTGATACTCAGATTGAGGATAGTGATGAGCCCACAATGGAACAAGAGTTCACAACTTCACTTAATGTGAATGATTCTCTTCATGAAGAGTTCTCCGGTGAACTCTCTCATGACATATCTCCTCCGGAACATGATCATTTCTATTTTGATCTTGAGGATGATATTGGCTCGGAGGAAGGTGTACTCTATCATACGAGTTTGCCTATTAATGATACTACCCTCACCCTTCCTCCCGATACGTCTACATTTGAGGATGAAGAATGGATCTTGGTTGTTATCAAGACCTTTCTTCCTTTCCTCAAATATCTTGTGATTTCCCTTCATCTTCACTCCTTCGGGAATGAAGACACTATCTTTGACCCCGGCATTTTCATTTATCATTTTTGAGCCGGTTCTATGTATATCTCATCGGTGTGGAACTTTCACGTGCTTCAAATGTTTGTCCAAACATCTTGAATGAAAGTCCGATGGAGATTGTCTCTTCCACTTTGCTTCCCCATGAACCAATGAATTCGGGGTCGAGTCAAGCTAGCGACTCTGTAATCAAAAACAGTAGCTGAACATGGGTTTTCACCCATGTGTTCTACCCTAGTGTGGGGGAGTTGCCCCACATGTTATATATATATAAGTTCTAAAAAAAAAAAAAAAAAAAAAAAAAAAAAAAAAAAAAAAAAAATCTTTCTAATGGCCGTAGTATTTCCCTTTTTCGTTCTTTGTTTCGGCATAACCGTCGGTACTTTGAATATTGAGGGCAATATTCATTTCTAAGTGTGGGGGGGATTCTCACGAATTTTATCATGTAATTATGCCGCCTAATTCCCCCGTTTTTGGCCAAAAATTTTTTTTTTTGGAGTAAGTGTTTTACACTTTCTCATTTGGTTATCAGTCCACCTTGTCTAAAAAACTAAAGGATTGGCTAATCCAGGAGCAAACGGCTCTTGGTAAAGATATCTCAAATCCGTTGACGGCTTGCAATTTGCCCAAAATTGTATGGTATTCAGCTCACCATATCTTTAATTAGTGAAGAGTTGGCTAGCCCGCAAGTTTATGGCTTGTGGTAAAGGCAGTGGAAAAACCATAATTGGTAATCAGCTCACCAAAGATAATATTGATAATTTATCTAAGAGTTGGCTAGTCCAGAAGCAAACGGCTTCTGGTAAAGACAAATCAAATCCGTTAGAAGCTGGTGGTTTGCTCAAAATCACATGGTTATCGGTGTACCATGGTTCTTACTTGAACTGAAACATTTGGCTACTCCAGAAGTAATGGCTTTTGGTAAAGAGATTCAAATCCATTAAGTTTTCTCAAAAGATTGCTAGGGACTAGCAATAGTTTAGTGTGGGGGATTGATGAGTGTGTAAATACTCATCATTTTTGGTCAAATCTAAACTGCAAAACACTTAAAAACGCTCAGAAATGCATCAAAATACTGAAAATATCTCAAAATTGTATTTTATATGTTTCAGATGCAAAATGTTTAAAATCAGATGAAAAATGAGCAAAGTTTGCATAATTGGCAGTTTCAGTCCCCCAACTTTCAAAAATGGCAAAACAAGTCCCCGGGATTTTCAAAAATGGAAAATATTATTTATGGTCCTTGGAATTTTCAGAGATTGTCAAGTTTAGCCCTTGGATTATTTTTCAGAAATTACACCTGAGGTCCCTGGAATTTCAGAATGTACACATTTAGTCCCTAAGCTACTAAAAGGATCCACTACTAATCCTAAAGTCCTAATCCAATAACTACTTAAGCCCATAACCAGTTAAGCCCAATTCCATATCCACCCATTCCCCCCTTTCTTCTTCCTCGTTTTCCCGCCCAAACACACAACACAAAACACAATAAAAACTTTTTCTCTTTTCTAATTCTCCCTGTCCCCTGTCACCAAAAACCACCCAACACAACGAATATAAAAAAATCCCCTCACCCCACAACATCTGATAACACAAAACAAACATAAAACCCATTTTTTCCTCCCATGTTACTCAAAACCAGAACACACAAGCATAAAAAATTACCCACTTTCCCTGACATACTCTCAACCCACTCCCTGCAAAACCCTTTACCCATTCCCTGTCATCCCCATCACTCACCTGTCCCCTGACATCTCCCACAACCCAAAACCTTTATCCTTTGCCAACCCACGCCTGCTCCTTCCCCAAGGTGAGATTCGAATAAGCACGTGCCCCAACTCTGTTTTAGCTCCCAAGTTGACAAGGACAGAGAAAGAAGACACAGAGATTGAGAAGGGAGAGAGAAGGAAGACCCATTTTTGCTTCTCGTATAAATCTTGTAGCCACATTATAAGGCGGAGTCAGTTTTTAGTTTTTAGTTAGTTTTTATTTTTATTTTTTTGTTTTAATTTAGTTTCTGATTTTAGTCTAGAAACCTTGTTCTAGCCCCATGTTATTTCATGTTCAATTTAACCTACATGTACTCTTTAATTTCAGTTAATACAATTTAAATCCAGTTTATTTCCAATTTCAAGTTTATGCAGTCTTTCTCGATGTTCTTAAATTCTGAATTTTTTTGTGCTTAAAAGATGTTTGTTAACTTTGTCTATACTCATTTTGAGGCTGTTTCATTGATGCAACTAAAAGTTGTCACAAGTTTCTTGGCATTCTGCCCAGTGGGAATGTTGGAATAGCATATGGTGTGGGTCAAAATCACTGTTTGACCCATTTTGGGACTCAAAAGGGTGTTTGTTTTGAGCTTAAATTTCTGCTTAAGTTTGTTCAGGATGTGGAATGGATTTCATGACTAGGTTCTGAAGTTGACTTTTCAGCTTGAAAATAAGCCCCAACAAGTCACTCCAAGTTGCTGTTTTGAGCTTGCATCAGTGGGCAGTGAGCCTGCAGTCACAGGCTAGTTCTTCTCTAAGCTTTCTTTTTAGGAGTAGGTAGCTTATTCAGGTTTCTTATTGGTTATTAAGTTGCTTTAGTACTGTTAGGATAACCTAGCTTAGGAATTAACTTGTTAAATTAGAGCTTATTAGGATTAGTTCTAGCATTTATCTCCACTTAACTAGTTTTAAGATCCCTGTAGCTTATTAGGTGTAACAAATTAGCTTTTTCAGTTTTTTTTAGTTAGTCTAATAAGGTGCCTTGTAGTTTGGAAATTCACTCCTTGAATTCACCCATTTTGGTTCTGTCCACAGCAGACCCACAACTGCAGCAGCCTTAGGAGGCTTTTGTTAGGATTCTTGTCTTGGTTTAGTGCTTAGTATAATCTCTTTAGGTAGTCTAGATTGAGAGCTTTAGGTGCTAGCGTATTTTGAGTTTTTCCTGTACCAAACAGCAGCCCTGTGCTTCTTTCTTGTAGTGTTAATTATTTTCTTTTTGTAGCTTATTTAGATCCCTTAGGTGCATATTAGTATAATTGTTTAGGATAGTCTAATCTCAGCTTATTAGGTGCTTAACTGTGATTTTCTTTTGCTTATCTCCCTATTTTAGCTTAGGTTTCATGCTAGCTCAGTTTGAAGGCCCCTTTGTTTATTTCCTTGTTAGCTTATTTTACTTGCTCTTGCCTAATTCTAAAATGTTAGTGAACATGTGTTTAGCTCAATTCCTTCATTAGATAACTTGTTTTAGATCAATATAAGCTGTTGTAGCTGTTGTTTTTTTTTGTGGCATTCTGAACCAAACAAGTCCTTATCTGCTGATTTTTGCAAGCTGTTTGCAGCTTAATCTTTTAAGCTTTTGAAAGTTTAAGTTTTATTAGAAGTCTTCATTATCTCTATTTTCAGTTGCCAAGAAAAAAAAAATAAGTAGCCAATAGGTGAAGGAAGTGGGATTCGAACCCACGACCTCCTGCCCAGAATCAGAACCCCCACGCAGCAACCACTCAACCATCTGCTCTAGGGGGTGTTGCTTATTTTAGTTTTCCTTATTTAAAATTTAACTACTTAGGGCAGTTTTAAGCTTTTTAGTCTTTTTTCTTTTTTTTTTTTATTATTTACGTGAGCAGTATGCCTTTTTTATTTTATTTTTTTTTAATTCATTTTAGTCTAAAGTAATTTTGTAATTTTTTCCGAATTTTCTAAAAATTTTAGTATTTTTAGTAATTAATTTAGTTTAAAATAGTTTTTAATTCATAATAATTAATTTAAAACTCAAAAAAATATTCCGCTTTTTCCTAAAATTTTCTTTTGTCATGTAGTACGTGAGAAAATTATTTTTACATTCGTAGGACTTTTATTTCACAAATTTTACGTTTTATCTTGCGCTCCAGCGTAATTTTCGTACATAACGTACGTTTTCATTTTAGGCCACGTTTTTAGATATTTTAAGTTTACGTTTTAGTTAAAATAGTTTATTTAAGATATTTTGTTTTATAAAATCACAAAAACATCATTTTGTAAAAATAGTGATAGCGTTTATTTAATATTTTTTATCTTTTTAATTTCCTTTAATTTGCATTTAAGCCGTTGTAATTTGTTGGCTTTTCCTGTAGTTATAATATCATTCAAATCCCTTTTTCGTTCAAATCTCTCGATCACTATACGTTTGGTGATCCATTGCATAGCTCGCTGGGACATAACGACCCGGGGAAACACTATACTCCCCAGATCTTCACTGAGTTCGTTCCTGAGCAGTTTTAAGCTTGTTACGGTCTGCCATTCACAAGTGGCAGGCTTGTGTGATTTAGCTTGACTGTTCGGGAGCGCAATCAAATTTTGGCGCCGCTGCCGGGGAGCTGTGCTGATTATCTTCCGTCTAGCAGATTAGTGATTTGGATACTCACTCATTGTTCATACCATCTGTATGTTTATATTTTCTTTTAAAAACCAAAATCCAAAAAGATTTTCATTCTTTGTTTTTGCAAAATGTTTTTAAAAATACCAAAAATATCCATCTTTACCCTCTCACATCTTTGATTCTTCATCCCTACCCCTCTGAAAACCTTTGATTCTTTCTATGTCTTATCCTCACCCTCTTGGTTGTCAATGGTGTGGTGGTCCTTATAATGGTGGCAATTGCCCCAGTTGTAGCATGGTGGAGTCAGGAAACGGGTCTGTCTATAACCAGGATCCCTATTCCTACCATAACACAACTTATTTATTCCATCAGCTACCACACTGTGAGACTCAGCAGTTTTACTGTTGTGAGTACTGTGGTGGTTCACACTCCAGTTCTGATTGTCAAGCGGGAAACACGCTTGTCTATGAGCAGGTTCCTGATGACAATTATGATTACCACACATGTGACTCACAACCACATCTGTTTTACTGTTGTGAGTATTGTGGAGGTCCTCACTGTAGCTCTAATTGTCAAACAAGGAATCCATTTCCTTGTAACAATTACGACTCTTCGTATCATGACCAACCTCTACAGTACCAAGTGAATCAGGCACCACCTCAGCCTGATCCACTTCCTCAAAATCTTCTCCTTGATCTTTTGGATTTAGTGAAAGATTTGAAGGAATGTAAACACTCCCAAGATAATCCAAATCCAAAATCCATGGAAGAATTGTTAGCTGAAGAACAGGCTGTTAAATTAGATTCCCAGATTGCCAGTGAAAACTCTATTAGGGAATTAATTAAAATACAAAAAGCAGCCAAATCTAGCTCTCGATTCCGTTTCATTCCTGATGACAGTGATGATGAGGATACACTTGATATCCTTCAATTCTATAAATATTCATCAAGCTCATCAGTTGATATCCCAGCAGTTGAGATTCATTCTCAAACAACTGCTATCACACCCGAAGCTCCCACTCACTCTCTGAACATGGGGGACGAGCATCTTGACACTGTTCCTGAAAAGGAATCGGACGAATTCATAAAGTCTAGTGTTGAGGACCTTGTCCCAATCCCGAGAGAGTCACAGGGAACTTCTGACCATATGTGTGATTCTCTTTCCCCTCTTGAGTGTTCAAAAGATCATTTTGAAACTTTCTCCGATTTTAGCGAAGATTGTGCTTCCTATGGAAACATCGAGTACGTTGAGGCATCACTTCCACAATCTGATGCTGATCATCTTCTTGAGGAGTTCTCCGGTGAACTCACTCACATCAATCCACTCTTTGATTTCGAAGCCGATCTGGGAGAGACTGAAAGTCTCATTGATAATGATCGTTCACTCACTTCTTATCCTAACAGTCCAAATGAGAATGTTGATCACTTTGTTCCCGAAACATTCAAAGCTACTTTCACCAATCCTCTATTTGAATTCCACTCTGAATTCACTCTAATTTCTGAGAGTCCACTCTTTGATACTCAGATTGAGGATAGTGATGAGCCCACAATGGAACAAGAGTTCACAACTTCACTTAATGTGAATGATTCTCTTCATGAAGAGTTCTCCGGTGAACTCTCTCATGACATATCTCCTCCGGAACATGATCATTTCTATTTTGATCTTGAGGATGATATTGGCTCGGAGGAAGGTGTACTCTATCATACGAGTTTGCCTATTAATGATACTACCCTCACCCTTCCTCCCGATACGTCTACATTTGAGGATGAAGAATGGATCTTGGTTGTTATCAAGACCTTTCTTCCTTTCCTCAAATATCTTGTGATTTCCCTTCATCTTCACTCCTTCGGGAATGAAGACACTATCTTTGACCCCGGCATTTTCATTTATCATTTTTGAGCCGGTTCTATGTATATCTCATCGGTGTGGAACTTTCACGTGCTTCAAATGTTTGTCCAAACATCTTGAATGAAAGTCCGATGGAGATTGTCTCTTCCACTTTGCTTCCCCATGAACCAATGAATTCGGGGTCGAGTCAAGCTAGCGACTCGGTAATCAAAAACAGTAGCTGAACATGGGTTTTCACCCATGTGTTCTACCCTAGTGTGGGGGAGTTGCCCCACATGTTATATATATATAAGTTCTAAAAAAAAAAAAAAAAAAAAAAAAAAAAAAAAAAAAAAAATCTTTCTAATGGCCGTAGTATTTCCCTTTTACGTTCTTTGTTTCGGCATAACCGTCGGTACTTTGAATATTGAGGGCAATATTCATTTCTAAGTGTGGGGGGGATTCTCACGAATTTTATCATGTAATTATGCCGCCTAATTCCCCCGTTTTTGGCCAAAATTTTTTTTTTTGGAGTAAGTGTTTTACACTTTCTCATTTGGTTATCAGTCCACCTTGTCTAAAAAACTAAAGGATTGGCTAATCCAGGAGCAAACGGCTCTTGGTAAAGATATCTCAAATCCGTTGACGGCTTGCAATTTGCCCAAAATTGTATGGTATTCAGCTCACCATATCTTTAATTAGTGAAGAGTTGGCTAGCCCGCAAGTTTATGGCTTGTGGTAAAGGCAGTGGAAAAACCATAATTGGTAATCAGCTCACCAAAGATAATATTGATAATTTATCTAAGAGTTGGCTAGTCCAGAAGCAAACGGCTTCTGGTAAAGACAAATCAAATCCGTTAGAAGCTGGTGGTTTGCTCAAAATCACATGGTTATCGGTGTACCATGGTTCTTACTTGAACTGAAACATTTGGCTACTCCAGAAGTAATGGCTTTTGGTAAAGAGATTCAAATCCATTAAGTTTTCTCAAAAGATTGCTAGGGACTAGCAATAGTTTAGTGTGGGGGATTGATGAGTGTGTAAATACTCATCATTTTTGGTCAAATCTAAACTGCAAAACACTTAAAAACGCTCAGAAATGCATCAAAATACTGAAAATATCTCAAAATTGTATTTTATATGTTTCAGATGCAAAATGTTTAAAATCAGATGAAAAATGAGCAAAGTTTGCATAATTGGCAGTTTCAGTCCCCCAACTTTCAAAAATGGCAAAACAAGTCCCCGGGATTTTCAAAAATGGAAAATATTATTTATGGTCCTTGGAATTTTCAGAGATTGTCAAGTTTAGCCCTTGGATTATTTTTCAGAAATTACACCTGAGGTCCCTGGAATTTCAGAATGTACACATTTAGTCCCTAAGCTACTAAAAGGATCCACTACTAATCCTAAAGTCCTAATCCAATAACTACTTAAGCCCATAACCAGTTAAGCCCAATTCCATATCCACCCATTCCCCCCTTTCTTCTTCCTCGTTTTCCCGCCCAAACACACAACACAAAACACAATAAAAACTTTTTCTCTTTTCTAATTCTCCCTGTCCCCTGTCACCAAAAACCACCCAACACAACAAATATAAAAAAATCCCCTCACCCCACAACATCTGATAACACAAAACAAACATAAAACCCATTTTTTCCTCCCATGTTACTCAAAACCAGAACACACAAGCATAAAAAATTACCCACTTTCCCTGACATACTCTCAACCCACTCCCTGCAAAACCCTTTACCCATTCCCTGTCATCCCCATCACTCACCTGTCCCCTGACATCTCCCACAACCCAAAACCTTTATCCTTTGCCAACCCACGCCTGCTCCTTCCCCAAGGTGAGATTCGAATAAGCACGTGCCCCAACTCTGTTTTAGCTCCCAAGTTAAGGACAGAGAAAGAAGACACAGAGATTGAGAAGGGAGAGAGAAGGAAGACCCATTTTTGCTTCTCGTATAAATCTTGTAGCCACATTATAAGGCGGAGTCAGTTTTTAGTTTTTAGTTAGTTTTTATTTTTATTTTTTTGTTTTAATTTAGTTTCTGATTTTAGTCTAGAAACCTTGTTCTAGCCCCATGTTATTTCATGTTCAATTTAACCTACATGTACTCTTTAATTTCAGTTAATACAATTTAAATCCAGTTTATTTCCAATTTCAAGTTTATGCAGTCTTTCTCGATGTTCTTAAATTCTGATTTTTTGTGCTTAAAAGATGTTTGTTAACTTTGTCTATACTCATTTTGAGGCTGTTTCATTGATGCAACTAAAAGTTGTCACAAGTTTCTTGGCATTCTGCCCAGTGGGAATGTTGGAATAGCATATGGTGTGGGTCAAAATCACTGTTTGACCCATTTTGGGACTCAAAAGGGTGTTTGTTTTGAGCTTAAATTTCTGCTTAAGTTTGTTTCAGGATGTGGAATGGATTTCATGACTAGGTTCTGAAGTTGACTTTTCAGCTTGAAAATAAGCCCCAACAAGTCACTCCAAGTTGCTGTTTTGAGCTTGCATCAGTGGGCAGTGAGCCTGCAGTCACAGGCTAGTTCTTCTCTAAGCTTTCTTTTTAGGAGTAGGTAGCTTATTCAGGTTTCTTATTGGTTATTAAGTTGCTTTAGTACTGTTAGGATAACCTAGCTTAGGAATTAACTTGTTAAATTAGAGCTTATTAGGATTAGTTCTAGCATTTATCTCCACTTAACTAGTTTTAAGATCCCTGTAGCTTATTAGGTGTAACAAATTAGCTTTTTCAGTTTTTTTTAGTTAGTCTAATAAGGTGCCTTGTAGTTTGGAAATTCACTCCTTGAATTCACCCATTTTGGTTCTGTCCACAGCAGACCCACAACTGCAGCAGCCTTAGGAGGCTTTTGTTGGGATTCTTGTCTTGGTTTAGTGCTTAGTATAATCTCTTTAGGTAGTCTAGATTGAGAGCTTTAGGTGCTAGCGTATTTTGAGTTTTTCCTGTACCAAACAGCAGCCCTGTGCTTCTTTCTTGTAGTGTTAATTATTTTCTTTTTGTAGCTTATTTAGATCCCTTAGGTGCATATTAGTATAATTGTTTAGGATAGTCTAATCTCAGCTTATTAGGTGCTTAACTGTGATTTTCTTTTGCTTATCTCCCTATTTTAGCTTAGGTTTCATGCTAGCTCAGTTTGAAGGCCCCTTTGTTTATTTCCTTGTTAGCTTATTTTACTTGCTCTTGCCTAATTCTAAAATGTTAGTGAACATGTGTTTAGCTCAATTCCTTCATTAGATAACTTGTTTTAGATCAATATAAGCTGTTGTAGCTGTTGTTTTTTTTTGTGGCATTCTGAACCAAACAAGTCCTTATCTGCTGATTTTTGCAAGCTGTTCGCAGCTTAATCTTTTAAGCTTTTGAAAGTTTAAGTTTTATTAGAAGTCTTCATTATCTCTATTTTCAGTTGCCAAGAAAAAAAAAATAAGTAGCCAATAGGTGAAGGAAGTGGGATTCGAACCCACGACCTCCTGCCCAGAATCAGAACCCCCACGCAGCAACCACTCAACCATCTGCTCTAGGGGGTGTTGCTTGTTTTAGTTTTCCTTATTTAAAATTTAACTACTTAGGGCAGTTTTAAGCTTTTTAGTCTTTTTTCTTTTTTTTTATTATTTACGTGAGCAGTATGCCTTTTTTATTTTATTTTATTTTTTAATTCATTTTAGTCTAAAGTAATTTTGTAATTTTTTTCCGAATATTCTAAAAATTTTTGTATTTTTAGTAATTAATTTAGTTTAAAATAGTTTTTAATTCATAATAATTAATTTAAAACTCAAAAAAATATTCCGCTTTTTCCTAAAATTTTCTTTTGTCATGTAGTACGTGAGAAAATTATTTTTACATTCGTAGGACTTTTATTTCACAAATTTTACGTTTTATCTTGCGCTCCAGCGTAATTTTCGTAAATAACGTACGTTTTCATTTTAGGCCACGTTTTTAGATATTTTAAGTTTACGTTTTAGTTAAAATAGTTTATTTAAGATATTTTGTTTTATAAAATCACAAAAACATCATTTTGTAAAAATAGTGATAGCGTTTATTTAATATTTTTATCTTTTTAATTTCCTTTAATTTGCATTTAAGCCGTTGTAATTTGTTGGCTTTTCCTGTAGTTATAATATCATTCAAATCCCTTTTTCGTTCAAATCTCTCGATCACTATACGTTTGGTGATCCATTGCATAGCTCGCTGGGACATAACGACCCGGGGAAACACTATACTCCCCAGATCTTCACTGAGTTCGTTCCTGAGCAGTTTTAAGCTTGTTACGGTCTGCCATTCACAAGTGGCAGGCTTGTGTGATTTAGCTTGACTGTTCGGGAGCGCAATCACTTCATCACTCTCAACCTCACAAACAACCATCATCATGTCATCCAAAAGATCTTCCAACATTGATGAATCACCTAGTGCAAACAATCCTCTTCAAGAAATCCAAAACTTTATCCTACCACCTTCCGTAGTTCCACCACCCAAATCTATAAAAACCGCACGGATTAGCATCCGACATTGTTGTTTGGCCAAAACATTGTCAAATAATTCATCACCAACTACTTATTCACCACCAAATGGTTCCATAGTAGCACCTCCCTCATCTCCAACAAGCTCACCACCATCATCACCTATCAAGTCTCCACCTAAAGTCACTCTATTGGAACTCCTTAAGACTCCAAAAACATCCCAACAAATCAACCCTAAAGAACTAGTCTTTTTAACACCTCCTACATCTCCAAACATAATTTACAAAGACCTTGTAACTTCACCACCTTTAGCTCCCATTGTCTTACAAGAACACCTAGGTTCTTTTCCACCACCACTTCCAAATATTCCAGACTTTGATCCATATTTTCGAACTTATCCACCACACCTTCCGCGTCCCACAAATCAAACTAACCCGGAAACCTTCCACTCACATTACTCACATCATTTACATTGTGAACATTGCCAATCCACTAGGGATCTTGCAATAGAAATTAGGGAAGAGATGCGATTCATACTTAACCACATCCTTGATTGCATCAACATCATCACTCACCAAAACCTCCATCCATAACCTTATGCAAGCATGGAAGGAATAATATTACTATTTTCTCTAGTTTTCTCTTTTGAGTCATTTTAAGAACAAACCTTGTTCTTAGTTTTCCATGTTTGTATGTGGCATATATATCACTACATTTTGTTATTTTATTACAAGGCTTTGTTTACATACCTTGGCTCTCCATCTTGTTTCTCGTCAATCACAAGATTATATTGCATGTTACTACTAAATTTTTCTTTGTAGGTTTTATATTTTCTCACTTGACGCCCTATTCTAGGGGGAGCTACCGTCAAGGGGGAGTTAGAAATACGTGGACTATTCTATTTTTCCACGCTTTATTTTTTCATTAGGGTCACTTTTTGTTTCGACAAAAAGGGGGAGAAGAAGTAAAACTTATCCTTTCAAAACATACATCTAATCTTAAGTTTTAATCATCATAACATTATATTTTGTCATCAACAAAAAGGGGGAGATTGTTAATACAAATAAATCGTAAAAACGTTTATTAATATTTAGCGATCTCTTTGTGTTTTGTTGATAACAAATATAATGTTATCATAAGTAAAATTATAAGGATACATGTTATTTTTGTAAAGCATCTACATATATAGTCATTTAATATAAATTGTTGTAATAATTCATTTATTGTAATAGTTTATTAGGATGGGTAAAAACCATAACCCATGACCCATACCCATGGAGCATAACCCATGGAGTTAACCCATAACCCATTGACTAGATACATTGCATCTTCTAGATACATTGTATCTACTTGGATACCCATGGTCCAAAGTTTAGGACCCATGACCCATAACCCATAACCCATGGGTAAATAGGAGCGTCTCACGGATCCCTCTGATTACACTAGACGGATCCCTCAGGCAAGGGATCCGTGGGATTCGTGCAACAGTAGCAAGAAATTACCTATAAATATAGAGTCATTTCTTCATTGTAACTCACCCCTCTTCTTACAAACTCTCTCATATATTCTTACATTCTTCTAACCTCAGATCTCTTGATCTAGATAGTATTTCTTCTTTCTTTCTTGTGATTCTCATATAGGTCCTTCTCTAAGGCGAGATCAAGAGCATTCTACAGGTCATCCAAGCATGGGGTCCTTGATTGATTTGTTCCTCCACAAGATTTCTGTAGCAAAGATCTTGTATTTCATATTTCACATATTTGTTGTGTTATAGTAGTGTTGGTTTGGTCCTCCGTGTTAAGGACTCGGGATTTTGCTTTGTACCAGAAAAAGTGTAAGCGACGTTGTGAAGGCTTCTCCGCCGAGTTGAAGGAGTTTGTTGACATAGTGCTTGAACTCTCGAGTAGGTGACTCAGGGAGTGTAGTAGGGCAAGGAAGGTGTCCTTGTAGCCGAACCACTAAATCGGTTGTGTCATTTCTATCCTTTACTTTACTTACATTATTTACTTGCATTACTTATAGATCTATACTTTCTCTCCATCCACACAAATTCACATAACATCGAATCTAAAAGTTTTTGAAACTAAGTTAAAATCGGCAAAACTATTCAACCCCCCCTTCTAATTTTCCACAGTTAACCAGGTCTTCAATCATCCACCCCGACTGCTGGTAACTAGATAAATCAAGTCTTCAACTTAAATCTTAAGCACGAGCAAGTTATCATTGAAAGTCATGCATCCAACCAACCCCGACTTCAAGATAAAATAAGAACACGCATTTGTGAATATCAACTTCAATCTCAAATAAGTGATACTCGATCAACTTCGTAGTCACAATTCGTGTCAAATGACCAACAAGTGAATAAACATACAATTTAATGTACATTGATCCACTGAATGAACCGGAGGAAATGATTCCTCAACATCGATGCCTTCTTCCTAACGATATCCACGTGCTACCAACCTTGCCTTGTTTTTCAACCCTCCTCCCAGTTCATCAAGTTTGACATTGAGTATCCACTTTAAAGTGATAATCATAGCGCAATATGGACGAGGAACGAGCTCCCAAAATTCAAGTATTTCAAACTCATTGAGCTTTTCTTGCATAGCTTCAATCCAGTAGGATTTATTCAATGCTTCTTTGTAAGTTTTAGGTTCATTTGAGGATATGAAATCATCATAGTAACAAAAACATGGCTAGAGTGGGTAGTTGAAGGAGTATAGAGACTGGTCTGGAAGATACACCAATAATGTCTTCAAGAGGATGAGGTTTTCATTTTTCTTAATGTTCATGTGGTTGATTTACAGAGTGCACATTGGGAGGAACAATAACCCTTGAAGAAAGAGATTCTTTAGAACCATGTCTTGGGAAAGGAATACCAAAGGACGGAATCATTATTCATGAGTGCAACTAAAATATCATGAAAGTCATTATCAACTCCTTGAGGAATAACTGGATATTGGGTTTCTTGAGTAGTCTGAGATGTACTTCTAGATGGTGCATCTTGATCAATGGAAATTGAAGAAGGTGAACCAGTTGACACAGCAGGAATCGGAGCAGGAGCTTCAGGAACTGGATGATCAACATTCGTTGGAGGTTGGAAGTATTCATCAAACATAGGTTGAAACAATAAATCCCAATGATCCTTAGTAAGTGGAACATAGGCGTTGGAGGAGAGTCATATGACCATTTTTCAAACATCCATCAACATGTAGTTTATTCACACTTTTCCCCCTCCAAAATTGAATATGAGGTTGCCAATGCCATTTTTGATTGAACAAGTGAATAAGAATACAATCAACAGTAAGTAGATCCACTTAATGACTGACATTTAGTTTATTCACACTTCTCCTCCTTAAAAATTGCATATGAGGTTGCCAATGCCATTTTTGATTGAGCAAGTGAGCTAAGAATACAATCAACGGTAGTTAAATCCACTTGATGACTGAACAAACATGGAAAAAGCATGAAGCATGTTGATGAGAATGGTCAAAAACAAGAATATTTCTCTTCTTCCGAAGATAAAGCGCACTGAAGTTGACGCCTTTCTTTTCTTTGAGGAACGGGGCCTGAAGTGTTGTTTGCAGACGCCATTATTTTGATTGAGGACAGAGGCTTGAACTGAAGTGTTCAAACGTCATATATCATGTTCATCAAGGTTGAGTTTCTTGAACCCCTGATTTATGAGATATCACTCTTTTCGGCAACCAAACTCTGAGTCTTTCCTTAATAGGAGTGAACGATGTACCTACACTTAAGCAAAGACTACATGCACTAACATTAAGAGTTTGATCGCATTTATGTGGGTTAGTGATATCAACATCTAATCCAGTTGGGGTTTCTCTATCAACCTTGGTTTTACAATCAGTGAACATCTTCCTAGTAGGTATCCATCTAAGACCAACAATCTTAAACATTCTCCTCGTCGGTATCCACCTAAGGCAAGATCTAGGAGTGTTTGGTTTCTCATGCACAGTGGAAGACTTGTTAAGAGAAAAACTTTGTCCTATAGCAATCTGCATACTAGGTTTCTGAGTATAGTTAATTGATTCTACAGGATTTTTGTTGTGTCTAGTCTTAGGGGATTGAACCTTAGCACGAGCATTGATAAGGATTTAAAAGGTACACTTTTGAGGGGTCATTTAAGCCCTTAATTGCTCACTTTTGTATCCGTTACTACTTAATTTCATTCCTTTTCACTTTTTAGGTCTCTTGAAGGCAAATTGCTGGAATGACACTTATTCGGACGAAAAGGCGCGAATATACGAAGAAAATGGCCAAAGTCAAGAATCGAGACACTCAAGTTGCTGGAACTGAAGGGGGCGGCATCACAGCTTAATAGCGACGATGTCGCAACACACCTTGAGACGACTCAGAGAGCAAATTGCTATTTTGCACGTGACGGCATCAGGTTTAAAAGAGTAGGGTGTCACAACTTATACGGCCTAGATTTGGATCCCGACGGCGTCAGAAGATGAAGCCTATGGCGTCACAAGCATAAGGTGATGCCGTCACAGAGTTGACGTGGCCAAGACGAAAACTTAATGGCAGCGACCCGACGGCGTCGCAATTAAAGAGTGACGCCGTCACATATTGTAACTCTATATATAGAATTCGAATTTTCAGTATTTTAGAGAGGTAGTTTTGTGGAGTAAAACCTAAACCGAACATAGGTTGTCTTGGGCCGTATCTTAGGGTTCCATATCCTATTTTACAACAAGATAAGTGATTTACTTCATTAATTCAATTATGTCTTCAATTGTTTGTGTGTATGCTTGCATGTTTTCCATGTCCAGCTAATTTACTTGTGTGTTTGCTTAGATCTATGAAACCTAGGTATTGAATATTGATTGGTTGTCTCTTATCTTAATTGTGATTGACCTAGTATTGCGATAGGTCATTCGTTGTGTTTTTAATGCTTGAGTAATCTTTAAGAACATTAGTTTATAATCACCTAGAGTTATTGTAGTTTAAACATCCAAAGATAACCTTAGAGTTAGTTTATGAATCCTAGAGATTTCGTAGGAAATAACCTTAAGTTAGTCTCAAAGAGTTATGGAAAAACGCATACCCTACGACCTTAGAAGACATAACGCGTTAAGAATAAGGACGTGACAATTCAACCATCAATAGGAGATAACTAGGGAGTAATAGCATATAAGTAAATACATTTTTAATCATCATAAGAGCATACAACAATAGACATAGACTGTTGGAATCACTCCTAAATATTAATTCAAGTGTTAGTTACTAATATGTAATAGGTAGCTTAATTATGGCCTTTATGTTTGTTATTAGCCTTAAGCTTATGTAGAAGGCCCATGAGCTGAGGCCCAAGCCCATAAAGGAAAGGATGGGAACTAGGAGTGTTGCCCTAGCTTCCCTCCTATAAATACTCTTGTAAACCTTCATTTGAAGGTTGGTTGTTCAATATTTCTCTTTCACTCACTCCTACGCCTAAACCGTATTATTATCTTGTGTGTGTGTGTGTTTGGTTTATTGTTCAATCGCTTCTCTATCTTTCTATTAAGCTTGTGTTGTAAATCTAATGACCTAACAGTGGTATCAATCGCCTAATAGTTGAGTGAACGTATTGTTTGAAGTGAGTTTTGGTCTCACGCTTAACTTGCGTATCCGAAACTTTGGATTGATCAAAAACGTATTTTTTACACTTTTTAATCCAAGATTCTTGTCATTTCAACGTTATAAGGTGTTAAACTTACTGTTTTTGGCAAAAAGTTTCGAACTTTATGTGTAGATCATTGTTTTTCATCTAGTTTTTGTACGAGGGTTTCAACCTACGCATAACTGTTTTAAGAGCTTTGGATCATCAAGTTTCACACTTTTGTGTCTTTTGGTGTTATTGAAGCTATTTCATCACACAAAAACTGGTTTAGAAACATCTTTGGGCATTATCAGTTTTACGAGTAATCTTACGCGTAGCAAAACCCTAAAACTACGCGTAAGATTATCCTTGGTTTGATCTTCATTTTCGTGGTTTACTCCGTGTTTTCTTGCTTGGATAAGCCTGAAAATACGTCGACTTTGGATATCTTTTGCACCGTGATAGTGTAAAAGATCATTTGGGTAAAACCCTAAACTTACGCATAAGCATAAAGCTTACGCGTAGAAATTCTACGCATAAGATTCATCTTACGCCTAAGCCAAGTCTTACGCATAAGGTAATCCTACGCACAAGTTTCTACGCCTAACTTTGTGTCTACGCATAACTTTAGAGTCTTTTCCATACTTACGCGTAAGCTAAATTCTACGCGTAACTAGTGATTGTTACGCGTAACTTTGGTGTTTTTACGCATAAGTGCTACTTGGATTATTGTGATTTCTACGCCTAAGGACATTTCAACAACTAAGGTTCATTCGACTACAAAGATCCATTTTTACCAACACAAGTTTTCAACATGTCACAACCACCATACTCTAACTATTTCCCTTACACTTATTCTCAACGACAACAACAACTAAGTCCACAACATCAACAATGGAATCAACAACAAGCAATTTATCAACAACAATTTAATCAACAACATACTCCACAACTTGGAGCAATTCCTCCACCATAAATGCTTCAAACACCGCCAAGTCTTCAAGTTCAACCCTACACAAATGACTTCAATCAACATCCATCAAGGAACACTATGAAGGAACCAACTTGGTTTGCAAAGATGTGTGAAGCTTTAAGCAGCCAACAATCAATTCATGAGGCTGGATCACTTGATAGACCTCCAATGCTCACTCCAGGAAACTACGATCAATGGGTGATACGGTTCTTTAGGTTTTGTGATCTGAAGAAGCCACATGGAAAGTTCTTAAAGAAGGTTATCTTGGAAGGTCCATTTGAGATGCCTACTGTCATTCTACCCGGAGATCCTAATGATATTCCACCAAGAGATGAACAAACAAACATTGCTACTGTTGCAGATTTAAATCAAACAGAACTTCTACACTATGAAGCTGATGAGCTTGCAATGCAATATATCCTTTTAGGGTTACCTAACCCAATTCTTCAAAGTGTTGATGCTCAAAAGACTGCAAAGGAAATGTGGGACCATATTCATCTTCTTATGGAAGGATCTGTACTCAATCAGGAGGATTTGGAATCCAAAATTTACTTGGCTTATGAACACTTCATGATTGAACCTGGAGAGACACTAGAGTCTTATCATCATCGATTTTCAGACATCATCAATGATTTGGATAAACACAACATCATCATGCCAAGAATTGCAGTGAATACTAAGTTCCTGAGTAGTCTTGGTCCTGAATGGGAGAAGTATGTCATTTTTCTCTGTCAAGCGAAGAATATGCATCATTCCACATATGGATTGTTGTACGATTACTTGAAGCCTTATGAAAAGGAAGTTGATCGGGAAAGGATTCTCCGTGCTCAAATTGCTCCACCTACACATCCGGAAAATCAACAACTTGCCTTATATGCTCAACAAAGTTATCCTCCTCAACAAACAACTCAACCAACTGTCACACAAAACGATCATTCACAGCAACAATCTCAACAAAATCAACTGGTTCCATACAACAACAACAATACTCAACCAATTGTCAATGAAGCTAATGAGGACATCGATCCGTTCGATGCATTGCAACAAGGATTTGTTATGATTGCTAATGCTTTTGGCCGTTATACCAACAAATCCAACAATCGTATTCGTTCCTCATCTAACACACGAAATCAGGCTGTTGTAAACAATGGACGAGTTGAAGTTCAGAATCGTGGTTATGGTCGTCAGATGGGCGGTGGTCAAGGGTTTAATGTTGTGGGTCGGAATAACAACAGAGCTCCAATGGTGGAACAGGGAAATGCTCAGAATGGGTTGAATGGTCTTCGATGCTACAACTGCAATGAGAAGGGACACCTGGCTAATGCATGCCCAAAGCCAAGGACTAGGGGCAGTGCTTATTTCAAAGAGGCTCTTCTTTTGGCTCTTAAGGATGAAGCTGGTGGATCTCTCACAGACAAAGAACAGAGTTTTATGGCCAATGCAGACTCAGATGATGATATGGAGGACTTGCAGGCCAATGCATCAGTTATGTTGATGGCTAATATGCATGAGTTACACATGAGTGACACAGGCCCAGTGTATGACACTGATGGCTTGTCTCAGGTACCCGAACAAACCATATTTATCTCTGATCTAATCTCTCCGCCAACATCTGAATCCGGCATGGCTCAGAATGTTCAAAATGAGTCATTTACATCTCATTCCGACGATTTTCAAATAGACCCTGTAGTTACATTTGACGATCAAGATGACCTTATGGTTTCCTTTGATAATCAAATTGACCCCGTGGTTATACTTGAGGATCTAAATAATGATCATGTTGTGACTTCCGTTGAACAAACTGAACTTTTGCCTCATCCAGATCTTGCTCTATTACTTAAAGACCAACAATCCCAAATTGAAGAATGTTGTGCATTAAATAAGGACTTAAAAAGTAAAAATGCACTGTTAACCAAGGATTTTGAATGTTTAAACATGCAACTCAACTTTTTCAAAACTCAAGAAAACCGTGAAAAAGGTTTTGAAGCCGCTTTTGCTAAATCTCATCAAAACGAAAAGTATTTAGAGAAACAGATGCGTGACCTAGCCGCTTCGAAGAATGCTTTGTTGTCTGAGATAGAACAACTGAAACATGAACATAAAAAGCAAATTAACGCTCTTACCTTGGAAAATCAAAAAGCTAAGGCTGAGTTGTTAACTTGTCAAAAACAGTTCTCTGCATACAAAAAGCATTCAAAGAATCGAATAGATGACCTTCTTGAAGAAATTATCGGTTTGCAAAACAAACTTAAAGAGTTTAAAACTGTTGTTTACAAACATGGTGAATCAGTAACAGCTATTGAAAAGTTTACTTTAAAACCCAATCCAAAAGGATATGGACCAAATCTTGCTGATTACAAACCTAAGCTTTCACTAAAAATATTCAAACCAAATCCTGAAGTTTCCAGTGCAGAATATAAAATTAATGATACTGTTATGAGTGTTGTTGAATATCATCGTCAAGAGGAATTAGATGCAGAAGACGAAAGTCGATCAAAATTAAAAACTGTTGTTTACAACAAACCTTTTAATTATTCAAAACAGGTCACTTTTGTCACACCAACGGATTCTTCTAACATACCAAGGGTTATCATAAAGACACCTGAGTCTTCTAATGTTAATCCCCAACCAGATTATGCACAAATTTATGGTCCTTTACCTTCCATTAGTGAAGTAAACTCAAAACCTGAAAATCGAAAAATTCTTAGATATTTTGACATTTTCATGGCTGACCTCAAAACTTTACAACATGAGATAGAATATCATTCTGAAATCAAAGTTCAACATTTTCAATCGCCTCTGGCACGAGAACAAAGAGACATTTTTCAGAAAAATCTTTTACCAAATGTTAAAAATTTGAAAAATTGTGCATTGTCTTGGGAACGGGACTTTCATAAGGAACTTGGAGTGATGAAGGTCGTTTTCGAGAAAACAGAAACATCGATTTCTAACACTAAACGTAAAAAGAAAATGTTGAGAAAAGATGTTGATCGACTCTTGAAAGATGTTATCTATGCTGATATCCATAATGTTGTGTTATTCAATTCTTTGCCACATGCATCTGATTATATCCCTGATGATACTGTTGATAATGGTGTAACTGTTGAGAACACCGATAATGTGCTTCAGATCGAGTCTTTAAAAGCTGAAAATGAACGATTACTTAACGAACTTTACAATGCAAAACGTTGTCTTAATTGGTGTGAAAAAGATATTCACAATCAACAACTTGGTTTTCAAAAGAAAATCGCTCAGTTGCAGACAAAATCTTTTGATCCTAAACTTGAGCAACTGGATGATCAAAACGTGTCTTTGAAACGTCAAATCTCAAAATATGAACAAGAACTTGTAAAAGTTAAACAGGAATATGGTGTCATATTTGATTTACTCAATAAGACTCGTCATGAAGCATCAAACGAACTTGATCACTATCTTACTCACACTAGAGAAGTCATGAATTTTGCTGGTAATATTCGTTCTAAAAATCAAGATTTGATTCACACTATCTCTAAGTTACGAGAAATGTTAGGAAAGTATGAACTACTTCCGCCTACCGTGATTAAGAGAATAGCACCAGTCACACTTAGTAATCGTGAACCTAGAATCCCTACTGCCAAATCACAAGTTGCTAACGTGCTTCCTTCTACTGAAACATGAATAGTTGCGTCTTTTCCAAACGTCCGCACTTCACAGCCTAGGAGCACTCAATCGACGAATAGGAAGTTGCGACCTAAGAAAAGATCAATAAGGAATGCTAAAGTAGAAGAACACCCTAGGACTATGAATAAGATTCACGTTGCTTCCACTATAGATATTGCGTCTGGCAAATGTAATAGAAATAGTGATGTAACGAATGCTAAACCATTAAGTACTTTTGATATTCAGTCTGATGCACCTTGTGTTATTTGTCGTAAAAGTATGAATTCTGATTGTCATGACAAATGTGTTGCTAAAGCTATAATCTCTCGTTTATGGAATCCTAAGAATCGGAATACCTCTAGGCCCACTAATCATTCTAAGTATGTGCTTGGTAGACCGCCTTCTTTAGATTCTAAGGCATGCGTTGTTGTCCCTGTAGCTCTAGTTTCACCTCCTAAGAATGTAGTACCACCAGTGCATTCACAATGACAAAAGTAAATAGTAGTTATAGATGGCAGAAATGGATATATAACACACTAGGATTTAAATGGATGCCTAAAGTTATTAATGTGTGTATGTCTACTATCACTGCTCCGGAACCCTCTAACATTTCGGGTTCCACATCTACTTCTATTCCATCTGTGTCGTCTGTGTGTAATGCAGGTGATACAGATCATTATCTGGATTGTTGATAGCGGATGTTCCCGACACATGACAAGCAACCTTAAACTGTTATCAAACTTTATTGCAAAGTTCATTGGCACTGTCAGATTCAGGAATGATCACTTCGCAGCTATCATGGGCTACGGAGACTATATCAATGGGAACATTGAAATTAGCAGGGTTTACTATGTGGAAGGCCTCGGTCACAATCTGTTTTCAGTAGGTCAGTTTTGTGATGGAGATTTGGAGGTTGCTTTCAGGGAGAAAACTTGTTTCATTCGTGATTTACAAGGAAATGACCTTATGTCTAGCTCGCGTAATTCTAGTCTTTACACTATCTCTATGCAAGACATGGTTGCTTCATCTCCCATCTGCTTACTTTCAAAGGCAACATCAACAAAATCATGGCTATGGCACCGTCGTCTCTCACATCTAAACCTTCAAACCATCACCAACCTTGCTCGACACAAACTAGTTGAAGGTCTCCCAGGATTCCGGTATTCAAAAGATCACCTTTGCTCAGCTTGTGAACAAGGGAAAAAGCACTCGTGCTCATTTTCCTTCAAAGGTGGAACACAGCTCTCAGCATGTGCTTCATCTTCTTCACATGGATTTGTGTGGCCCGATGCGCGTGCAAACAATCAATGGCAAACGCTACATCTTAGTAATTGTTGATGACTACTCACTATCGACTTGGGTCTACTTTCTTCGAAGCAAAGACCAAGCTCCACATATGATCATCACCTTTCTCACAAAAATACAGGTTTAGCTCCGAAACACCGTCAGACAAATAAGAACAGACAAAGGAACTGAATTTGTTAACCAAACCCTTCGTGACTTTTATGAGAAAGTGGGAATTCAGCATCAAACATCTATTGCACGTACACCCGAACAAAACGGAGTTGTTGAAAGACGAAACCGAACGTTAGTGGAAGCTGCAAGAACAATGTTAATCAATGCTAAACTTCCAGATTACTTGTGGGCAGAAGCTGTATCTACTGCATGCTATACTCAAAACCGTTATATGATCACAAAACGCCACAACAAAACACCTTTCGAGCTTGTCCACAACCATAAACCGAATCTCAAACACTTTCATGTATTTGGATCCCTTTGCTATCCGAATAATGATCGTGATGATTTTGGAAAGCTCAAAGCCAAAGCCGACATTGGAGTCTTTATTGGATATTGTGAGAATTCTAAAGGTTACCGGATCTGGAATCGTCATACAAAACAGGTGATGGAAACGATTCATGCTCATTTTGATGAACTTACGGAAATGGCTTCTGAGTATAACAGCTTAGAACCCGGTCACAACCGTTTAAACTTCCCTCAACCCCTATCATCAGCTGAACAAAGCACCCAGCTCACTCGTCAACAAATGGAAAAGTTATTTGCTCCGCTGTTCAGTGACGATATTGATGAACGTGCTCCAGGTGTATCCGCTGTTTCCGCTGCTCAACCTGATAATACTCTTATACCTGATACACCCGCTACAACAACTACTGTTGAAGAAGCACCACCAGTTGACTCCACCACAACAGTTGAACAACCCGCTTCCAACAATGATGAACCGGCTGATGATATTCTGAATGAAGTACCCCCACCTGCAGATTTTGATCCAAATGCGTTCTTTAACCCGTTTGCTAATGACACTGCTGCACCTGATGTCGCGGAATCATCAACAAACCATTTGAATCCTCAGAATCTGCACAATGTATACCAGCATCAACCCTCTACACATCGATGGACAAAAGACCATCCTCTGGCAAATATTATTGGCAACCCGAATCAACCAGTCGTTACGAGACAACGTCTTCACACAGATGGTGAACATTGCATTTATGCACTCACCGTCTGCCAATCTGAGCCTAAAAACATTAAAGACGCAATGACAAAAGACAACTGGATTGAATCCATGCAAGAAGAACTCAACCAATTCAAACGTCTTGAAGTATGGGAACTGGTTGAAAGACCAACAGGGGTCTACGTCATTGGTCTCAAATGGATTTGGAAAAAAAAATGGATGCTGAAGGGAACGTCATCCGAAACAAGTCACGTCTAGTTGCTAAGGGTTATCGTCAGGATGAGGGAATAGACTTTGAAGAATATTTTGCTCCGGTTGCTCGTCTTGAGGATGTTCGGATATTTCTCGCGTTCGCGGCTCATATGAATATGACGGTCTTTCAGATGGATGTCAAATCTGCGTTTCTCAACGGACAACTGAAAGAAACGGTTTATGTCAGCCAACCTGAAGGATTCGTTGATCCAGAGTTCCCGAACCATGTCTACAAACTGAACAAAGCTCTTTATGGTCTCAAACAAGCCCCTCGGGCATGGTACGATAAGCTATCATCTTTCCTCATTGCTAATAATTTCACCAAAGGTTCGGTTGACCCTACTCTTTTTATACAATATCACGGGGCACATATCTTAATTGTTCAAATTTACGTGGATGACATCATTTTTGGGTCTACACATAAAACGTTTTCAATCGCTTTTGCAAAACTAATGAAGAAAATTTTTGAAATGTCCATGATGGGTGAACTTACGTTCTTTCTAGGACTGCAAGTTCATCAATCACCCCGTGGTATTTTCTTGAGTCAGTCCAAATATGCCCTTGAATTGTTAAACAAATTTGGAATGAAAACCTGTGATACTTATGCCACACCAATGACTCATACCAAGAAGCTAGACGCTGATTTACATAGGAAATTAGTTGACCCTACCAAATACCGAAGTATTATTGGGTCTCTCATGTATCTAACAGCTAGCAGACCTGATATTGTCTTTGCCGTTTATCTATGCTCCCGTTATCAGTCGCGACCAACTGAAACCCACCTCTCTGAGGCTAAAAGAATCCTCCGATACATCAAGGGAACCATTAACTTGGGGATCTGGTATCCGAAGGATTCTGGTTTTGAACTAATCGCTTTTTCAGACGCTGACCACGCAGGATGCTTAGACTCAAGGAAAAGTACTTCAGGAGCTCTACAATTTCTTGGTGATAAACTGGTGTCTTGGCAATCGAAGAAGCAGGATTGTACATCGCTGTCATCAACCGAAGCAGAATATGTAGCCATGTCCGCGTGTTGTGCTCAAGTCATCTGGATGAGAACACAACTCAAAGACTATGGTTACGTATTTGACAGAATCCCGATGTACTGCGACAATCGAAGTGCCATTGCGATCTTGTGCAACTCAGTTCAGCACTCGAAATCAAAGCACATCGATCTTCGTTATCATTTCATCAAGGACCATGTGGAACAGGGTACAGTTGAATTATACTTCGTGGGTACAGAATACCAATTGGCAGATCTTCTCACCAAAGCCTTGCCTCCCGCTAGGTTTAATGAGTTGGTCCACCGGATTGGTATGAGGTGTTTGACTCAAGAGGAATTGGATGACCTCCTAAAACAGTCTTAAAAACCTGTCAAACACCAAAATCTCTTTTGTAAATAATTTTTCAAAAACAAAATACAAAAATATAAAACCTGATAAAACAACAAAAATATTCTTCTAATCTAATTTTCTTTCAACATGGCAAGTACATTTCTTCCGTCAACATTTTAATCTTTCAAAATTCAGTATTTTTCCGATCAAGTGTTGAGGGGGAGAAAATTATCACTTAACTGTTTCAAAACATCTGTGTACTTGCATGTTATCATATCCCGGTTGTTTCTTTTATCAATGGTGGTAAATTTTTCTGGTTCAAATGACACTCCTCGGAATAAAATTAATAACCTTTCATTATTTTATTAAGTCGAGGGGGAGTGTCGTCATGTTTCTTTCTTAAAAATCTTTGTTTGGTAACCAAAATGGAAGTTAAATGGCTTTGTATGAAAAAGAAAAAGGTGAAGGGACCAAAACTGTCAAAATGTTAAAGTCATTTTAATAAAAACACTCTCCACCTAACTATTCCATCACATTTAATACTTACACCAAAAAGATCCTACGCCTAAGAATCGTTTGACAAATCCGTGTTTCAGATCATCAATTTGTAAGTGATTTCGTGTTTATAACTAGTTTTTAAGCAATGGTTTTGAATCTTTCAAAAATCCAACGGTTTAATTCAAAGATATAGTCACTTTTGTGTCTTACGCGTAAGCGCAAGAACACCAAATCATAAAAGGGTGTTTGTGGGTATAAGAGTTGTGTCAAAATGTTCTTAAAACATCAATGATACTTCTTTAATCATCAAAACGTACCCAGAAATACAAATTGAGTGTATTTGAAAACTAGGGTTTATGCGTGGATTTGGGTTTTTCCAAACGAGAATGTTTTTGGTGAAAAAGGTTGTTGTATAAGGTTACTATCAAGTTGAATTGATTATATCCAGGCCCAGATTACACCCAGAAACACTAATTAATCATAAAATGGGAATTAGGGTTTTGTGTTCATACGGTTTGGGTACTCTTGATTCTTGACACTTTTGATGCTAAAACTTGGATAAACATACTCAATATGCTTCTTAGAACTCCCATAAACACTTTGGTGCAAATCCTATGGCTAGAAATCATATGCGTAATTCATGAACCTTAGGGTTTTGACTTACGCGTATGACTTTCTACGCATAACCTGTGAAAGGAGTTTCATGCCATGATCTGTGTTTAAAATGAGTGTACATGTTAAGATTGATGATATGATGATTTTATTTCAGGCTTGTTACGCATAAAGCTCAGAATCAAGGTCTTTGTTACTCTACGCATAAGGATCACCTTACGCGTAGAAAGTTATGCGTAAGAGAAATTTTACGCGTAACTATTACGCGTAAGGTTCTACAATGGGACTACGCGTATCCTGTGAAGGATATGCGTAAACAGTGACCTCTACGCATAAGGTCTACTCTTACGAGTAAGCCTTACGCGTAAGGTTTATATACACCTAAGCGTAAGCTCTACGCTTAAGGTCCCCTTTTCCTACGCGTAAGTTAGGATCCTACGCGTAAGCTTTCGTCTACGCGTATATCATTACTGTTTACGCTTAACTTTGTCAAATCTACGCCTAAGCCTTGATTGACCTTCATTATGAATTGTTACGCGTACAAACTTGCTAATAGACAAATCATATCGTCACGAAACAAATAAAGTCACTAATAAACTTAAACGTTTGATATGTTGTGAATATAAGTGATAACATAAACTTTAAAACTTAAAGTTAACTAACTCACGAAACTTATCACGACGACATTGGACTATTGAACATCAAGTGACTTTGGACTCGTAACAATCTTTGACACTGTATATTCAATAATTAGACAATAAAAACCTTTTGTTGACTAACACTATGTCTTTCAATATGTTGGTTCTTTTGGCTAATGTTATTTCAGATCACGACATGGCTGCTCAAATGAATGTGGATGCACCAGAAGTTCTCACAATTGCTGATATCTTCCCTAACGGCTATCCTAGAAAGATTGGAAAGAACAACCTTAGGGTTGACTTTGAAACCCTCACATGCTCAGAATCTTCTTGTCTCATTGTTGTGGATATTCTAAAGAATCATCCATACCAGAACATGCTCTCACACTCTGCTACTGTACCGGAGATCTACATGCAACAATTCTGGAATTCAATGCAAAGGATCAAGGGTCAAAGTGTAGTGACTGTTACTCTCAATCACAAACAAGTCACCATCACTCATGCAGACTTACGGGCTGTTCTTCTCATTCCTGAAATCGAGCCAACCGACTTCTTTGCCACACCTACTGAGGAGACAGTTCTACAATTCTTGCTTGATATTGGCTATGATGAAGCTTCAGGAGTTATCTCTAAGCATTCTCATGTGGAGCTTAAGAACATTCCTCAACCGTGGAGAACCCTCTACATCATCATCACCAAATCAGTCTCTGGTCGTGACAGTGGCTATGAGCATCCCAAGCTCATGGAACTACAGATCTTCTGGTCATTAATCAACAAAAAGGACATCGAAATCGAAGCACTGTTATGGGAAGACATGATGTCATTTCACAAGAAACTTGGCTCAAAGATTCCCTATGTCAGATACACGAAATTGTTGATCCAGAGAGCACTTGGACTTCATCCCGATATTCCACAAAGGATCAATGACCCAGACAATCACGATATGTTGACTGAGCCTACTCTATCAGTCAGAATCAAGGAATCGTCTACAAAGAAACAGGGTGCTGTGTTGCCTGATCACCTACTGACTGACGAAATCAAGAAGCTTGAAACGTACAAAAGGTATCGGGTAGCAGTAAGAGAAGGCAAAGTTGGTCATCTCGATGAAAAACCTTCTAGAACACCTACTCGGAGAACCAGAAGAGGAAGTGCTGGAAGTGATGCAAGTACTGTAAGTCAAAGGAAGTTTCCCAAGAGGAATCCTCCTTGTAAAAGGATTGTTCCTTCTAAGGAAGTTGTTCCCATTCCCGTACCTAAAACTGAACCGCAGAGAAAGCTAATTGACGAGGACTCAGAAGGTACTGAATCAGAAAAAGAGACTTTCTACTCTGAACTGCTGAAGATAAAACCACAACGGTAGCAAAACCTCCTAGTCCTCCAGCTGACCTAGGAAAAGGAAAGACTCCTGTACTTGTGCCATATGAAGAAAGCTCAGAAAGTGATGAAGAGCTACTGGATAAATCCTACAGGAAGAAGTTTAAAATCGTTAGACACCTTCAAAAGGCTAAAGAGTTTGAACAAGAACAAATGGGTGGCCCCGGAGGGTCGAGTGGTGGTGTCCACTCTTCACCAGGTCCTGATGCGGTTAATCAACCCGATAAGGGAGCTGGTGCCACCAATCTTGTGCAACAAAAAACGCTTGTGGAGGATTCTACTGATTATAACATTGAGGAATCAGAAAAAGATAAGACTGAGAAAGAAAAGACTGATGAAGAAGCTAAGACTCAGACGGAAGAAAAGGATAAATTTGGACAAGATAACGAAGAGAATTATGATGATTATCTTCTCAACAGTCCAACTCGTTCCAAGGAGGATACTTTTGCACCTCCAAAGGACCCTGAGCCTCCTCATGTCTCCTCCTCATCAGATTCATCATCTCACTCCTCACCACCAACATCTAAAAGATCAACCAAATCAACATCCAAATCAGTGAAGAAGCCAACTCGATCTTGGATATCTCATGCTCATAAAAGAATTGGGAATGCTGTCAAACAAGTTAGAAAGAAAGACATCCTACAAAGGAAGATGAATTTCTATGCTGATCAGATACAGTATATTCATGATGATCTCGACAAGATGCAAGATGAAAGGGAGTATGTCCAGAAGCTCATGAAAGATGATCTTCAAGGGAAAATGGACGAAATGATCAAAGGATACACTCACCAGTTCCTTATGGAGGTCGTTCCGAAACTGACAAAGGAGATGTATAACAGACAACTGTATCCAAATCTATTGCATCTAGCCAAACAAGCCATGAAATCAACTCCGATGAATTTAAGCATCAATCCAGTTGAATCTACAATCTTCTCAGATGATGAATTGGTGAACCGGCTAGTTGCGCAAATGTCGACACGCTCTGCAACGTTTGCCTCACACGAAGCTAAACTGTTTGAAGCTCTACTGGAATACCAACTCAGGTCCTCATTCCGAGAAGAAGCTGTTAGGCCCAAACGTTCAAGAGACGATGAAGACAAAGATCAGGATAAGGATAAAGAGCCCAAACGCACAAAGAAGTCTGATGTATCATCCTCTATTCAGTACTCGATGCAACCTCCACCACAACGGACTCCTACTCAACAAAGATCTTCTCCTCCATCTTCTACTGATAAACCTCAGGATTCTTCTGAGTTACCGCCCGAGACTCAAAAAACCGGTGATCACTTTGAGTATACGGGTGGTGACGATGAGGAAGTCCGTGAGCCCCTACAACAACCCACCTCTCCCAAACAAGTTAAGAAACCAGAATCCTCATCTAGGCCAAAACAAAAGAAGAAGAAGAAGAAGGCGCCCATGGCTGACGTCGTATCATGGCTAGATGAAGATACATCACCAGAATTTGAATGGTTTTCTACACTTGTCAATTCCACTACCTACCCTGAAGAAGGTCAAGATCTGGTAGACGGTAATACATTGGAGCATGCTAAGCTTCTGCAAGAAAAGTTCCATGTGAAGAAGATGACGAAATCCGAGTTGAGGCGAATCAAGAATGAAGCTTTTCAACTATGGAAAGATAGCTCAGAAAGTGCCATCGAGGTCGAATATCACCTTGAAAACATTGCTCGAGCTATGTCTAACAACATGGATTGGCTCAACCCAGAAGCAAACATCGACTTCACCAAACGGGACAACCCTCCATACTACACCGACTGGTCAAAACCACTACCAACCAGATGAACCTAGGATTCCATTCAGATATTTCTTCAACAAAGACTTGGAATTTCTTCTACACGGTGGCGATGGATCAAGGAAATACGCTACATCTTTGACACTTCCATTCCCAGCAGCCATATACTCAAACTGCATAGCTATCGAGGAAAGAGCTTCTCACTTGTTCTCCAACAAAGTGGAAGCATACGACCGAGATGCAATGTATGGGATTCATCACTGGCCTGAACGCCGAAGAATCTACTACAGAAGCTGCCAGGTTCAGAAGTCACAACATGCAGTGTTCAGTACTAAAGATACCGTTGCCATCAAACACGTTGATCTGTCGACCAAATGGGACTACACTTTTCTCAAGAAGATTGTGGTCAAAAGGCAAGATGAACGCGATTATGCATTCTCTGAAGCTGACTTTGAGAATTTGTCTATCAATGACATCGAAGACATGTACCTTGCCAAAGTACAGGGTCGTATGAGATAATTCTCCACTGAAGTACAACGTGAATTCATCAAGTCAGTGCTCATATTCATCAGACGCATAGTCATCAAAGAACGTGTAGAAGATCTCCAGCTGGCTGTTGAATCATATCAAACCCGTGTTAACTTTACTCCACCTCAGCTTGATCTTCCCGATATCAACCAGCTATCACAATATACACTCATCAGCAAACCATTCGGCGTCGTTTACCGCAGTGAACTTCAACAAAATTGCTTAATGGCGTGTAGCGATCTTCACAAGTTTGGGGATCACACTTTGAAGATGGTTAGGGATGGATTGGCTTATAGGTTGAAGGATATACGTCAAAAGATTGGGTCTCCTAAGTGATGGAATTCACAGGATCGAAGGGATGTAAGGAGGATCATCAAGATGATTGATGAACGGTTGTATAGAAGGGATCAGTTCAGAAGATTGGAAAGCTATGTTGGTGGTCGACCAAGGATTAACATCACCAGCTTTCAACGCCCGATTCAGACTCCTGGCGACATCTCTGGACTACCTGGTACCCCTTAAACCGCTTCTTTCATTATAAATTTGGATGTGTGATTATATATGTCTGTGGCTTGTGGACACATAACAGTGTACAACCCGTAATTGTCAAGAAAGGATCTTGTGGTACGCTTCAGTGCCACAATCCTTATAAAAGGAGCGAAAGCTTCTTACTTTTGAGTAAAACCTATCAAACCTTTCATTTTTCAAGGTTTTGCTCAAAAGGACAAGTACTTCCCCGTATGATTTTCAAAACCTCAACCGTTTATATCACTTGTTGAGGGGGAGTACTTGAGTTAAAACTTTGTTCACAAATTGTTCATAGTGGTCATCTTCCCGCAACACTCGAAATGGTCATATTTATTCTCAACTTTTCAAAAATAACATTTTATATGCCATTTTTAAGGGGGAGAAAATTATGTGATAAGAAATATGTTGTGTAAATGCAAATGAATCTTTGTGTAATAGACTTAACCAACGAATTGACGGTACTAAACTGTTAGTAACTCGAAAAGACTTGTCCTGGACGGGTAATAATTTCAAGCTAGTTCGCTAGTAATGTAAACGTGTCTCGCAAAGGACTTGTCCAAGTAGAAAGTAACATTCGAGAAACTCTTGGTAGACATGAACTCTGACGGGTATGACAACCTTTCAAGGTTTGTCTACACCTTCAAGGTAGTTATTAGAGCTAGTTGTCTCCTAAAAGCTGACAATGTAACTCTTTAACTATGCAACGTAACCGTGTCTCGCGGGGGATTGTCTATCTTGAGTTGATCAATTCAAAAGTGCGCGCTCTTCCCACACAGTGCAGATTTCCGTCAAAACTCTAAAGCAAATGTGGAGGGGGAGTATTTCTGCTAAAAGATAAAACTCTCACAGTGGTTCAAACATGTTTTTCATTTACAAACCCTTTGAGAGAATTTTCTTGAAAATTGGTTTTATGGCAACATAGGTTAGTCATGGAGTGATAAGGTGACTAAGGTTAGGAATAACCGTCCTATGATCCGCCAGAGCCGGATGGATCTACCCAAGGACATCACAAATAGTTAGTACTTAGAAGTCCTTAGGTACGATTATAAAAAAGAGAAAATGAGAATCGGAGAAAGAAGGAGTTGAAGAAT
The DNA here is from genome assembly GCA_019973895.1 of Chrysanthemum seticuspe. NCBI lineage: Eukaryota > Viridiplantae > Streptophyta > Magnoliopsida > Asterales > Asteraceae > Chrysanthemum > Chrysanthemum seticuspe. The sequence goes on from BPTQ01000007.1 coordinate 265,756,693, forward strand.
TAAAAAGAAATGCAAAGAAAAGGGTGAAAAGAAAAAGCCCTCCAAATTATTCAACTTAGGGCAGACACCGGGTTCAATTCATATGCTACTGGTTGTCACTTAGTGACGCTGGTATTGAAGACTAAAAGTCGTCATGGACCCAGTGACGCATGCACTAAATCTTCTTAGCCACTCAAGTTTCTCTCTACAGAAGCTTGTTTCATTCTCACAGGGAACCCTACGCAAACTATTGGCTTTCTCTTAGAGATCGCTGGTATTGAAGAAGGAGACCCTCTCCCTAGTCTCCGCTCAGGAAAACCAAAACGCACTATTGAGTCTAGAGCCACGAGATTCATCAAAAGATCTCTTAGGTACACTTGACATTTCATCACTTGACGTTCAACAATAAGAATTTCAGTGGTACATTATCGAGTCCTTCACAGATCTTAGCAATCTGTCGAGAACATTTATGAGAGGTTCACATCTGTGATCCTCAATGATTGAATGGAAACTCCTGCCAGGGTCAACATCAAACAGCCCTGACAGCAGGTCACTTCGGTAACTCCCCGTGGATTACGTTTAGTGTGTCTCAAACGGTCTACAGTCGTGAGGTGATGCTTCGGTGTACCTCAGCGACTCATCTGAACTGTAGATGTACTTCGGTACATCGCGTTATCTCACTTGTGGGACTCCAGTTCAGGAACGGCCTTTGTGAGAATTAGAGTTGTGTTTTCACACTATGCTGTTAACACTCTCGAAGTTCAAACTTGTAAGTGCCGGAATCCGCTTATTACTAACCGTTTTAAATGTTTTCTTCTTATGGAAGCTCCAGAGCGGGATGATCGTGCAGATTCTTCTCATGCTCACGCCAACATTATCACTAATGGAAGTTCTATCCAAAATCAACACAACAGTCAGAATGATTCTTCGTCAAATCAAAGAATCTACAAAGTTAAAGAGTTGAAGAACTTCATCAGTACTGAATTCCAACGTCAAAGAGCGTGTGAGCATGTTGAAGAATGACGTGGAGACACTGTAGCGGTGAAGCAGACCTGAGGCAGACTTGATGCAGACAGCAACATACTATCACTTTCATCACAAAGAACAATGATCAAAGAACAAAGTTAAAGATGGCGTCAAAGCATAACTGTTCAAAGAAAACTATCTCTCTACACTGGGGAGATTGTTCGAATCAAGGAAATTCTTCTCACAAGAAAGAAGAATGTCAGAAGACGTCAAAGCTACTATTACATCAACGCCTTCACCGTTTTTCATCACCAACACTTGAGGGGGATATTGTTGGAATCACTCCTAAATATTAATTCAAGTGTTAGTTACTAATATGTAATAGGTAGCTTAATTATGGCCTTTATGTTTGTTATTAGCCTTAAGCTTATGTAGAAGGCCCATGAGCTTAGGCCCAAGCCCATAAAGGAAAGGATGGGAACTAGGAGTGTTGCCCTAGCTTCCCTCCTATAAATACTCTTGTAAACCTTCATTTGAAGGTTGGTTGTTCAATATTTCTCTTTCACTCCTCCTACGCCTAAACTGTATTATTATCTTGTGTGTGTGTGTTTGGTTTATTGTTCAATCGCCTCTCTATCTTTCTATTAAGCTTGTGTTGTAAATCTAATGACCTAACATAGACTACACTCACTTTAGTTTAGATAATTAGACATTTAGATAAGTAAAGTAATCAGTAGAAATACCACCCCCCAAATCCAATACCCCGAGATTTGTACCTTTCAATTTTCTAAAAAAATATAAAAAAAGATAAAAAAAATAATCTTCCTCAACCCCAACCTTAGTGTAGTAACTTCTCACTAGCATTCCTATTCCCCTAGAGAACGATATCAATTCCCAAGGCTTACCCTAATACTATACTACAACGATTAGGTTCACTGCCGAGGGTGTTGAAAAACTTGCTCGACGAAAAGGAAGTTCCTTTGACCCCGAACGCGCGTTGTACGCGTATCAAGTTTTTGGAGCCGCTGCCGAGGAATAGAATAGCTAGTTAGATTTCCACCTCGTTTAGGTTTCCTTGCTTGATTCCTATCAAGTAAGCTTTTTTCCCATTTTTAGCTTCCTCGTAGTCTATCCCCCTTGTTCGTGACCTTTGTTAGTAACCCCATCACTTTTCATCATGGAAGGTGATAATCAACCACCACTCATCAACCCAGTACCCGTACTCTTGGTGAATACTCAAGACTAAGCCACCTAGGCAATAGGAACACCATTGAGCTTCCCGACCAAGCCCAAACTACGGCCCTTCGATCCGACACCATCCGGTTAGTGCAAAACGGATGTGTATTCCATGGACTTCGTTCCGAAGATCCTAATCAGCATCTTAAGGATTTCCTTAAAATCGTCGATTCCATCGACCTCGATGCTACTACTCGGGAGACCACGCGCTTGCGTCTCTTCCAATTCTCTCTACGGGACCAAGCTAGTAATTGGCTTGAGCGACTTCCCGCCGGCTCCATCTCAAGTTGGGATGATCTCACCTCTCGTTTCCTTGCCCAATTTTTCCCACCGGGGAGAACTACTAAGCTTAGGAATGAAATCTTGATGTTCCAACAACGTCAAGTTTAATCTCTCTATGAAGCATGGACTCGATTCAAGGACTTACTCCATAGAGTCCCTCATCACGGCATTGATCTTTGGCTTCAAGTCCAACTCTTTTATGATCATGTCAACTTCCCAACTAAGCGATCCATCGACCAAGCGGCCGGTGGCAAACTTAGTGATCTCACCGCGGAAGAATCGTGGGGTATAATAGAGGACCTTGCTCTCTATGACAACGAAATTTGGAATGACCCCCGTGAGTTGCCCAAAACCGTAAAGGCAATCTCCTTGCCTCCTATTGACTCACAATCTTCCGACCGTAGGATGCTCGAACTTGAATATCAAGTTAAATTCCTAATGAGCTCCTACGAAAATCCTAAGTCTTTACATCAAGTGAACAAAATCACTCTACCTTGTGAGTTGTGTAGTGGTCCCCACGACACTCGTGATTGCAAAAGACTCCCCAAACAAGCTTTTACGGACTACGCCTCCACGTGTACCAACGGAGCGGGAGAGAAGTGGTACACTTTCAAGCCCGAACAAAACAACTTAGGAAACTCCTATAACCCCTCATGGAGGAATCACTCTAATCTTAAGTAGAACCAAAATTCAAACCCACCCCAAAGCTCATCTAGTCCACCTAATAGGTTCAACCCTCCAAACACCGGGAACCCCACTAGTCTTGAGGCAATTGCGTCTAGATTCATGTCATTTCAAGAAACTCGGTTGACTAGGCTTGAAGCCGATTTCAAGCAACGACAAGGCGAGATGACAAACAAGCTTGACGCCCTCTTAAAAGCCTTCAATGACCGGGAAATTGGAGCACTCCCAAGTGATACTATAAAGAACCCAAAAGTGAATTCGATTTCATCGACTTCATATTCTTGTTCACCATAGGAGAGTGCACATCCATGCCCCTCATACCCAAAGATCCACTCAGTAAATGCTATCAACAAGGGTTCCAAGCGATCCCAAATGAGGTACCAAGGACCCGCACCATTGGTACAACCCACTTTTGAGAAACCTGTTAACCAAGAACCCAAACCTAATCTAGAGGAGGAGTACAAGGAACTCCACCAAGAAAAACCGGTTCTTAAAGTCTTAGCTCATGCACCTTATTATAATGCTTTAAAAGAAAAATATGAGCGAGAACTAAAACTTGGAAAACATGGGTCCGCGTTTGTGCAAAATAATTTACCTAAGAATTTAGACGATCCTGGGCTATTCACTCTTCCGTGTAGGCTTGGAACCTCCAAACCTCTCGATGCTCTAGCCGACTTAGGATCATGCATCAACCTTGTTCCGTTGTCCCTCCATAGAAGCCTTAACTTAGGTAAGATTGAACCAACAGAAACTATCTTAGGTCTAGCGGACGGTAGTATTGCATATCCGGTAGGGATAATAAAAGACATGGTAGTACACGTAGGGGAATTGACTCTTTTGGCGGATTTCCATGTGCTAGACATGAATAAGGATCCGACATGCCCATTGTTAGTAGGAAGGGGATTCTTAGCTACCGCTAGTGACATCATTGATTGTAAGATGTCCAAAATAGTGGTAGGAGAAGGGAGTGCTAGGTTAATTTACGATGTCAAAAAGCATATTTACTACAATGAAGAGGAAATCCCCCATGATATTAGGTTGGATAGAACACCATCTAGATATGGACCTTAGATTAATAAAGACTTCATAGGTCCCCAACGACCTTTGTATCTAGATGAAGCCTTTGCTAGTAAAGCAACTTTCCATGAAAAAGAATTGGCTAGGGACATGGAAGTGAACCCGTTCGAGGATGCCTTAGTGTTTAGGAAGATGACCGAGTTCCTAGGAAGCTTGCCCGTCAACCTTGTCATGAATAAGTGGAAAGTTGAGAGCGATAAGCCTAAGCATAAGTGGAATTAGGATAGACCGCCTAGTGATGGTAATGGAGAGTGGCACATTAGGATAACGATCTATGACCCCGATGGAGAGAAGTTTGAAAAGGCATACCGAACCAAGCGTACCACTAGGAACTTAAATGATAAGTTTGATCCTTGTGACATTCTAGAGGATAAGCTTACTTATATCGGAACGTAGCGGCACGACTTCGAGTCTAGCTACAAGACTCATAAATAAAGAAAAGCGCTTCGTGGGAGGCAACCCATGCTTAATTGTTTGCTTGTTTGTGTGTCGTATATCTTTTATTGATTGTTTATTCTCATGTTTGAATTTGTAAAAATGCTTTATTTTGTCTTTAACCTCGTCTTAATTACATATAAAGGTATTTTACAAAAGGGATAGGTGTAGGGAGGATTACACACGTTTTCAAAAACAAAACGTAAACATGAGAATTACGATTATTAAAAAGATATACATGTGTGTTTGTTCGAGTCAAATGCATGTATCGAGTCATAATGGATGTTTTGCAGGAAATTTTTCCAGATTCTAAAGATATAAATTTTCCAGAAAATCGCAGACTAGTTTCTGTCAGGATAACCTGACGGCGTCAGGAGGAGTAGAAAAACTTACTATTTTTTCTCGTTTTCTGAGCTACTTATAAATTTTTAGAATTTTACATGTCTTAATTTTCCAGAAAATCTGTAAAGATCCATTCCACAAGCATTATATCCTAGTTTAGTAGAGTCATATATATATATTGTTACCGCCGATTTTACGTGAAGGTTTCGTTTGTTTTCTTCAAGTGTGCAGGTTTTATTTATCAAGAAGAAGATACATAAGATTGGATGGAGCTTTTCATGCATACATTCTTCTTGGAGAAGAATTTAACCACTACTTCACACGGATCCTACCGAGCTAATCAGGGGAGTATTAGTTTCTTTCGTTTTTAATTACCTTCCATTATCATAACTTTGATACTTTCGAGGAACATTGGGGACAATGTTCAGTTTAAGTGTAGGGAGGGAAAATAAAACGGGAACTTTGAAAATGCTTATCCTTGACTATTTGCCTTGTCTAATCTCATTTGTGTAATAAACCATGTGAAATATCGGTTAGGGTAATTTTGGCACCAAATTTTAAATTTTTAATGACATGTAGGAGTGGGCCATTAGTCTTAATAAAGAGTCTCATGGATAGGAAGTTATATGACTAGCACAAAACCCTTTAACACTTAAATTCCACCCAAAATGTGAGGATCGCCCTTAGATTTGTAGGAATTAAAGCATTCCACTTTAATGCTTCGAGTGTGTACCGGTAGTATAATAAATTCTAGAACTTGTTTTGTGATGCATTCCGAGATCGCTAGTGAGACAACACTTGTGTAGTTAGGAATAACTAAATGATAAGAGGCGTTAGGATAACCCTTATTTGATACCCGTAATATAATTACTTCTTCCACATCGGTTGAGTAATTCCCCCACACCCTTGCATTGTACTCATCTTTGGTACACGATACCCCAAGTTAACCCCTCAGAGCCTATCTTTTTCGCGGTTCTCGTGATGTTTTGGTTTTCCGGAATATCAATGAAGAGCATTGTTTACAATCCACCCCCAAATGTAAACCCAAATTGCCTTAGCCTACCTTGTATGCACTCACGTTTAGTGCATTATTGTTATCATACTAAACCCTTAGTTCAATTATCTAGTTGCTTGCATAAGTTGCTAAGTCGAGTCATATCATTTATACACAGTTTTGGGACGATTGGGACTCATGGGAAAAGTTAAATTTTATGAAGTGACGGGAAGGAATGTTAAATTCAAATTCCCTTTATTTACGTAATAATGTACTCCAAGTGTTTTGATATTTTTAATTCTGGTCAAATTAGTGTTAGAGTAATAAAAACTCAAGTGTAGGAATGTGCCTATAAATCCCTATTATTTTGATATTATCGTAGAGGATGGTAGAGTAAAAGTGTATAAAATATATATATATATATATATATATATATATATATATATATATATATATATATATATATATATATATATATATATATATATATATATATATATATATATATATATATATATATATATATATATATATATATATATATATATATATACATATATATATATATATATATATATATATAAAACATACGGGCTACCGTCCTACATCTATCTTTAAATTTATATTTGTTTGTTTCAATTTATCTAGAGTTTAGAGTGTCGAGTCTTGGCTTAGCAACGCCATTCTTCTCATGCTTGTAACATAAAGATTTTTGACTTGCCACCACTAAATCGCCTATCCCACCAAACCATTTGTTTCCCTACCGTAAGCCTAACGTTACAACCCTTTAAAAGACCTCTAAGATAGTTTTTCCTAGGTGCTTACGCCAAAGCGATGGAGGTTTGATCTAGTCTCAAGCCTATGGTAATCTATGTACTAGGACCAGTTAATGAGTGTTTATCTTCTATTTCCAACTTGATATATTTCATATACACCCGAGAGATGAGAGTATCCAAACACCACTTGTGAGGTGCTAGTATGTAATTTCCGTTCTTGTTATGACTTTTGCGGGGCTTATACGTGTTGTGAATTGTTCTAAACGAATGCTTCATGACCCCTAACTTATAAATTAATTGGCTAAAAGCACATTTTCTTGAGGACAAGCAAATACCAAGTGTAGGATATTTGATAAGGATTTAAAAGGTACACTTTTGAGGGGTCATTTAAGCCCTTAATTGATCACTTTTGTATCCGTTACTACTTAATTTCGTTCCTTTTTCACTTTTTAGGTCTCTTGAAGGCAAATTGCTGGAATGACACTTATTCGGACGAAAAGGCGCGAATATACGAAAAAAATGGCCAAAGTCAAGAATCGAGACACTCAAGCTGCTAGAACTGAAGGGGACGGCGTCACAGCTTAATAGTGACGCCGTCGCAACACACCTTGAGACGACTCAGAGAGCAAATTGCTATTTTGCACGTGACGGCATCAGGTTTAAAAGAGTAGGGCTTCACAACTCAGACGGCCTAGATTTGGATCCCGACGGCGTCAGAAGATGAAGCCGACGGCGTCACAAGCATAAGGTGACGCTGTCACAGAGTTGACATGGCCAAGACGAAAACTTAATGGCGGCGACCCGACAGCGTCACAATTAAAGAGTGACGCCGTCGCATATTGTAACTCTATATATATAATTCGAATTTTCAGTATTTTAGAGAGATAGTTTTGTGGAGTAAAACCTAAACCAAACATAGGCTGTCTTGGGCAGAATCTTAGGGTTTCATACCCTATTTTACAACAAGATAAGTGATTTACTTCATTAATTTAATTATGTCTTCAATTGTGTGTGTGTATGCTTGCATGTTTTCCATTAATTTAATTATGTCTTCAATTGTGTGTGTGTATGCTTGCATGTTTTCCATGTCCGGCTAATTTACTTGTGTGTTTGCTTAGATCTATGAAACCTAGGTATTGAATATTGATTGGTTGTCTCTTATCTTAATTGTTATTGACCTATTATTGCGATAGGTCATTCGTTGTGTTTTTAATGCTCGAGTAATCTTTAAGAACATTAGTTTATAATCACCTAGAGTTATTGTAGTCTAAACATCCAAAGATAACCTTAGAGTTAGTTTATGAATCCTAGAGATTTCGTAGGCAATAAACTTAAGGTAGTCTCAAAGAGTTAGGGAAAAACGCATACCCTACGACCTTAGAAGACACAACACGTTAAGAATAAAGACGTGACAATTCAACCATCAATAGGAGATAACTAGGGAGTAATAGCATATAAGTAAATACATTTTTAATCATCATAAGAGCACACAACAATAGACATAGACTACACTCACCTTAGTTTAGATAATTAGATATTTAGATAAGTAGAGTAATCGGTAGAAATACCACCCCCCAAATCCAATACCCCGAGATTCGTACATTTCAATTTTCTAAAAAAATATAAAAAAGATAAAAAATAATCTTCCTCAACCCCAACCTTAGCGTAGTAATTTCTCACTAGCATTCCTATTCCCCTAGAGAACGATATCAATTCCCGAGGCTTACCCTAATACTACACTACAACGATTAGGTTCACTGCCGAGGGTGTTGAAAAACTTGCTCGACGAAAAGGAAGTTCCTTTGACCCCGAATGCACGTTGTACGCGTATCAAGCATTTACTTTCTTCAGGAATTTTGTTACAAAATTATCATGCTTTGTATTAAAGACACATTTCTGACTATTCGAGCAAACAGATTGTTTAGATTCAGAAAAAGATCTAGAATTCTTAGAGTGATATGCTATGGGAATCGCTTTAATCGATAGCAACTACTCCTAGAAACTAGAAAATTCATATTTGTTTGCTGAGTGCTCCTAGGTTTTGGTTTGTTGCTACAACCCATGTTCTCCAATACACTAGAAGGCATCATGTGAGTTCGTGAACCTAAGATTTCATCCTTTTGAAGTATTGCCCTTTTCCTAGCCATTTCTAGATCATAGTTCTTGTACAAGTCATTCATATCGTATGAATTTTGAATTTTAATGCTCGGTTTAGACACTATTTTTGAACTAATCCTAGAAGAGCTAGGTGTAGGTGTAGAAACTTGTTGAGGTTTAACAGAACTAGAAGCATTTTTCTTTGGCAAATAAGGTGAAGTGGCTGGTTTTTTCAAAACTTATTTCGCATCAACAAGGGAGGCAAACCGTGTTTTTGAAAATTTTGGACATTCAGATCTAAACGCAGCTGGTTTTCTAACAACTGATTGGTTTCTAAGTGGCTGTACAACTGGTTTTCCCAAGACTGATGGTTTTACAAACTTAGTGTTCACACTGCTCCCTGCAATTTTTCTTGGTTCGTTCTTTAATGCTTTAATTATGAAACTCTTATCCTGAAGTTGAGCTTTGAGTTCATCAGTTTTGACCATCAAAGATGTTGTTTGTTCTAAAGTTTTAGACCTGATTTATTTGATTGAGTCACCTAGATCCTTTTGATACCATTTCAAAGTCTCATTTTCCTTAAGTAATTTAGCCACATAAATTGACATTTCAATATTCCTTGTCTTAGTTGCATCACCGTCTTGATTAGTTCCGACTAGATTACTTTTCTCATTCATATTAGAGATGTAAAACCCTAAAAATCTTAAACGTGTAAAAAGACCATTATACCCTCAAGTTAATAATTGTGAAATACGTAAAACATGTCAAGCTCGTTAAATACGTTCTACATTTAACTCATAAATGACCTAATGGTACAAGATAATAAAATCGACTTCCACTTCATGTCTTATAATATATCACACATATATAAGTTACTTGGACCTAATTATGTACAAAGTTTACAATATACATTAACTTGAAAATAAAACCAACACATTTTGTAATTAAGGAAACTAAATTAGCCATTAACCTCCCCCCCTAATTTCGGCCAAATTAAACTCCCCATCATTCTCCCATAACTCCAAATTTATCCCACTTATACTATCATTTGTAACTTACATTTACCAATTCAAAAATCACACCTACAAACCCTAATTCAAAAGTGACGGCACATAAAATCTTTTGCTCTCAAATCCATTCGACACTAGGCTGCTGTGGACGTGGGATTGGGTCGTGAGTTCCTGATTAGAGCGGTTGTTGGTCGTGGGTGTTTACAGGTCGAAGGAGGCTGTTTTGGTTTGGTTCTGTCGTGGGTTTAGGTCACAAGGGGTGTGGCTTGTCGTGGCCCTTATTTCTTTTTGGTTCTTGTTTTCTCTTCCACACGCACGCTACAAGGGTATAGTATCATCTACCTTTTCTCAATCCTTCTTCATTTTTGTTTTGTTGGTCGTGTGGGGTGTTACCTATTTCGAATGCATGATCATAATTAGAACCTCTCATGAAATGATAAAACCTTTACATAAGATGATATGTTATAAATGTCACATAAAATGATAACTTGGCTACATTAATATCGAATGAGATACATGTTGATCGACCCATATGTAGATGGTTTTGAATCTGTTTCGACCCCTCTTTATTTGACCCATAATCATGTATAACCTAATTAATATCGAACTAAATAAGGAATATAAGAAACGTATAAACCTTGTGTTATTTGAATCGACAACAAATGTATAATGGGTCTAGAATTGCTTTGATTTTTGTCGTGTAAATGAAAATGGGATAGGATATATGTTTGACTAGAATAACACACTGGTTTGGACTTGTTTGGTTTAAAACATGAATGAGAATCGAAAACTAAAACTACGGTTTTCATGTAATATACGATTTAAATAAGAGTTAAAGGTTAGTTTTGTAAATTATAAAACTTGAAGGGTTATTTGTTAATATGGTAAAGTAATGGACTAAATGAGTAAAATGAGTAAACTTATGATATTTACACTTTTGACCCTATACTTTGTAATAATGACACTTTAGACCCTAAACTATTACAACTTGTCATAAATGACCCTTAAACTATGATAATACTCATTTTCATCATTTTAACCTAATTTGACATCAATTACATCATAAATGACTAAACTTGCTAATTATGGAAATCTGCTATTTTTGGAAAGTTACTTAATATGGAAACCTGCTAATTATGGAAACCTGCTAATTAGTGATATTGATTTGATGTTATTATTCCGCTGTTTCATTCAATCAATCAATGTTACTCATACCCTAGTTGAGTCCAGATCCATATCACTAGTATCACTAATAACATCAAATCAATATCACTATCATTAATAAGGTTTTCCTTATTAATTAAAACAAAGAAACTACTACAACTACTATTACTACTACACGCTCTATGCGTTAATTAGACTCTCATTGGAGATGTCTACTATGAAATGAAATGAAAGGATGCTTGTAACCTAGACGCCTACCCTCTTTATATACTAGAGGGAGGTTACAAAAACCTTAATCTTAGCTTACTATAAAAGCTAAGCTAACTATTATATATTAGGCCCTCATTGTTTCTTCTTTCTTCATTCTTGCTCGTGGTTTTGTAATCTTAAAATCTGCAATTCCCAACACTCTGTGTTTTGCCTTTGCGATTTGTTGCTACGTTTTGCTTAAGTGGACTGCGATTTGACATTGCGTTTTGCATCAAGAATACTGAGTTTTGACTTTTGCGGTTTGACCACTTGCGGTTTGACAAAAGTTGATTTTTTACGTCAAAACTTCAAACAGCCATAACTTTTGAACCTTAACTCCGTTTTCAGCGTTCTGCCCATCAAAACGACCGTGAGAATGAGGAACGACATGCTAAATGGATCGAGGCCTAAAAACACTTCGAACAGAAGTTATTGAGGTTTTTAAGTTTTTGGACCAAATTTTCACTACAACAACCGTGCTTAATCATCATCAAACACAACCCCTTTATCATTGAATCGATCCTACATCAACTTTATCACAAATACCTTCATCAATGGCAACTCAGAAAGACTAAAGTCCTTGGCATGCGTTCATTATACCTACCCTTTTTTAAAGAACTTGATTTCAATCTCAACAAAGAAATAAAGCATAAATCTTTGCTTGTTGTCCTCTTACTTACTCAATTGTAGAGGTATCTTGGGTGTCTGATCCGATCAGTCTCGTGATGAAGAGAATTTCGATCTTCCACTAAGAAAGGTCTCGTCATGACAACTCAATTTGTCCGGTAAACTACTAGGGGCTCCCCATGATTTAGTAAAAGGGAGGGGAGATTTGCTCCTCATCCGGGGGTTCATTTCATTCATTATGAACTAAAAAAGGTCTTAAAAACTTCATAAAATTCAGGATCGGCCATTTTATTTGTGCTTTCAGCAAGTAGGCGACGCGAATCTTTTATATGCTTCAATCGGCTACCAATTGCTTGGATGCGTTTGAAGCCAATAACATCAAATCAATATCACTAATAAGGTTTTCGTTATTAATTAAAACAAAGAAACTACTACAACTACTATTACTACTACACGCTCTATGTGTTAATTAGACTCTCATTGGAGATGTCTACTATGAAATGAAATGAAAAGATGCTTGTAACCTAGGCGCCTACCCTCTTTATATACTAGAGGGAGGTTACAAAAACCCTAATCTTAGCTTACTAGAAAAGCTAAGCTAACTATTACATATTAGGCCCTCATTGTTTCTTCTTTCTTCATTCTTGCTCGTGGTTTTGTAATCTTAAAATCTGCAAATCCCAACACAAAGTCAAATCGCAGTACCAAAACGCAGACCTCAAAACGCAACACCCTAAATCGCAACTTGTCAAACCGCAACTTATCAAACCTCAATGGTCAAATCGCAGAGATTCCTGATCAAAACGCAGATCAAAGAGACAAACCGCAGGTCACTTTCGTGCAAGTACAAGTGTCACTTTCACCCTGTTTTGTCTTTTTGTCTCTTTTTGGCTAAACCTCAAAATGAAACTTTGTCCTTATTATCAAATCGCAGTGAAGAAACCTCCAACCTTAGTCGAGAAACCTCAAAACTCAACCAAGAAATGTCAAATCGCAGTGAAGAAATGTCAAACCTCAACTTAGAACAAAGCTCTAAAAACCACGAAAATCACCAAATCTTCCAATAAAAATGTGAACAACCAAATCAATCACTAAACAATGCACACACAACAATCCTAACTACAGAAGTACAAATATTTAACGAATCTAACCACAAACTAAGATGTTCCTAAGGAAACTATTCGAACCACAAGAAAAACAATAACCAATCTTTAAATCCGAGCACACATAAGCAACGTGATCAAACCATGGCTCTTGATACCAATTGTAAGATATTGGTTATTACAAGCACACTAATTAAACAAGTATGGTTTGAATTTATGGTAAGAGTTTAGAGAGAGAAAGAGATGGGAGGCTTTCTAGAGAGAGAAAGTGAAAGACAAAAAGAAAGATTAGATTAATGAGAAGCTCCACCCTCTCCCTTGGTGGGAGAGGGCTTTTATAGTCTTACAAATAAATGCCCCCTACGGGCTATGGATCAGGTATACAGTAGGTAAAGACCCGTACGTCCTCCACGATGTTACTTAACTAATCTAATTACTAATAAATATAGCTAAGTCTACGAGCTAACACATGCTAAACTAAACTCGGGTTGACCGACTCTTCTATATGGATTTTCCAAATCCTAACAAGTAGTGATCAGTGACAAAAACGAGTTTGTCTTTAAGGTCAACGGACAACGTTTGAAGAAATATTTTGATGACAACACCGACAACGAGGACGATGAAATTTTCGATTTTGAGCCGGAGATACCGGAGTAGAAGCTGAAGATGAGTCTAACTTGAAGACTCTGGAATAAAGAGAAGTGCTTACCGGGAGACAACCCGGAGATTTTATTTACTGTTTCAGTTTTGAGTCTGTCAGACATGTACGTCGGTACGACGCATCTCCTATAAAGGGTGCGGCGTATCAATCGTACTGGTCATATCTACGTTTTACTTTTATGCACATTTACTTTAATTTTGAATTTTAAACTTTCTGGTCAGATGGTTTTTGATACAACGCATCCTGGTTTGGGACGCGGCTTATCACGTCTGACTCGTTATTTATTTTAATTATTATCCCAGGCTCGATACGGCGTATCTTAGTTAATAAGGTACGGCATGTCTATTGACCTGATGAAATTACAGTTTTTGTTTTATTTTATTTTATTTTTAATATTAGCTAACCATGAATTAACCGTAAAAGCACTAGCTGTGATTTCTTATGCATTTAGTTTAAGTGGTATTTATACGAATGAAACTGAGATGTATAAACTACCCTGTATTTTCTATGTGCGCCATTCATGGAGGCTTGAACGCCCTTCAAACACAGAAAATAAAAAAGTTGCTCACAAACGCATCATGGAGGATCATACCGAGAAAATCTCAGGGGAGTTTCCCATTCTAATTCTTCCTATTTCCTTTCTTAATTTTATTTTACACAACGAGGACGTTGTTTATTTTAAGTGGGGGGGTGGAGAATTAGATATATTACTTGTCCTTATTTTTTTAAAAATACGCTTAATATGATCTTAATATATGCTAAATTTCAAAATTTTCTAGCATGTTTTTGTGAAATCAAAGTTGCATGACCGCACACATAACCCTTAATTCCATATTTTGAGGAATTAGCCTTATCCGTTTCCTAATATTTTACCCAAATTCTACAAAAATATGAGTGTGACGGTGACTTGTAAACTTTAGAACTTGGCTTGGATACTATTCGGGACCACCATAATGAGTATTATTAATTTAATTGGAGTAACTTGTCTATACATGTAAATTTCTAGGATTACACCCAAAAAGCCTTTATATGTCATGTTTTATTAACTAACTACACTTGTTAGTTAACCCCCGTATAAACCCTTTTGTTACTCTCATTTTTTGAGTAACATACCCCTAGAAAAACCCTCAGAGTCATTCCTTTCGTTTCTTACACCCAAATATATGTTTCGTTACACCTATACACCTTAGCCTACCCTGTAGATTAAGTCCGTGGTTAGTTAATTTTTGTAAAGTGTGTATTTCCTGTGTTTTCGTGTATGTTTCTTATCATGGTTAGGCTGGGAATTGCGCATCGCAATGGGTGTGTGTCTTGTCTACTTCTTGGTCGGGAATTGCACATTGCAATGGGAATGTGATAGTAATAGTTTTTTATTTTCATGTGTTTGCTACTATCACTATTTACTTTCATACTTATGTATTGAAAAGTATGGAAAAGATTATCCAGATGTATTATGATGGTGATATGGTGAAATTTTACACCATTAGTTTTATTTGATGTTAAAAAAAAAAGAAAAAGAAAAAAAAAGTGAGGAAAGTGAGATAATCGGTTTGTAAAAGCTTAATCGAAGCTATACTATGCGATGATCGGTTATTCGTTGGTACGTATTATAAACCAACGATGTAGAGTTATGTATTAGTGGAGATATCGCTGCTATTTGTTGTACTATATTTATGGATTGCAAGGGAGTTTGTTGTTATGGAAACGCCAACTAAGGTTTGTTCTTTAATTGAGTCATTATTGAGTCTAATTCATGTCTACCTATTAAACGTGAGTTAGTCTATGATTTGCGTCTTTTTCAAGGGAAGGTCGGGAAGTGATTAACCACATTATTTCATCTGTATGGACTTAATCTATTTGTTTTATGATTTTATTTAACAACAATTATATGTCTCCCTTATCCTTACCCTTTAGCCTAGTGAGAATGTCAATTACATGAATAAAGTAGTGACCATTCGAGTTTTTGAGGAATTGAATGACTCACCAGCGATCTGGTGTGTGTTTTGGTGACCATCCGTTATGCAAATAATGCGCCAGCGGTCCAAGATACACACTAGTGACCATCAGTTGTTCGAGGAATCAAGGCTTTGCGCCAGCGATCTATTGAGTTCATGTAGGAGATGTTTGAACAAAAGCTATACATAACCTTATCATATTCAACCCAATTTACCGCTTTAGGCTTGTTACTCCTTAGCTTTAGTGGGGGAGATGTATACCCTTGCCAAGCTTATGATAGAATACTCGTCACGACTGAGCAATTGAGTGAATTACTTAAATGTTACCACATAGATTAATTGAGTGATTTGAGTGATTTCATTTTTTTATTTCGTGAGGTGTTTGGTTGTGCGATTGAGATTAAACGAATGAATGCTTAATTATAAAAACATCCTTAACAATTGTTTAGGATACATTTTCATAAGTTTAAATCTAAAGTTTACTTGAGGACAAGTAAAGTTCAAGTGGAGGGATATTTGATGATACCAAATAACAACAATTTATTGGCCTCATTTATCCTATATATATTGCTTGTTTTATATTATTTTATATGATAATTGATACTTAATCGCTTACCTTTGTAAATCTCAGTTGAAAACAAGCATTTGGTGAAAGTTAGCTATTTTGGACCTAAAAATGAAGCAAAACGGATCATATTTTTAAAGTCTACTAAACTAAAGGAATATACGCTGTATCATTCTAGATGGTATGTCGTACATCAACACTTAAACGAATGTGAAGACCACTGTCTGACTTTGAAGAATACGCCGTATAGAATTCTTCCATGCGTCGTATATGAAACCTTGGTCAACATAGAGATCTGACTTATCTGCTCAAGATACACCGCATAAACTCTTTGACATGTGTCGTATCAACCTGAATATTTCACCACGTAATTCTAATATTAGAAGACACATACGCCGTACGAAGACTGAAGATCCGCCGTATCTTAAGGCGATGTATGAATATTCCAGAATAAAATAATCTTGGACCCCACGCGAAGTTACCTAGATACGGCGTATCAAGCAAACTGATACGCAGTATCGATTAAACTGATATGCCGAATCGATTCCATTTCCAGAAAGTATAAATACTGGATCAACAACCTCATTCAAAACACATAAACCATATACCATATACCTAATACATACCGGAGACCAGAGAAAGAGGGCAAAAACCAGACCACACTAGACACAACCAGAAGAAGAATTCAGATACATAAGTAGGTTATGCTAGTACGTTAATTCATAAGTTGATTCGTTTATTTGTATTAGTACTCTTTAATCCATCAGGACTGCGTGCCTTGTCACCGCTATATGACTCGCATTTAATCTGCTTTCCCATCGATAAAAGTATATTTGATGTTTATTTGGTTTATTAATGCATGTGCTTTGATTACATATTGAGTTTATCGTGGCTTATTTGCGCTGCCATACGCCTCTCACAATTACTTCATTAACATCTTAGGATGGTTGATGTAAGCCTTAACAGGATAAATAATACATAAACTTAGTAACCATTAAGTGTTTACACGCCTGTGTTAAACAACCAATGAGAGAGAATAGATTTTAATACTCATCCTATATAACTAGCAATTAAACGAAGTGATAATCTACTTATCTATCGGCCAGACCTCTTATTTGCCATCTGTTTTCTATCTGTGTATGTGTGTGTCTGTCATCTTGTTAGTTTTATTTACTGTTTACTTAATCTACACAATCGTGCCAGTATCTCAAGTTGAAAACCCTTTTGCGTTAGATTAGGTTTAGATACACTAACATTAGGTTTAGATAGACTAACCTTAGAATTAAAATGCTGATAGATATTTAAATGTTAACATTTCACTCTTAGTGATCGACACTCTACTTACCAACTAAATTACACTGATCGGGTATACTGCTCGTTAGTCTTTGTTATAGGATAAGTCGGCTAAATATAAATGTAAAAGTTGATAATAATAATTTTCCTATACACAACGAAACACATCAATCATGATAGCTATTAAACTCCTATTCAGCATGCCACTAACCAATTTACTAAATAAAAATAGTATTTTATGGAATAAAGAAGCAACAAGGGCTTTTAGTCGTTTTCTAATGCACACCAAGTCTTTATCACAAGTTCTAAGTGAAGTTGTACTCGTTATTTTGCAGCTCTGCCCGAATATGATCTACCATGTAACATATGCTACATTTGTCTTGCGAGTGATAGCTGCTCACATGGGCGGGCAAATATTGATTCACTTGATGACTATTTCTCGAGCACTAATGTTGCTGCTACATAGCATTCTTCTCCTTACAATAAATTTTATTTTAAAATAATAATACTAACCACTATTATTTTCTAAATCATAAAGCCCCAAAGGGACATTTGTTAGATTCAAAAACTTATGAAAAATGATGGATCGTGAAAATTTTACACTTAATTCTAGCTTTACTACGGGGTCCAAATTTCTAACGGTGGTGGTGGGTATGGTGGTAATGATAAGGGTTTTTCTTTTTTTTTTTTTTTTTTTTTTTTTTTTTTGGGGGTGGGGGGGGGGAGAGTTTGGTTAGAGGCTTTAAGGTTGAAGAAAAAAGTGTTTCGCTTAATGTGTAGATGTTGTGTATGGAGTGCTAAAAAAATATTAAATGTGTGTTTGTACATGAAATATTGAAAAGAATTAAATGCCCATGTACTTAACGAGATTTTATGATGACCACTAGAAATTTGAACCCCCAACAAAGCATTCTCAAGATGCGGGGGAAGTATTGGGCAATTTCACTGATTTGTGTGTTAAACCTTTATGCTAGAGATACTTAATCTACTTTTGAATTTAACATTTCCTCTTTAATGTTTTGGACTTATATCTAAATTTTATGGACAATCAGAATGTTTTACACTTAAGTGCAAATGTAAAAATAGAGCTCCTGTATTTTACCATAACCAATGGTATCACTTCCCTATCGCTAACGTCCAGTTGACCTGCTAAGGAGGTTTTTTTTTTAAGAAAAACAAGTCGTTGATTTAATCCAAATTCCAAGCTAAGAGTCACTCGAACAACTGATTACTACTGGAGGCTAGGTTCTTGAGCAAAGGTCAAGGTTTACCCGTTGAGTTAAACTTTTTGGAGAAATACAAGTGCGTTTTTTTTTTTTTTTTTTTTTTTTTTTTTTTTTTTTTTTAATATATATATAAATATAAATAAGTTTTGATTTAATTTTGACTCTCGAATTACCTGAAAATAGTTTAAGGGGGTGTTTGGGATTTCTTATTGAAAATAGGTTATTGGTTTTGAAAACGGATAATCAGATAATCAGCTTTTGCAAAACATGGTTTTGAAATATAGTGTTTGGATTTGATTATATTGTTTGAAATCGCAATAATCAGATAATCAGTTTTTTTGAGTGTTTGAAAAATTAGATTATTTAATGGCTTATCATGTAAAAATACCAAAAAAGACATTTTTTAATTATTAAAGTGGCAAGTGGATATATATATATATATATATATATATATGTGTGTGAGGGTTAGATTGGTAATTATCAAAGTTGCAAGTGGGCTACTAGAACCACGTTTTGTGGCAGTAACATATATCTTACTTTTTGAAACGTTTTGGGTTACACATAACGCAAATAATCACTTATCACTTTTTGTTTGCCAAACACAAAAAATATATTATTCATGATTTGGTAACGTGATAATCTAATAATTTGCTTCATATTGGAATGCCAAACACCCTCTAATTTATCATGTCAGTAAAGTTGAGCAATCTCATTAGCTAACGATTTCATATTTCAATTTTTAGAATATAGTTCTCAAAACGTTACTTGATTATTTAACTATCCAAACAAAAACGAGTCCATGAAAGTGGGCTATACATGTATAAATTCAGCCCAACCCGTTTTTCTTAATAAGTCCTACCCAGCCAAACACCCACCCACCCACTTCCTCCCCATCCGTTTCCCTTTGTTAACTCTTTCACCGTTTATTATCCCGTTTGAAAAATAAAAGAATTCGAATCCGGGGTTTTAATCTTTTTTTGTCAAATTTAAAACAAACGTATATAAATTTCAGCATCATCTTTCAGGTATACTCTTTACTTACAAATTAATCTTCTTTTTATGCTCAATTACTATTCTAGGGTTTCCTTTTCCATTCTTTTCTTGATTTTGTTTGATTCATGGAACTTATAAAATTGGGTAATATTTTATTTTGCCTGCTGATATATTTTATTCTTAAGATAACACACATTTGGTATGACTTATATTATCGAATTATCGGGTTGATGACGTGGATGGAAACCTTAAAAAAACTCATCCAGGAGAGATGTTGGTCAATGGAGCAATATCATGTTTAGCGGTTGTCGATGTATCTTAATAGTCATCAGTTGTACACTGTCGTTTTATTAGAAATAGGCAGGTGAAACTTGGTACGGATTCTAGATTCATTATCTTTGTCTTTTTTTTAAACAAGCTACAATACCGGGTATAAGTAACAAGTACCAGCTAGAAACAGACCATGTTCAGTTGTGTACCGATGCAGGTTAATCTATAGCTAGTTGTGTATATCCAAGTAAGAACATGCGTATAAATTTAGCGAATTTAGAATAATGGAGTAGAAAGTATGAAAACATTTATTTATTTTGATTACAATCTCTAATACTTGTCACTTTCGTGAACAAGCTTTCGGTCTGCAAAAAATTACAAGGTTTGCTATGAGTTTCAAAGAAAAATATCTTATCATCTTCTCATTAATTTTCCCTTTTTCTTACCTTTATTACCATGTTGCTTTTATGAATAAATCATGTTCTTTAATGAATTAGATTTTTTTTTTTAATTTATTATTATTTATTTTTTTATAATTTAATTATTGATGTAGTAAGGTTACATCCTTCACGGAGTATCAAATATATGATATTTATTAGCAATGAGAGTATGCCACACTACAAGTCAGTGATAAATAATTAATTTGAGCAAACTAACGTAGCTTAGCTAAGATTTATGGTTACCTAATATTACTAAAGATTAATGCCTTTTACTTTGCCTAATCCGGGATACAGTTTTTCTTCCGTTGTTATGCCCAGGCAGAGGGACATAGCACTACAGAATAGAGACTTAGGAACATGAGCACTCATTTTTCTTAATGACTTCTTTATGATTGTTAACTTTGGCCTCTTGGTGTGCTGGTTGCTGTATGTTGCCATTATCTTTGATTGCATGTTATTAAGGTGTCAATATTGATTCATTTAGTAGGTCACATGTGTTAAGATGAAGGATTTAAGTAAAAAGGACACAGGTTGGAAGTCGCACAAAGTATATTTAAATGCGTAAAGGCTTTCTAAATCACTTGTTTAAGTTATTTGCCAACTTTGCACATTAAAAATTTTAATAGTTAAGAAAAACCGATAAAAAAGTTACCCCTTTTGACTAGATACCACACTAATAATATAGTTACTTTCATATGCGCAAAAGCTTCCATTTGTTTCACATGTCTTTAAGGTTTGCTCGCTGATTGCTATAACTCTGCTAATCATCAAAACACTTGTGCTGGTGGTCTTATGACAGTTGTGCACACATTGAGTTCCTGCTCTGCTTAAAACCTGTATAAACATGAAGCGAAAGCGTGGACATAAGGGAAAATCCAAAAAGGCCCCTAAAGTGGGAACAACAGAGGCCGATCCAAATGTTACTAATATAAGTAGTGAAGATGCTTCTAGTCCATCAGAAGATATTGAAAAAGATGAAACATCAAACTCAAGAACAGATATTGGAACTCCATCAGCCGGAACCGATCAACCTGAAAAACCTCCAGTTGTCATTCCAACTCCAGTAATTGATAAGCCAGTAGGAAGATTGGTGTATAATCGAGTCAAAGTTAAAATTAAAACATCTAAACCATTAGAACCTCAGATCACTTCTTCAGATGCACATACACCGAGTGATACTGATAAAAGTAGTCAACTTATAGGTTCTGATAAACAAGTAGTTAGTGAGAAAGTAGAAAACAGTGCCAACTCAGTGCCTTCTGAAGGCAATGTAGTCGCTTCAACTACTCAACCAAAAAGGACTGGGATCATCAAAATAAAATCGTCAAAGGGTTTTAGCTCAAGTTTGAGTCCTTGTAATAGTTCTGGAGTGTCTCAGGCAGACCGAACACATCAGAAAGAACCTGAGACAATTTCTCAAGATGCACTTCACAACAATCAAGAGCGAACACATCAGAAAGAACCCATGACAATTTCTCCAGATTCGCTTCACAACAATCAAGAGCAAACACATCAGAAAGAACCCACAACCATTTCTCGAGATTCGCTTCACAACAATCAAGAGCGAACACATCAGAAAGAGTCCGTGACAGTTTCTCCAGATTTTGTTGACAACAAGCAAGAGCAAACACATCAGAAAGAACCCACAACAATTTCTCGAGATTCGCTTCACAACAATCAAGAGCGAACATATCAGAAAGAACCCGAGTTAGTTTCTCTAGATTTTGTTGACAACAAGCAAGAGCAAGCACATCCGCAAGAAACTGATTCAATTCCTCGAGATCCTGTCTACACTAAGCAAGAGCAAACACATCAGAAAGAACCTGATTCAGTTTCTCAAAATTCTGTGTATAACACGCAAGTGCAAACACACCAAAAAGAACCCGAGTCAGTTTCTCGAGATTCTCTCTACAACAAGCAAGAACAAACACATCAGAAAGAACCTGTGTCGGTATCTAGAGATTCTGTCTACAACAAGAAAGAACTGAATGCTTCCCTTGAGGTAACTATAAAGCATTTTGTTTACTTTTTTGTATAAATATGCAATGCTAGAAGATAGTTTAATGTACGTGTCATATGTTTGTTCTCTGCCTAATACCATTAATAACCGCAAGATGTTAGAATCAATGGACCCAAATGAAAGGATAAATAATTTGTAATGGTGATTAGGAAAATTAGCATCTATGTGGACAGAGGGAGTATTACCTAAAAATGAAAAACAGAGGGTGTATACTAGGTTAAGATGCTTATGTGAGATATTGATATTCTAATATCTTGCCTTATTTCAGATGTAAGCTCTAATCATCGTCTTATTCGGTTTTTTAGGTGATTAAGAAAATCATGAAGATGGATGCAGCCGAGCCTTTTAATGTTCCAGTGAACCCTGTTGCTCTTGGAATACCTGTAAGTTTGACTTCTTATAGATATTTTATTCTAGATATTTATGATTTATGTAAAGTGCATGTTTCACATATTTAACTTTTTGTACGAGTACATGTAATTTGCATGCTATCTGAACCTTCTGAGGAGTTGGTAATTTTAATGAAGAAAAGCTATAAGTATGTTGCCTTTTCTGCAGATTTTGTTAAAACTAGAAGTTTTTTGGTTTTTCTTTTGTAAACGCGAATATCACGCACTTGCAGCTTCATTTTACTGTCACTATTTGTAAAGTTTATATTCTCCAATTTTTTCTGGCACAGGACTATTTTGATGTCATCAAAACACCTATGGATTTTGGTACCATATGTAACAACCTTGAAAATGGTCTTAAGTATAAGAATTCGGAGGATGTGTACAAGGATGTTGAGTATATATGGGGGAATTGCTACAAGTACAATAGTAAAGGTGATTACATCCTGGAGCTCATGAAACGTGTGAAGAAGAATTTTTCAAAGTGCTGGTCTGCTGCAGGGCTGTATAGTGACCAAGGTAGTGTTGGGGATTGTTCAAGTTTATATATGTGATGTGCTTCCTTTGAACCATTTGGAGTTTCAACGTAATATCAAATACATGTGGCATCTTGCGATCATATAATCGTATCATCTTTGTTGCAGGTGAAGATGGATCCAGTCACGGGAAGTCATCAAGCAAGAGTGGACATTCAAAGCATAAGTCAAAAAAGCGTCATGGGTATTCTTCTTCTTTATGGAAATAACTTCAATTTTGTGATTATTATTGAGAAAATGGGTGATGCACGCCTAGTGTCAGTGAATTAATGTGCTTTTGGAACTAGCAAAACTTTGTTTATTTTCTAATATATGAAGCTTTTCTTTAGAGAAAAATTATAAATCTATCTTGTTTATCCTTATCCACCAGATTCAAACGCCATAAAGATGATTGTCTATGTGCGATATGTATCATGGTGCGGCGCAGGCAGGAGCGTGAGCAGACTATGCAGTCTTCTGATGATCAGAACAGAACAAGTGATGGTCGGCTCCATGAGGTCAAGAGTGTGGTTAGTGAATTCATCTAATTCCCGAGTAATGCATAAATTGGACACAATGAAATATGACATGAACCAACAACTCTTCACGCACAATATGCAGAATGCTTGCACATAGACTTAAAATTTGCTAGAGTCGAACGAGTATGCACTGAAAACTTCGTGTTGTAAGCTATATGATATGTTTAAAGTAGAGGTGGCAATTTCAACTTATGTATTTATAAATGGGCTGTTTCGGGTTGTGTTACATTTTAACAGGGTTGTGTTATATCTTAACAGGGTCAAACTATTTTTAAGCAGGATTGGGTCAAATGGGTTGAAATTCGTACAAAGTTAATTTTTAATGCTTACAACCGCTAGATCATTTTGTATAAGAACCTAGATCATTGGTGTCATAATATTCAATCTGTAATCATATTTAAATATTCATTTGGACAAGAATTGTTGGCTTCATGATAAGTTTGGGTGCAAGTTATGTAACTATGGTATACTGTTCTTACTTTGAATTTTATAAATTTGTGTTAGGGAACTTCAACTGCTGGTAGTCCTAATGGTGATGATACATCATCCAGCTCAGACAATTCACAAAATCAAGATGCAGATACTGAAATGGAAGATAAAGGAGAAGTTAAGTTCGAAAAGGAGCTACAAAACACGCTACAGAGTAAGCCACAATACGGAAAGGTAAAACAGACACCTACCATGACCAACAAAGAGAATGCCATAGATGAACTGTCTCAGCTAGATGGTAGTAGATCAGGGATGGATAAAAACGGGGACATACAGATGGCAGAAGCAGGGGATGTAACCAATGATGATGCTAATTATGAAGAAAAAATGATGCAGCACGAGGAAGAACCTGCAGCAGTTGAACATCCGAAGCCTAAGGTATTTGGTTTTCTAATAGTTTCTTTTCCTTGATAAACCGGTTCATCTTTTTTTATTAGCTTACGCATTACAGACAGGTTTTGCTATTATAAATTGGTAGCACCAGTATTTTATCCTGGCTCGTGTTGTATTATAGCCAAGGACATTTTTTGCTGCAAATATTTAAAGTGATTGTATTGTGTATACAGGTGTTAATGAACGCGGCTGAGAAGGCCAAAGTATATGAAACTCTCCGTCAGCGTTATAATAATCCAATGGTTTTGGAATTATGTGCATCTTTATTCCCTGACAATTCTAAATCATCATGGAGCAAACCTCAGTCATTAGTTAGCCGTCGTGGATCTTCACGGAGTAGCTCCATTGGTGCTGCTATTGCAACATTCATGAAGTATTAAGTCAAATAGTCAAAATTAAGTTCCTTACCACCGGTAAGTCTTTCTTGAAACCGACAGCATCTAACTGTAGGTTCATGGTATTACAACGAGCACAGTATAGACATTGTTCCAAATTTACAAGCTTTAAAGTTTTCTTGAGCTTTCATGTTTGAGATGAAAGTTCCGAATCTGGAAAACACAATACTTATGTAATATGTTTGTAAAATTTTAGACTTTTGCTTCAAACAAACAGCCAACTTAATTCTTATCTGGGCATGTAGCAGGTATCCAGTCTTGAAATATGATTAGCCTTCAATGTTTTTCCTATGGTTATAAAATGAGTTAGTTTTCTTTACAGTATTATGTTTTCTTTCCAAACAAACAATTTGAAAAGTTCAAGATCGAAATCATTCTTGTGTGTCTGATGATCTCATGCCTTCAGTTCATAATTTATATGCTCAAGTAATATAATGTTCGGCGCATGAGTCATACTGTTTTGTTTTTCTCATAATCTCATGTTTAGTTTTGATCTCGCCACGCATTTTAAGTTTTGAAAGGCACGATACTAAAATAACACGATAGGGATCATACCATTAAAATACTCGTCAATAATTTTATCCATTTAGTACCGTAACAGAAGAAACAACTTGTATATGAGTTGGTGGAATTTAGATTTGCTTAAACTTCCAAACGTTTCTGGTAATTGTTTAGTTCGAGTTTTCTTTAACTTTAATGTTGGGTGTTTATTCTCTTTTTATAGTTAATTTATATCCCAACTCTTATCGAAAGGTAAATGAGATCATCATATATGGGCTGGTTAGAAAAGTCACTTGGCACCTACGGATATAAGATTTGAAAGGATTTGTTTGCGTTAAACTTCTATGTATTTCATACTTTCTTATGATATTAACTTTACCAAAAATAATCTCATTAGTTGAAGAATATTACAAATAATATCCCAATTAGTTTAAACCGTAGAAGAAATCTTCATAGAACGTTTCATTCTCTTATAAGTTAAGTTTTAGACCAACCCAAGAAAACGTGGCTAGCATTCAATATCACCATCCATCACTTTCACAAAAAGAAAAAAGTCAGCCAAATTTTAGCCTTTAATGCATCATTTATTCCTGAAATGGAAACGTATAATGCATTTTAAAGTTACAATTCAGACATTATATATGTACTTAATTCTAAGTTAGGTAAATACAAGTCCCACACGCCAAATATAATCCCTTTAGCAAACCAACTTCAAATTCTATACATTAGTTGCTTTACACAAACATTATAAACTATATGATCATTATCTTTTGAGCTACGTTAACATGTCTTTACGAGCTAGACAATCCGCCACAGCCACGTCCGATGACAGCACCACGTTAGAGCCACCAACGCCTCGCCCACAAACCCCATCAGCACTCTCCCAGACGCTAACAAGTACCGCAAACCTAGCAAAACTCCTCCCAACAGGAACTCTTTTAGCCTTCCAGCTCCTTACACCAGTATTCACAAATAATGGCTCGTGTGACACTGCCACACGCCCATTAACCGCGATACTACTAGTCCTATTGGCTGTTTCATGCTTTCTTGCCTGCTTTACGGATAGTTTTAAGTCGGAAGATGGCCAGCTTTACTATGGTTTTGCAACTTTTCAAGGGATGTGGCTATTTGATTACTATGATCTTAAAAATGTGCCTGACTTGAGAAAGTATCGGTTGAGGTTTATTGATTGGGTTCATGCTTTGCTTTCGGTTTTGGTTTTTGGTGCAGTTGCATTGAGGGATAGGAATGTGGTGAATTGTTTTTACCCGAGCCCCGGGCATGAAGCACAAGAGGTTTTGGATATTGTTCCTATTGGTGTTGGTCTTATTTCGAGTGCGTTGTTTGTTGTTTTTCCGACTAGAAGACATGGGATTGGATATCCTATTACAAATGATAATAAAGATTGATGTCTGCTGAGAAAAATGTGTATGAAACTAAGGCATAAAAAAATGTATCTGAAACTGTGAAACATGGATAACCATTTTTTGATGACTTTGTTATGTTTTAATGTATAGATTTGTTTATAGAATTTATTTAAGATCTTTTTCTTGTCATTCACCTCTGAAACAGAAACCTATAAACATGTGCTTGGTTTATTTTGTAATATGGAGTTGGTTGTTCTTTGAAGTTTTGAAATATTGTTATTGGGGCGAGCCTTATCAATAGACCATTCCTTTGTTGATGTGTGTATCTGTGGAGTACATAATGTTTGGCGTCAGTAGTTGAAGCTTATGAGAGCCGGAGATGAAGTTTGAGCTTTTATTTTCATATATGGTTGATTAAGGCTATGTTTGGCGCGGAGCAAGCAGTGATCAATGAGTTTTTTGATTTTTATTGTTCGTTTGACAAAGGAGCGGTGAGCTTTGCTATTTTTTAAGAATGCTCATATTTTCAATACTTCTTTAAGAAGCTGTGAGCTGTGGCCACTGTTCACATCTCACTATTCACATCTCACTGCTACTGCTCACTGCTACTTTTACCAAACACACCTTAAGTTGCGAGAGCCAGAGCTTGTAGGTGTAATATAACAAAAAGATAGTTTCTTTTTAACTTATTACAAAAGTAAAACGTAAATACGAAAGGGGGCTAAATTTATGGTTGTTTCTATCCAGGATATCAACACCTGCTATCCAAAAATCCTTCCACCCATCGCAGAGTAGCAGCAACATCATCTATTAAATCAGCTCCGAAACTCAATCTTCCTATAAAAGCTCCTCCTAGATAGGTTCTCTTTTAAAAGTTTATGAATTTTAAAAGCCTATATAAGTTTTTGTGCCAAACAAAACTTGTATCAAAAGATAGATTATTAAATTTAAAACCTCAAACTCTTATAAGCTCTCACAATCTCTGCGCTAACATACAATTTTAGCGGACCATATTAGGCTTAGTCCATTATTAGTTTATTGTTGGGCTACTGGCCTATTATTGTGTTATATAGACTTTATTGTACCTAATTATCATTAAGCAATAATATTGGTTTACAACATATAAACGAAATAGTTCATAGTTCATTTGTTTTATAAGTGTGCTTGAAGAAATGCCTAACAAAATGGATGCGCAACAGATAAAATAGTACATCCGTTATGATCTTGAGCCATTTTTCTAAACAAATTAAGAGAAGAGTAAACATGAGACGATTATTAGGTGGAATCCTAGAGTGCCTAAGAAGGTGAGTATGCTAGAGTGAGATACTTGTGATCGATTGCCTCATTTATCTAGTCTTAGCAAGAAGGGTGTGGATGCCCCCCTCAATCTATGACAAGATGCTATCGAGGATCTCCATCACATATTTGACAAATTTCAAAAACCTGTGGCAGTTTGAAATTTTTGCTTGATGGCAAATTCCATGGCACTCTTCATTCATGGTCAAGGTAACAGAATTCGTGGTCAAAATTGAGTTTTTTCTTCCGATTTTTGCAATTCTCTTATTGTATAAGAGATCCCTAGTTAACTCTATTATTTTTAAATTGTCGATTCTTTATTGTCAACAATATGCTTCAATGAGAAAAAATGTTGTTAGTGAAAATAAATTGTTGGAATCACTCCTAAACAGTATTTCAAGTATTTATATTTCATATGTAATAGGTAGCTTTATTCTGGCCTTTATGTTTGTTTAAGGTCCAGCTTATGTAGAAGGCCCATAAGCTGAGGCCCAAGCCCAATAAGGAATAGGGAAGGAGAGGGAGTGTTGCCCTAGCTCCTTGCCTATATAAACTATTGTAAACCCTCATTTGAGGGTTGGTTGTTCAAGTTTTCTCTTCATTCACTCACCTACGCATAACCGTGTCTTATATTGTTTGTGTGTGTGTTTGATACTTGTTCAATCGCCTTATCTCTTTCTATATAAGCTTGTGTTGTAAAACTAGTGACCTAACATAAATTAATCAATGCATATGTTGTTTGTATACAAATCCTAAAGATAATAATAAGATACATGCATGCATGGGCATAAATAGTACCAAAAGAATGCCTGTCAACCAAAACTAGAGGTGGCAATCACAACCCATTTAGAGAAAAATGGGTTGCTATGGGTCAAAAACAACAACTTATGGGTTGGATTGGGTTACCCCATTTGCAAAGAACAGGTCAAATGGGTCAACATATGGACTTATGTGAATCAATAAATGGGTCGAATGGGTCAACAAATGGGTCGAATGGGTCACTTAATGGTCGGATGATAACTCAACCATCATTAGATGTCGTGTTTTTTATGTTTTTATACGTTTTTATATTTTTTTCGTCAATTTTAACATTTTCATCCGTTTTTGCGCGTTTTCGTCATTTTTTTACGTTTTCGTCGTTTTTTAACGTTTTCGTCCGTTTTTTTACGTTTTCGTCCGTTTTTGCCTGTTTTCGTCCGTTTTTGCGCGTTTTCGTCTGTTTTTTTACGTTTTCGACGTTTTTGCGCGTTTTCGTCTGTTTTTTTACGTTTTCGCCATTTTTGCGCGTTTTCGTCCGTTTTTTTACGTTTTCGTCCGTTTTTTTGCGTTTTCGTCCGTTTTTTTACGTTTTCGACCGTTTCTTTACGTTTTCAGCCGTTTATGCGCGTTTTAGTCCGTTTTTTTTATGTTTTCGTCTGTTTTTTTACGCTTTCATTCGTTTTTGCGCGTTTTCGTCCGTTTTTTTACGTTTTCGTCCGTTTTTTTATGTTTTCGTCAATTTTTTTACGTTTTCATCCGTTTTTGCGCGTTTTGGTCCGTTTTTTTACGTTTTCGTCTGTTTTTTTACGTTTTCGGCCGTTTAAGCACGCTTTCGTCCGTTTTTTTACGTTTTCATCCGTTTTTGCTCGTTTTGGTCCATTTTTTTTACGTTTTCAGCCGTTTATGCGCGTTTAGTCCCTTTTTTTACGTTTTCGTCCGTTTTTTTACGTTTTCATCCGTTTTTTGGCGTTTTCGTTTGTTTTTTTACGTTTTCGTCCGTTTATTTATGTTTTCGTCAATTTTTTTACGTTTTCATCCATTTTTGCGCGTTTTGGTCAATTTTTTAACGTTTTCGTCCCTTTTTTTTACGTTTTCGTCCGTTTTTTTACCTTTCGTCTGTTTTTTTACATTTTCGTATATTTTTTTACGGACAAAAACGCGCAAAAACGGACGAAAACGCGAAAAAACGGTTGAAAACTTAAAAAAAGGGCAAAAACGAAAAAAACATATGAAAACACGCAAAAACGGATGAAAACGTAAAAAAACGGACGGAAACGTAAAAAAACGGAAGAAAACACGCAAAAACGAATGAAAACGTAAAAAAAACTAACGAAAACGCGCAAAAACAGATGAAAACGTAAAAAAACGGACGAAAATGTAAAAAAATTGACGAAAACGTAAAAACATTGACGAAAACGTAAAAAAACGGACGAAAACGTTAAAAAATGGAGGAAAACGCGCAAAAACATATGAGAATGTAAAAAAACAGACGAAAACGTAAAAAACGGACAAAAACGTAAAAAAAGCAGACAAAAACGCTAAAAACGGATGAAAACGTAAAAAAAACGGACGAAAACGCGCAAAAACGGATGAAAACGTTAAAAAACGGACGAAAACGTAAAAAAAATGGGTGAAAACGCGCAAAAACGGATGAAAACGTAAAAAAACGGACGAAAACGTAAAAAAACGGACGAAAACATAAAAAAATGGATGAAAACGCGCAAAAACGGATGAAAACGTAAAAAACGGACGAAAACGTATAAAAATGGACGAAAACGCGCAAAAACGGATGAAAACGTAAAAAAACGGACGGAAACGTAAAAAAACGGACGAAAACGTAAAAAAATGGACGAAAACACGCAAAAACGGATGAAAACGTAAAAAAATTGACGAAAACGTAAAAAAACGGACGAAAACGTAAAAAATGGATGAAAACGCGCAAAAACGGACGAAAACGCGCTAAAACGGACGAAAACGCGCAAAAACGGATGAAAACGTAAAAAAACGACGAAAACGTAAAAAAATGACGAAAACGTAAAAAACGGATGAAACATACTATAGTAGCATGAGTACAGGTGGAAATGTAACGAGTCGACCCGACCCAACCCGTTTGACCCATGACCCATTCAACCCATTCTTATAGTATGACCCGTTTGACCCATGACCCATTTGACCCATAAACCATTTGACCCATGACCCAAACCGACCCGACCCGACCCATTTGCCACCTCTAACCAAAACACATACACAAAACTATCATGAAACGAATGTCGTATGTCAACGATAAACATTTCATTTGGAATCGTAATTAGGTTGTTTTTATTATACTTCATCATTTAAGTATTTCACATTAGAGATAAACTGTTAATGACAAGTGCATTTGCCATTTATACATTTTGGTTTTTGCCAAAACCAAAAGCAACGACAATCGCCATCAGCGTTACAACTTTTTAAGATCTGACCATTAGGATCGTTGGCAACCGGTGCTTTTCCTTTGACAACGCGTAATTCTGATTCTGGGAGAAACAAAAACAAAGCCATATAAAAAAAACATATTAAAATATCGTATACATACATGAAAAAGATGCTTACTAGTGCAAACATAATAACTCAAAGATTTATCTGGTAACTCACAATCCTCAAGGAAATAGAAATTTTTTAGCCTATTAGATATAGCTTTTCTCTCTTATTGAATCGTAGACCTATGAAGTATAACTGGCTACAATCCTACAATGTTATTAATATTTATGCACAGGGGCGGAGACACACTGGACTGGAGGGTGCTCGGCCCTCTTCAACAGTCCACTTGCTTAAGTTGATGACCCAATTATAGGTAAATGACCCTCTAACTTTTAGACGTCAAAATATTAATTAAGAGAAGCTTCACACCGTTTCATGCACAGAGTTTTCATCTAATCATGTTTGTATTAGTCGTCATGTGTTTTTCTTATCAAAATTTTAAGTTTGTAAACCAAAATTTGTTGGCGTGCGTGGTCATCTCATGTAATGCTTAAGTATAGGGAAAAAAAAGTCCGGCCTCCTTATTAATAAATCGTGTCTCCGTCCCACTTCATGCACATGATTTACATATTAGAAATTCAATATACATTCTTAAAAATATAAATCGATGAAAAAAAATGAGATAACTAACCACACACAATCACCAAAAGCGTAGCTAAGATGATAAATTTGAATGAAACTTGCTCCATGTTTTCTTAAAAAAGAAAAGAAACAACTATGCAAAACTGTATATATTTTTTGTGTGATGAAAAACCTCTATGTGTGTATGTATTTGTAACAATAAAATTCAATGTATTAATAACAACAATATTTAATAAAATTAAATGCTAATGTATAAATAAAGTTAATGATAGCAAATTCTGAGATTTGGATGTATTATTACTGTAAAAAGTTATAGCTTGTAGCGTATTAAAATATCATGAAGCTAGAGTTGTAGCGGGAGTTTGGGTTACAGTTGATACTTGAGTAAAACTAGTTGCGACTACAACTGTGTTAGTGTTAAAATATTAAAGCTGAGATAGCGATGACGTGCCTGTAATTGTTTATTGTTATGGTATTTATGACACAGTGCCGGAGCTAGAAAAATTTTCGTGAGAGGGCCGAAACAATTTTTTTTCGAGAAATACATTAGATGGGAGGGCCGAAATAAAAAGTTTTCCGAAAATACACATGAAATCGCGAAAAAATACACTAACGGGCTTAAACCTAAAAGGCCGGGACCCTTCCCAATCCCTTAATAGCTCCGCCCTTATTATGACACCTTAGCTTCTTATAGGTGATGCTATGGGTGCCACATAAGCTTTTGCACTTAAAACATGAATCGTATAACATAAATATAGCCTCACTCATACCCAGGTTTTGTAATGAAACTATTTTTCTATTTGGGACAAGGTAAATCCAGTCTTACATGTTTTTTTCTTTTATTTTTTCATACAAGGAACACATTAAAATAGTAATTACGGTAAAGTTTTACACTTAAACAAAATTTTATACATTTAAGACAAATAATACAAGAGAAAAAAATTTAAGGAGTAACTTTACATGCTCCATCCGTCTCAAAATATAAGTCTATTTTGACTTTTCAAAATTTTTTTATTCAGATTTTGATCTTAATAATTTTGCTCTATATAATATTTGATAAAAAGTATACCAATAAAAATATATTTAAAACACAAATCCATTTATATATTTTGAATCAAGTATTATATAACACGAAAAAAATAATTAAAGTTAAAGTTAAAAGAAAAAGACTTTGAAAAGTCAAAATGGATTTTGGGACAGATGGAGTACTAAACAGGACTAACGATGTAATAAAACTACCGCCGTTCAAAAAACGATGTAATCTAAGAGACTAAACGTAAGAAAAAAACATGAAGGAAGCCAGGATTTAGCAATAAGAGGAGCTCAATTTTTTTCTCAAACGAACAAAGTCATTTAAACATTAAATGGACACTGGTTACACATGCCAACAAATTTGGGTTACAAACTTCAAATTTCGATAAGAAAACACATGAAAACTAATAAAAATGATTCGATGAAAACCTTATGCATGCAACAGTGTCAATTTTCTATTTATTCTTTTAATGTCTAACCGTTGGGGATCATTTACGGCCAGTGGTTAAAATCTTATAAAATAAATAGTAAAGCGATTGGACCTATAGGGTCAAGCACCTTCGAGCCTCTCTATGTCTCCACCCTTGCTAAAAGATGACAAAAAGCACAAAAAGATGACACAAACCAAGTTCAAGAATAACAAAAAGAAATAGACAAATCGTATAAACTTACGTCAATGGATGCGCAATATCCAATGGAGCAGAACATAGTGTCATAGTGCCGTACCATAAGCGGTGTTTTTGCCCTCTAACCAACCGTGGTGTGTTCTAATATCGTTTTGAGTGATGGTGGTGTAGAAATGGTGCGAAATGACACGTTTCATAATTAAGGTAAGAAAAAATAATAACTTGTAATAAACCTTTGAGTGAGTAAAATATATATAAAGTATTCTCGCTATCATGTAATTCAAGCATTTCACTTCAAGTCGATTCATTTCAATACAAGTTAATCATCATAAGCAGGGGTGTTATCGGGTCGGGTTGTCGGGTCATCGGGTTTATCGGGTCGGGTTGATTCGGGTTTTCAGGTAGAAGAAAGTAACCCGCAACCCGACCCTATAAGGAATTGGGTTATCGGGTTGATATCGGGTCGGATTAATCGGGTTATTGGGTCACTTGGTTATTTGGCTAAATTCGTATTTCATGTCTTAAGCATGCTACTGAAAGATAATTAATGCTCGACTACTGATGGGTGAAAACAAATTGTGATACCTGTAATAAAGATCAAACAAAAGTTGGTTATGTAACACCAAAACTTACTGATGCAGGTTTTATTGATCAGGTTTTAATATTTATATTGTCTCGTTATACTTATGGTCTACCCTAATGCACTAACGGGCAGTGTCGTGTGTAGTGTAGTATTCGGTAAAACCGAGGTCGTCCCGAGAGCTATGTGTGCGGATTTTAACTAAGTCTAGTTGTCACAGATTTTGATGTTGAAATGATTAATTAATAACTAAAGACAAAGAAAAGAAAGCAAATAGAGGCGAGGGACGAGGGTTGTGATCAATAGAGGAGAAATGTGCTAATCTAATTAGTCATCCTATCATATTAAGTTCACGTTTAATTACTTCCAATTGCTTCAAGTGGGGGTAAAAGTCGCTAGGACAACATTTGGTCAGTTCGTCCTAACCTATCAGCAAAGGTTTCCACCGGAGATCGCAGGTGACCCGTTGAAAGTCCAGTTGTTTTTAGTCCCCTAAGCCAAGTCATTAAGTTCCGCTATATGCAAGATTTGTAACAATGAGTGCCCGGGCGCTAGCATCTTAAACACTCGTCCCTAACTTCATAAGTTCATCCAAACGGTAGGTGATCAGTTGGTCAAATCGCACAAGCGAAGAAGGGTCATCAGTTGGTCAATTCTTACATTTCCCACTCAGTCTAACTACTTATGGTCAGTTGGTCATATCTCCTAAGTGACTAGCCACTACCGCCATTCAAAACTATCGAAACAAAGGTAGCTACCAACAAACTATGCATGCATACACTAGAAACAATTATACGGAAGCAATGTAAACATAAACAAAACAATTAAGGAATCATAACTAGGCTAGCACCAGAGATTCTTAGCCGCTTATATTAACTAAAATAATCGATTCAATGTTTAACATTATGAAATACATGAATTGAAAGTAAAGAAATGATAAAATGCTAATGCTTATCGTAGGGGAGTGATTTCTCCTTTGGAGATGGCTCCGTATGCTTCCTAAGATCTGCCTTCCCCCTTCTACTCACGTTCTCTGAATTGGTGTGTGAAGTGAATGATTAGAAATGATGGAGTTTGGGCGGTATTTATAGGCCAGATCTGGTTACGGCGTAACTTAAGTAAAGAGTTACGCCGTAACATCCATTTCTTCGTAATTTTCTCTGGAAAAGCTGGTTACGGTGTAACATCAGAAATGAGTTACGCCGTATCTTCAATAAATCGTGGTTACGCCGTAATTGTGGAATTAGTTACGTCGTAGCTTGCAGCGGCGCGAAACTTCATTTAACCTAATTAGTTACGGCGTAATCTTAGGATGGAGTTACGCCGTAATCTTTCGTTTAGTTGGTTTTCTGTGCCACGCTTCTGTTACAGCGTAATGTGAGAGGAGAGTTAAGCCGTAACATCTTCAAAATGAGCATACTATCATATATCTTCAATAAATTCTCCAAATCCGCGTCTCATCAGCTCCAATGCTCGTAATTTACCTAAAAGTGAAATATAGAGGAAAACAAGCGTAAATCCATATAAATGATATAAAATACGAGCATTATCGGGGGAAATTGACACTTAATATTCAAGACTATTTGATGTTATCACTTACATTGGTTTTTTACTACGTAAGACCACTCATAAGGATTCTCTTTTGGTTAATATAACCCAACCAATCAAAAACTGCAGTTAACACATTAAAATAGGGATGAGTATATTGAATAGCACGCGTTTTAGAGAATTTATCCGAAAAACTGACGTAAAACTTTGTTTTGATTACTTTACCGAGACTATACAAGCATTAGGATTACATGGTGATTAGAGCATAAATGTTTTGCAAGAAAATTTTGGATTATTATTTATTACAATACTAGTTGCAGTCGTATTTCAAGCATTAATAATTAACAAAAAGATGCCCTTATAGGCTTTATAGGCTTCTTCTATAGATTTCGAGGTGAAGACTAGTAGCGTTTGCAAATTAAACTCATATATTTATGTTATAAAGGAAGTGTTGTATACGTTAATAAAAAAAGAGTAGCAACATCACTAAACTTAAGGAAAAAATCACTTGTTAATAGACTTTTATTCAAAAATGAAAGATTTGTTAATATGCCATTATATTTTATCGGGTTGACCCAATAATCCGATAAAAAATTAATTATGACCCTAACCCGACCTTATTAGGTTATTCGGGTTGACCCGATAAACCCGATAAGTTAAGTTGGACCCGAATCAACCCGACTCTATAAAGCCTTATTCGGTTCGGGTCGGGTTCGAGTCGGGTCGGGTTAACCCATTTAACACCCCTAATCATAAGGTTGTCTGTGGCTTTTGGTGACCTTATGCTATAACTGTATAACATGTAAACTCTATTATACTTGTAACTTGTAAAGAAAGTTGTAAACACGAATTATATGCTTCATATATTTTTAGAATTTTGCTATATCATTCTACATTATATTTTTATACTAGCTTAGAGACCCGTTGACACCGGGTTAGTTTTTAAAGAAATAGATAAATGAGATGATAATAAAAGTAATAACGTAAATTTGTTAAATTTAAAATATGTGTGAGTCACATCGATAAGTAAAGTCAATAATAGATGCTATGGGGTCATCAACAGTATCTATTAGAATATCTTCCGGCACATCTATAGAAACCTCTCCTTCGTTTGGTCCTCCAAGCTTGCCGTCTCCCACATTCAATATCCATTCTGCAAATTCTCTTATCTTGCTAACATCTTCCGGTCGTGAACCAACAGTAAGCCTCATGTTAGCCGTTAGCTTAAGAACTTTGCAGTAATCCCATAGGTATGATTGTTTCAAAGAAGCACCAACAATGTCTTGGCGTGATCCTTTCGGAATGACAGGAAGAACCTGCCTAAAATCACCGCCAAACACCATCGTCATGTTACCAAAAGGCTGATCACACGCGTCATACCGGCTCCTACGAAGTATGTCTCTCAAAGACCGATCTAAAGCCTCAAAACAAAGCTTATTTGTCATAGGCGCTTCATCTTTTAGGCACAATCTTCATCTGCCTAAATTAATTTTTTACTAATCATTGTCTTGATTAGCTAAATGTATTACCCAAAATATGAAAATAAAGCGATATATCTAACACTGCCTTAAAAATCATTTTCTGATTTTAACAATCAATGATCTGTTGGTTTAGCGAAGACAAAATGATCTGTTGCCTTAAAAATCATTTTGTGATTTTAACAATCAATGATCTGTTCATTTCAGTTTTTAAGTGTACACCATACATGTCCTATTCGACTGAAATAACGAAATGGAAGATGAAATTATGAGGGCTTACCTTATTTCAAGTTCATAAAATAGGTGACCACTTGATAGTTTTCTTTAACGATACTCTATATTAATATAAAGTGGTTGGCCATAAATCGAAGAAGGCAACGAATATTTCATATTTAGAGATTAAGTAGCGGAGAAGATTTTTCATAGAGCTTTGGTATTGAAATATTAGTACATAGCTTCATGACCCTTTCTATGGACGGCTAGCTTTATGTGTACTATTGATTAAAATTGTCGAACATGAATTGAGTGTAACAGTTACATGCTTGTCTTTGTATTTTGGAAGACAATCAATTGCATATCATGGTATGTAAGGATGAATAAAACTAAAACAAATATAATCTTCAGTTGGTTGATATAGGAACGAAGTTATATCGTTGTAAATACGGGATTCTAATAAGATGATCATAATTCACGTATACTACCAACTTAATGTAAGATATTTTTTAACTATTTTTTGATTTATAGCTTGCCAACAACCAATTTCTCTAAAACCATCTTTCATTTGGTCATCTCCATCCTTTTCTTCAATTGTTCCTCCTGCCAAGAGTCCAAAGAAAAAACCTGCAAAATAGCAGATAAGAAAAAGCACACATAAACTAACTGCACACTTTTTACATAAAAAATAACCAATCGTGGTCATGTTTTATCTTAAAGACTGTCAATGGGGCCGAATCAAAGAAATTAGCTAAAAGGGACACATGCTCGTTAAAGGGATGCAAATTACAGAAAGTGTATCTTTATGACCCATTCCGACCCGTATCCATTTTGGACCCGTTACAGGACCTGTTCGATATTTTAATATACACACATCCTAAGCATCTAAGAAGATCAAATCATCTTGTAATAGCTTCTAACCTTATTTTTCTGTCCAAGATAATGAGACTGAGCCATAACGTGTAGATCACCATGGGAAAAATGCTGATAGAAAATGTTTATATCATTACCACCACCTCTAGCCTTATTTTCTGTAGTGACATGGTTTTATATCAAGACCACCAACTCTAGTAGATAGGATTTACAAATCATACCTTGAGTAAGTCCCTAATGTCAAAATCGTTGTTATTGTTACCCCAACATCTGTGATGAGTTTCAAAATTATTTCCATTTTCGCATATGTGCCGTATGCTTTCCCACCAAATATACAAACTATAGGGCCATATTTTTCTTTCCTCTCAACGACTTTTATTTCTTCCATATTCTTGTTGCGATAAACTATGCTGGATATATTTAACACATGCATTTAACCTGTACAATAAATTGACCCTTGTTGAGCAAAACCAAGAACTATGCTTTATCTTAATACCATTTTCATTTAACCGTGTTATAATATAAGTTGAATTGGAAATTTGGAAAATGAGCATACAATGAGAAAATAAGCACTAATAAGCATTAAATAAGCTAAACTAACCTAATTTAACTAAAAAGTAACTAATGAAACTGGAATAAGCTAAAAAGGCCACTAATAAGCTAAAAAACACCTAAATCTTGCTGTGAAGGCTACTGTCATGCAGTCCAAAACAATCCAATAGGGGCTGTTTTGGCTTAAAAATAAGCACTAAAGAAACCACTAAATTCCTAAATAAGCTACCCTATGTATAAATAATTAACACATCATCTACTGATCATACAGATGCAAATGCATTATATGTCATACAAAGATAAGCGACAAATTGTATAAATATGGACTCTAAAACTTGAGTCGAAGAATAAGAAGCCTACAGTCTGCAAACGCGAGTGGGTGCCATATAGTCTTAGTTAATCCAGCAAGGAAATCTACATTACGTAACATTTTTCAATTTGGTACCTAACACAGATAAAAGGGGTGTTTGGCATTGCGCTTAAAGTCGAAAATAATCAGTTTCATGTTTAATTCTAATGCTACTGTGCAGATTATCACAATTACAAACTTATTCTAAGCATTTGTTGAGAAAATTAATAGTTTCATCTACATGAAATTCTAAAGGTAGGGCCCTATATAAGAATTTAAAGTGAGAGTCTATTACTACCTACAACTTACATTACGCAATACGAATATCTTATAAAATTAGTTCTTTCTTAACTTGCATTCAAATCTGTTATAGTTCTCATTCTCCTAAATTTTTCATGTGCATTTAAGTTCATTTCGAAACATTGACATCATCAATGACAA
Organism: Chrysanthemum seticuspe; assembly: GCA_019973895.1. NCBI lineage: Eukaryota > Viridiplantae > Streptophyta > Magnoliopsida > Asterales > Asteraceae > Chrysanthemum > Chrysanthemum seticuspe. Next base: position 265,796,574 of record BPTQ01000007.1, read on the forward strand.
CAAAAACTATGATAAATATAATACCTTGCGAGTCCAAGTGTAGCCACAGTTCGCTATTTTCGTAGTTTCTCTATATACCTGCTTATCCACACGAATACGATAGTTCTTGAAAAATTGTGGACACTTTCTTAAGCTCTGCCAATCCGAGAAAACATATACAAATGGGTAGTTGCTCGACAACGGAGTTGAAAAGCTGCAGATGCAACAGTGGGAAGCAACAACCTGTTCTGCCAGTTTACAACCCATTAATAAAAAAAACTATATTATGCACGAACACGTCAGTAGCATGTGGAGGTCCTTTCTCTCAACCGAGAGGTCAGGGGTTCGATCCTCACTCCCTACGAAAGGCCGGAGGTCCTTTCTACCTTTGGTAGAACTGGAAGCAGCCTCTCTACCTTAGGTAGGGGTAAGGCTGTCTACATCTCAACCTCCCCAAACACCGGAAACGGTATTGGGTACCCATAACCGTGGAAGACGGTATTGGGAGTTACTTTTTTTTTACGTCAGTAGCATGTGGCACCATAGTGTTTTTCTAATTGTAAAATAGCAAAACTGAAAATGTTCAAAAAACAGGTTCACACAAGCCAACCCGTCCTGACCCAATTTGACCCGTAGTGTTGTGTATGAAAGATTGGTGATAAGTAGATACATAAGATACTTACTTCATATTTTAAAATCTTGCAAGAGATATCCAAAACCAAAATCGCAAGATAAAGCATGCATACTTCAGAATGTAAAATTATGATCATGGTGTTGCAATTTCATGAAAACTGAAAAAGTGAGCAACAAAACATGTTAAGAAGATAATGAGTTAATCAACACATTTATAAAGGAATTTCTTTTAAAATACTGAAATTCAGATATGTTCAATCCTAAAGATAACTAACTGCTCATTCTGTCACAATGTAAACATGCTTTCTTTTTTCGAAAGTGCAATTTTATAAAACACATCGAAACGCCAAAAGGTAACATGTTAAAGTGGAAACATGAAGCTGAAGAAGTTGATTCGAATTTACCTTCTCCTCAAACCGATGTCCTCATCTTAACCGTGAACTGACAAAAGCAAGTACATTAAAGGATTAGTCTATCGCGTTTCCACTTCCCATTACGACCCGACCCTTATACTTGAACCACTGGTCTAGCAAGTTTCTGGGCTGGTTGATCACATATTAGTATTATTACCAGCCACTATATATTACAATAGCAAAAGTCCAACAGCCAAAGGAAACACCCATTTAAAAAACCGCTGCAAATATACCATTAGAATGAAAGCCAGTGTCTAAAGGCACATAACCAACTGCACATTCAGGAGAACGTATATAATGTTCCGTAATTTGTGATCCAGCTATAAATGCTGCAGAAAGGCATACACATACCAACTGTTACTAAATCACAAACGCCGAAAACCTCTGAAAGAAGACATAAACATAAACATAAGCATACCATGAATGGCAGAGTTATAGAAATCATCTACCTTTCCCTTTCCCTTTCCAATGGATGGAGCGACCGAAGACGGCCTGCTCATAGGATCCGGTTCATTTATTGTCAACTTAGTAGGAACATAAGACGATGCAGACAAACGTTCCATTACATTGGCCTGCGTTCATGTATCTTCAAAAGGAAATGACTGCCCTTCAGAAATGTCACATGCTTTTCTTTTTCCCTTACTTGCATGAGACACGTCAGTTGTGAGCAAACCATAACATAAATGATCATTCTCTCCTGATACCGTATAACCGGCATCCACAACAGAGTAGTTGTCTACAGGATTCAGATCATAGGGACAACTAACAGGTATAACATCATCCAGATCCACCAATGGACCACACACATCCATCTCAACAGAACCCTAACGTTACCATTCCTCTTTGTAAGACAATTAGTATCAATCCTAGGTACAAGTTTTCTTTTGGTTTTCATAGTTATATAAGCAAACAACTTAAAAGTACACGAAAAAGTTGGTTACTAAAAATCGGGCAACGCATAAAATAACAGAACATGTCAGTACCGAAACATGACTGAAAAACAATTAACTAACAAAGCACTCGCATTGTTTCCGTAAATATAACGCAAAACACACACCATGCCATACACACATATTTCAGCCTGGTTTAGATAAATAAAAACCGTAAAGAGATAGATTAAGGATATATTAATCATTAAAATGTACGGTCAACATGGGTATCTTTGACTGCAGTCTAATGGCTTACATAATCCAAAAACCGATAGTCTCATGTGCCCAAATTTATCAAGCAGCAAGTTTTCAGGTTTAATATCCCTGCATCAGTAACCAAAAAGATTAGTCGTCCATAAGAACCGCACCGTACTTTAATACATGTATAAAGTGAAGTAAAAACAAAGTCCTGTAACAACCCCTGAATATAATTAAGTTTCTAAATGGACTCATTTGCAAGAATCATTCCCCCAACATAAAACTCAATTATGAGGTAGAGACACTCTTCATCTTGAAATGAACAATAAAGTTACAGTGCAGTTGCTATCAACCTCTGCGAGAGCTATAGTGAGGCATATAATAACTTAATGCGTTTACGTCTGTGAGGGTCAACTCAGATTGTAGTATTGGTAGAACGAACAGGGGTAATATATCTAGCCAAACTCAAATGCATATTGAGTTTCTTTTAGCTGAAGGCATAGTATAATGCAAAAGGTTTAATTTCTAAATGTGTACAAACAATCTATAAATGGTGGCCATGTAGCAAGTAGGTAATGGTGTTTATCATCTCGGTCTCTTTTGTTCAACTGCAACACAAACCATGCAACACAAACCACCTCGACACCTCGACAGTACAAATAAATATAATACTTATTGATTTCTATGAAACGTAAGTAAACGAAAAAGGCTACCAACAACTTGCACCAGAGGATGCCAATATGGAAGTTCATAGCTGCATATATTCCAATTTCAACAATTTTTATAGTGAAATATAGAAAATAAAATAAAACATTAAGATATAAAAATAACATTAAATACTTAAACTTCGTGTTCCGTTCTCAATTGATCTGCACTTCTTACTTTCCGACAACGATGATATGGCTTTTTTTGCTGATACGGTCACTATGGCTTTGGACACAACATCTTTGGCAAATCTATTCTCGGTTGCCGGTTGTTGAAACTGCATCATTATCATTTAGGAGACAGATAACATTACTCATCATCCTACAATAATCAGTTACATGATTTTCATGCTTTAAACTTCTCAAAAATGCAATCCCAAACACCCACATAAACTTTTGCTTTATATTCAGCTATTTAACTATTGCTTACTATGATCAAAAAGCTATAACTACATTAATAAGCTAAACTTTTCATTGTGAAACAACGATTTTAGTAGATATTATGCATCTGAATGCATTTTAAAGGACTTCAACCCATTCATCCTCGAAAAGATATTTATTGCGCCTGTCCAAAAATTAGACAAACTTCAGAATTTTCAAACATGAGCAAATTAACACTTGCAGTTAAGAATGATGATACAGGGAATAGGATTCTTGCTTCAGCGGTCAGTTTTACCAATAATTGTAATGTGCGAGCAGGTTACATTGGTATTATTTGGCCAAATTAAAAATACATGGTCGTCATTATTTATTGGAGGATAATATACTACTTAAAAGAAGAAAGACAATAGATAAAGTAAATCAATAACCTTAAACAATTTTGAGGATTACGCGTAAAGCCTTTTATCAGAATGAATGCATGATAATATTTTAGTACGTAACAAATGATACGATGGTGAAAGATATCATGGTACCAACAGCGCCAAATAACATGATGGTACTAAAATTGCGGAAAAAATGTTTCTTCTTAGCCTAGAACCTGTTTTTTTTAATGGAAAAGAAGAACGTCAATTTAACATAATGATCATGCCAAAATCTTAATAAGCTAATGAATCATTCAAGTGGATGTTTTGATAGTGAATTAATAAATGACATTGCAAGATAGAAATAAGATCGTGTCACATTAAGTCGTGACTGCTCATGATACGATAGCACTAAATACACATGACATTTCACACATTCTATTACATATTTGCATAAAATCATGTCTACTACATACTATTTGTATTTACGATAGCAATTATGGTCTAAATAACCAAACCATAAGATAAGCAACCAATGGAGATGTAGCAATAGTTTATCATGCGTATTAATTTAGTTACCTAAAAATATGGCAAGAGTCCAATCATCTGGATTTGAAGGTGGCGACATTAGCAATCATGTGCACTGTGATAATTTTTACATTGACCCGAAGCTAAAAATGTTGCAAAGAATAGAGTGCGCATCCACTGCTTCTTTTGCCATGAACACTCTGGAATGCCTTTTCTTCGTTCTTATTCATAGTAGGGTCTGCAAATAGGGGAAAACCACAAACTACCGTCGCTTTGTCCGTCATCTCAGCCGTCGGTTTCTTTTTATCCACAGCCGCAAACCATACAACCCACCTACTTCACCAAATAAGATCAGACGCCAACCATACAACCCACCTACTTCCGCCACAATTAGAAACATAAAGATTATGATCAAATAACATATAGCTGTAATTTCGGTAATCACATTAAAAATGGCGCGTTTCTTGTTACACAAATTAGGGATATGAATATTCTCAAAATTAATTTGAGACAACAGATTTTCAAAATTAAAAAATGCTTAGTGATTGTAATTCATACCTTTTTAAGTTTAGAATGGTTATGACGATAAGCATTGCCGGAAAATCAACGTGGTCAGATCATTGGCCGCATAACTGCATAACACATGAACAAAATAAAAACATTATAAAAAAACTTATCTAAACATTAACCTAATTATAATCAGGGTTAAAAAACTTATTCCATATTGCATAAATTGATAAAACAAATCGGGTGCGTGGATCATCGATATGCCATTTTTTTATCTTGATTTAATTTAGTTACATTATAAAAATTAAAATTAGGGATTAAAACTATACCAGATAATAAGGCGCATAGTCAATTACAATCTCCAATTTGAATACCTAATTTAAAAAACACACAATAAATCATTAGTAATTAGTAATGCAAATAAATTTGATCAAAAATCCCTAATATGATCACGACGGATGATTTCAAATGAAGAATCTTTACTTACAATTTGTGAATTAAGATGGGTTAATTTTTGAAATCGCAAGATCTTGAATTGTCCTCCGAAAAGCTATCTTCAATTGATGCACGATCATGTAGGTTAATTTTTGGGGATTGATTTTGAATGCCAATGATCTGCTGCTGAAAATCAGGGAATGAATTGGGGGAATGACTTTAAAAACGTATTGCATAAAATTACCAGTTTCAATACCTTCATTTTAAAAACTTCAGGCATAAAAGTATTGTACATAGAAGCTAAATAAGGAAGTGCATTAAACGAATTTTTAATGCTAGTAGCTTAGTAGACTTGTACAAAAGCTTATTTTATTATATATAATAGATATCCTACTGCACATACAATAATATAATATGTTTTTTCTTCATTAATTATCTCTATGCATTCAAACCATTTATTCTAACACTTATTAGGATCATGTGAGTATAAATATATGAGTAAGAACATGTAGTAGAAGGAATTATCACTTCTCGTATTTTTAATATTTAATACTCACTCCATCTCACATTTATTGTCCATATTTTCTTTTATGCATGTCTCAAATTAATTGTTCATTTTCAATTTTTAGTAAGAAAAAAAGAATTTAGTGGTGGAATATTCTGTTTGACTGGTTGAGAATTATAATGGTCTCACTTTTATTAAATTTTGTAATTCTTGTCTCTTGACAATAACTTTGAGATAAAGGAAGTATTCGTTTATGCAAGGCTAAGAAAAATGCAACCTTTTAAATAAATAAAGAGCCGATGCAACGGTACTGTTCCACGTACCATTTTCAACCAGTGAGTGCTCCCGATGAAAGATGATCTAGCTTCTACTTCTTATTTTGTCTCATTTATTAAACACAAGATAATCACACACATCTTGATTTGTTTTATGCCAAGAATCGCAACTTTCCTATACTACAGGAGTTATACATAAATGTTACGGAATCAGATATGCTACTACGTATGCATGATAAACTAGCATGAATTTATAAACTTAGACGAGTTTATTTTGTTATTCATCTATTAAAGATTAATAATCTTTGCACCGCAAGCGCATGATCCATTTTTACATTTTGGGTCTTGCCAAAACCATTGGCAACGACAATCCTTGTCGACGCTGCATGCTTTTAAACTCACATTATCCGAGTCGCTTGTAATAGTTCGTCCTTCAGCAACCGTCAAATTAGATTCTGTCATTATTATAAAAATAACTAAAATAAATCTATTAGCAATTGTATGTAAACTAATAGACATTAGTAAATAAATTTCGAACAAAACTATATGCTATTCTACGATTATCAGCCATACGAAATACGAATTTGACATTGGTTGCTTTCAATAACTTAGTAGGACTCATTAACAAAATGATCGATCAAAATTAAGCTATTTAAACACTGGTTTCCATTTTTCACTGAATCCGTAAAGAATAGTTAAATCATGTATACCTTGCTAAGCGAATTAGATTATGAGAAATTAATATATCGGAACATACTAACCACACACAATAAGGAGAAGTAGGGTAGCAAAAAAGACAATCTTGGTTGAGATTTTCTCCATACCTTTGCACCAAGAAACGCATAATTAGTAAATGAAAAATATATAGCGGAGTAACATATGTGAGCAAAATTGCAAAGTAAATATTCTTATATGAAATACCCCTTTTCAAGTATGATAAAGTATACTAGCTACATTCATATTTCTGGTAGTATCAGTAATGATAGTTAATGTCACGAATATTATGATTATATATATACTGATAAAAATATATATTCAACAAATTTCTGAGCTAAAACTGTATATTTTGAGTAACTCTAACCAAATCTAAGCGATTAAGTGATAAGTGTATTTAGTAAAATGAAAGCTAAACTGAGCAAAACTTTATAAACAACTTTGAAAAATATTAATAACTCAAAGAGTGACAACCTGAGAGATTTTCCTCTTCTGTATTTCTTAAAAAAAGTTAGATCAAGACAATTACAAGAGCAATGATTTGAGTTTTGGTAACTAAATGATTGATTTATATGCAAAAGGATTCAAAAATTTTAAGACTTTCTAGTTTGAATATGTGAAAATGTCTTTTGCGTATGTGTTACGTTCAATCTTCACGCCCTATGCATGTTTGAAGGTTTACAACTCTTTCATTTGTATACTTCCCATTTTAAAGGTTATATTGTTAATGTTTCAACCTTCATAGACGCATATAATACAACTAAAATTTAGGCTTATTAATTAATGTTGATAATGGGCTATAGATAAAGAGCATCTATGATGAGATATGATGTTTAAACTTTAAACCCTACACCTTTTTAGGAAAAGCTTAATCGTACCGTAATGTATCATACTTGTTACTTGCACATTTTATATGTATCGAACAATTTTTTTACTATTTTATATATTAAACTTGATTTTATTGTACTTTTTTTTTGTATTTTATAACTATTTTGCCCCTCATTTTTTCTATTATATGTATCATAGTTGTCAAAGAGTACACGAAAATTACAATAAAATCAAATTTAGTAAATAAAATAGCAAAAGAAATTATACGATACATATATAAAATGCAAATGACAAGCATAATACATTATGGTGTCATTAGCTCTTTAAAAAGTAAATCATTTACTAAAAGCTTTCTTTAGTAAATAACTGTTTGGTAGCTACATCAACCTTCCGAAGGGAAGGCGTTTACCGTGGTTTGAATTTATGCTACGAGTTCAAACATGGTAATTTATTTGGCTATAAGATTGGAATCATGATTAGAACAAAAGGGTTCGTGCGGTTTCATCTAGAAACTACACGTTATAGTACTTTTTCAAATGTATTGTTATGGTACTTGTATTAAAAAAATTATTTGTCGGATATCTGAACATTCTGTTTTGTTTTAATATGTCTATTTTTTACCTGTTACTGATTAAATCGTCAAAACTACAAAATAAAACTCATTTTTTTGCTCATTTTAGGCCCCACATCACCAAAACTTAATGCAGTTAAGTTATACAATCGGCACATACTTTTTCAAATATATATGGATCTAGTGAGAAGAGAAATTGAAATGAGAAGAATGAGAAAAAATATTAGCCACATATTTCAAATGAGGAAGAGAAATCTAAAGAGAGATGCATCTATATTTTCAAGTGCATCTGAAATGTGCGGTTGTGGTTTCTTCTCACTTTTCTCATTTTAATTTTATTTCTCATCTAATCCTTACTCTATACTATTATAGTATGTGTACTAAAAAAAACTACTCGTCTTTTGTTCCAATATCTTAAACCGACAAGTGATATCCCATTTGTGCTCGTGAATGAATTTGAAGAAATGAGACTATCTAGTCCATCAAAGGAGTTGAGTCATCATTAAGGCTGAACGCAGTAGATACAATCGTGTGTCGATCGAGCACCAGGGCGATCGATCCCCTTGGTGTGGCTGCTATCGATCGTTTGAAAAAAAGTGTGTATCGTTCGTGTGGACGATCGACAAGAACAAAGGAGCTAGCCGTTGAGGTGCAAACAAAAAAAAATGTATCCGTTATAAAAAATAATAATAATAATAATAATAATAATACTAAAACTATCCTATAAATATACAACTTATTTACACACTAAACTCACAAATCTCACACATTCTCTATATCCAAACCAAAAAATCCTACTATATATTTACATACTATGAGTTTTAATTCTTACGAGCTATTCATTGCCGATTCGTCATCGGATGATGAAAATGAAGTTATTACCGAGTTTATGATGTTTGCGGAAGACTGTTGGGAGGCTTTTCAAGCATCACAAAAAGTCTCACGAACCCAAGTTAGTAGGGAGCGTGTGGGTGCTCAGGACGAACAGGCGGCGATATCTCCCGTATTCTTTCCAGCAGAGCAGCACCGTTCTTATGATCCCATAAGAACGCATGTGGAATCGTTGGAAATTACCAAAGAGATATGCGACAAAACAACTCATCTTAGCCTCAAAGCCGATTTGGTGGAAGACATTTGGCATCGTCAGAATCAAAACTAGTTTAGTCGTTGAATTGTCGTAATGTTTTAATTTTATTTGAATTATTATGTACCGTTTTAATTATTAATGAAATTTTATTTTGTGTTAAAAATGTTTTTTTTTTTTAATTAAAAAAAAAAAAAAAAAAAAAAAAAAAAAAAAAAAATGAACCAATCGCCCTTACTGAGGCACCTAATCGTCTGAAGGTCGCTGGAGAGAGAAAGCTGACGTGGCAGAAAAAATAAGGAGGATTGAATCCCCCTACTGGGGGCAGCCTAACATTCACCACGATACATTTACTAACTGTACCAAGAAGTGGTTCGTACACTTTCTAGTAGCAACTAACTATCAATATTTAGCCACCATCATGCAAGCATAACTAACCGTACTAAAAAGTGGTTCGTACACTTTTCGGTAGCAGCTGGACCAAGAAACCGTGTTGTTCCTAGTAAAACATCAAAATGTTTAAAACTGCATAACTCTCGCAGTCTGTTGCAGCCACTATAGTTACACTTCTAAAAGAGTAGCCGGTAAAACAAATATAACTTGACATATGTATTTGAAACTTCACGTATCATATTAGCCGGTAAAACAAGTTTACATGCATCATATTAGCATGAATTTGAAAGTTCACGTATCATACGAGTACTTTTTTTTTAGTTTATGTACCGTATTGATACATTTAAAAAAGTACATGCATATTATATAACTTAAACTCATAAAAAGAATTTATATAAGTCATGAAACTTATATATTTATTTTCAAGATTATTATTATTATTATTATTATTATTATTATTATTATTATTATTATTATTATTATTATTATTATTATTATCGTCGTCGTCGTTTACCGATTTAAGATTTGTTTGCATTTAATAATCATTGTACATATATTTTACTAACAAGGTACTCGCGCGTTACGGCGGCACATACTCTGTTATTGAAATTTTTAACAAACATTATTTTGCTACGTAACAATAACTTTATTAAAAAAAAAAGATTTTTTGTTGTAATCTCTTTAAGCGATAGCATGCTATTTCATATTAAAATATTAGTGTGATACATAGTTTGTACAATATGTTTAATAATTTATATTTTTCACTTAAGGGATGTTTTAAAAACTACGCTAATAATGTTTGTTGGCTGATCAATTTATGTATGTAATTTTGCAAAAGTTATTGTACATAACGCTTTAATAGGTGTATTTGCTTAAAAACTATTTTTGAAGTTTTTTTTCAAAAAATAGGAGAAAAGTGCAAATATGCTTTATAGGTTGTATAAATTCCGGTTTGGAAATTTTTGCCTGAACTCATTTAACTTCTACTCCGTAATACAGTAACCTTTGAGTTGGTTGCAAGTAAAATGTATAGAGTAACTTTGATTTACACAATTAACACCTATGAATACCACTTAAAATTTAAAATAGTTGCACGGTGAATTTTCTCTTTTTATAATTCATGTGTTCAACTAGTGGTTAGTTTTTCTGTATGTAAAATAAAGGGATAGAATCTCGAAGGATTCTAAATGCTCTTTTTTATGTGCTAAGGTTCGAATCTTTGTATGGCCTCCACGTGCGTTGTCAGAAACACATGACACACGACTTCGCTACGTTGGATGCTATCTGCATGTGCTATTAATTAACTAAAAACATGCTAATGAAAGTTTTTATTGTTTCAGATTATAAATTCCAGTATATTATATATTCTTTTATTTACACCTGAATCGTTTAGTTTTTTTTCATAGACAAACACGATAAAAAAACAAAAAAAACAAAACGTGCATTGGATATTCTTTGCCCAGGAATGCTGATAATAAGGGAATAATTCGATATGAATCAATTCGATTAAACTTGACCTGATGGTGTGTAGTAGGATGATTTGATAATCAATTCGATTAAAGTTGAAACGAGTTTGTATTTAATGTTGAAGTATAGATCTGAACTGAACCTTATAAGCTTAGTTTAATAAATCAAGCAAATCAACAATACAATTCGTTTGGACCATATTGCAATTACGTTTATTTATTGTTACCCAAATGTGTATTTAAAAGAAGAGCAATGCTAAATCCACTCATAAAATTTACACAAAAAATTTACTTGTTGATGTGTCAGCGAGTGATTGGTGTATTTTGTGACAGTTTCTCTGTTGATACAAAAGTTTGGCGTTCCTTATTTGGACTCCGGTTCCCGTATCAATTGGATCTTGATGCTTGAGACCTGCGCACTAAGTAAACAGAAAACACCGTTAGGCTTATCGTGGGATTGTCTCCCACGATTATCCTCCGGCGTGAGAGAAAGTAATCGGTTTTTAGGGTTTTAGTTGATAGTTAGGGTTGTAGATCGTACCTTTAATGAGGGCTGGGATGCCCTTTATATACACACGAAATCCTTGTTTGTTTCGTGTTCCCCAACCTTCGGCGTATCTCGCCTAAGTCGGTTGGCTAATGCATATCCCATAAATGAGAGATATCCAATATCAAGGCCATAAATAACTTTGAGTTTGGGCCTTCATGAGCCCAAACTGTTATCGGATCAGCCCAGTCGTGTTGGGCTCGCTAATAGCGGTTATTGGTCGGGTTCGTGACCCGAATGCGGACTATACGTCATCATGTCCCCCCAGTCTAGTATGCGCAGGGACTACCTGCGGATGCTAGACTAATAGTTGTATACCATAAATATGGTGAAGCGTAGCGGAGAAGCTAAAAGAAAGTTTCCCGTCCTGAAGAATATACAGTGAATCTAGTCAAAATATTTCAAATGCACACCTCGTAAATCGTGGGAAAGTAACTGAAAATGTGTCATGTCAACAGATCCTATCCACACATTTAGAGATAGTGGAGTCCACGTGTCAATCATCGTGTGGATGTAAAAACTTATATAAAACCTCCGCCTCCTATTACTGTGATTATCACAGTAAAAACATTTCCGCCATTGTTAAAAAAGCTCCCAACTTTCAACCAAGAAACCCTTAATATTCCAAAGGTAACCGCGCGTGCACTTTTAAAAACTGTATCATGGTCCGTGGTTTGACTGATTTTACCTCCGACATGACCGAGGATGAACTTCGCGAGTTCACCTCGGATTATTATATTCCACTCGCGCTGAATCCGGTAGTCCCGGCTGCGCAGGCATCAATAGTGGACTTCCCCGAAGGGAAAGTAGGGGTATACACGCGTTTTTTTGAATTTACGAATCAACGTGTGCCCATATCCTTATTCCTGTGTGATGTATTAAACTACTATCGTCTGCACATATCCCAGCTGCACTGTATAGGTGCGGCAAAAATAACAAACTTTGAGGTTAATTGTCGTTTATTGGCAATTAACCCCACTATATACCTATTCCGCGCGTTTTACCACACAACGTGGTCAAACGGGTGGGTTTCGTTCGCTACGAGCCCAGGGAAGTTGCAATGCTACACTGATAAACTGGACGCACTTAGGAACTGGAGGGAAAAAAATTTCTGGGTGGATAAGGCATTATTTCCCTGGGACTTCGACTTCTATACCCAGGGTTCGCTGCCAAAGGATGAGCACCCCCTCCCTGGAACATACAGCACTGAGGATGCGGATACAATAAACACCAACCGTATTCCCATCAATTCCTACCCTGAGGAATTTTTGGTGCATATGGGCATCAGTCGTAACTACTTTGGTAGACCTGATGAGGTGCCAATCTTTTTAGACGCGAATGGCCAGGGTGGGTGCTCGTCCTTTCGCATTCCTTTGCTTTATTAACGTGAGGTTTTCTTTTCATCTTTGTACTTTTTGTAACTTGTTTGTTGTTTGTTTTTTGTTGTGCAGAGATGGATCTATTCAGAGTTGTACAGTTGGCGAAGCCGCGCCAGGTGACTGTAGGGGGCGCCCATTGAGAGAGGGGGAAGAGCTCATTCTGGAAAGCCAAAGTTTGAAACGCAAGAGAGGCAAGCCAAAGTTTGAAACGCAAGAGAGCGCTTGGCGGCGAAGGCGCAAGTTCATCCAGGAAGAAGCGTCCCGTCATTCTTGACGTGGAGTCGTCATCAAGCGAAGTTGCGTCCTCGCACTCAAAGGAGACTGCTCCACCCAAGTAAGTGTGATTGCCAAAGTATGTATCTTACTTATTGGTCGCGTTATTAATTTACATCTCTTTGCGTGCAGTATTGAAGCTATTGGGTTAACTTCTGAGCAATCTGGGGAGTCACCGCCTAAGACAAGTGCCGCGCATGCTGACCCTCAGGATTCAAAAGACCAAGGTGCCGAACCGTTGGTATCTGGGGATGTGCCCATGGACCAGCTAGTGGAGGAGCTTGCTTCCGCTGCTGCGCACCAGGCTGCATTGGTCGCCCAGCTGAAGGCGAGGTGTGTTGGTGAAAGTAGCCAGGGCGCACAGAAGGATGAACAAATTGCGTTGCTGGAGGCCCGTTTGGCTAGTGCCCATGCCGAATTAGAGGCGGCGAGCTCTCATTCCCAAAAGCTTGCCGAGGAAAAAATGTCACTGCTGATCCAAATAAGCCAAGAGCGTGCTGCGTCAGCGGATTATAAAGCTTCGTGCCTCTGGGCTTTGAAATATTTGGAAAACGGAAAAGAAGAGCACTTCTCTCGGCTGTCAGAGTTCCGTGAAGCTGTAGATGGAATGTTGAAGGGGCAGGAAATGAGGCTGCGAAAGCTCAACATTGAGTATGACGAAGAGTTGTATCCCCAGCTCATATCTTCTATTGCCGAGCTCAGGTGGCTCATCGGCCATGGTCTGCGCCTTGCTGCCCTCAGTACCTTAGAGTCTCAAGAGGTGGTAGACGCGTTTGGGGGGTTGTGCAGTGCGCGTTGGCGCGTGACAAGGCAGAAGCGATAGAGGAGCTTCAAGAGGGTGGTCTATTGAAGGTTCCTGTTGATAAGGTGCCTGGTTATAATGAGCACGCGTATGATGACCTGGTCGCTGCTATGGGGAAGATGAAGCTTCTGGAGCTTCCTCTAATTGCGCAGTTGGAGCGCGACCAGGATTATCCCATAGGGGTAATTATGGAGGGACTAACCTTGGCCCGCCATCGTGCTGAGAATGCAGAGGCGCTGCCTGATTATTATTTGAAGCCTGATGAGTCCCAGCTGCAGGTGCCTGTTTTTGCTCGCCCCCGCGATATCTTGAACCCTTTCGCATTGGAGAAGGAAGTCCCTTTGAAGGAATCCTTGGAAGCTCATGCTACGAGACTTGCTAAGAAGAAGGTGTTAAAGGAAAGGTCATTTTGTGTGGTATTGGCGCCGCGCATCTTCCTAGGTATGACGGGGTACGTGTTAGTGTTGCCACGGTATCCCGCCAAGACTCTGATTTGTTGAAGAAGCTAAAGGAGGCGGGGGATGCTGCAAGCCGTGTGGAGGGCTCATCTCTTAGGCGTTGTAATAGCATGTAGGTTATATCTTCGTTGTAAATATCATTTTGTAAGAACTCATGGTCCTTAATGACATATTCCTTTTGTTGAATGTTTGTACTTAGTTATCCGCCTTTGAATAAAAACGTACTTGTTGTCTAATACTCAAACTGTTACACAAGCGCGAATAATATGTGGAGTTCATAATCATGTATGATCCATCCTACGTACAATATAATGTCTAAGCATTTTTAACATAATCGTGTATGGTGTGATATGCAGCGTACTGTAAATATCATAGTAAGGAGCTAAGAGTCTTGATTCCTGGTTTTGTTAAACGCGCATAGTATGCATTGTTGCGCATCCGTCGTGGAATGCGCATTTGAACTTATTCCAACGTCTTGAAAAAAGGTGTTTAACAAGGATGCATGATCCAATGTTGATGGGTTTGCAACCCTCTTACTCAACGAGTTGTTTAGTAGGTTTACTCATCCTTTATACCATCGTGGGTTGTAGTAGGTGCATGCACGCCGTGTAGGCAAAATATAATATAGCAACAATGTTGAGTCATAAATATTACGCAATTAACAAAATGAAAATGTGTCGCGGAGTTAGCTAGAAACCACGACGTTTTATTAATACTTGCAAGTTTTTGTAAAAGAAAAAGAAAGACATTTGCCTAAATAAAACAGAATGTAAATACACGGATGTTTATTGAGCACTATACTGAAGCGCAGGAGTGTCCGTGCGCTGGGCCGTAGCCGTTCCTAGAGATAGCATCGTTTGAGATTGCAGATGTTCCATGTGTGTGGTAGCTCACGGCCATCCATGTCACGCAGCTTGTACGCGCCTTTACTTAATGCTTCAATGACCTCATAAGGTCCTTCCCACTTTGGTCCAAGTTTTACTGTATCTTCTGCGTGGCTCGCATCATTGGCTCGATATACGAAGTCGCCTGGTCTGAATGAAACACTTCGTACTTTAGCATCGTAGTATCCCTTCATCTTTGACTTAGCTCTCGCTTCGCATATAGCTGCGCGCTCGCGCCTTTCTTCCAACAGGTCAAAATCGATGCGCCGCTCATTATCATTGGTTGTAACATTAACTTCAGCAGTACGAATAGTTGGCATCCCAATTTCTGCTGGTATGACGGCTTCTGTCCCATAGACAAGAGAAAAGGGAGTGTCTCCCGTGCTAATTTTGATTGAAGTTCGGTGCGCCCACAAAACATGGGATAGTTCCTCCACCCACCTTCCTTTGTGTTTGTCTAAGCGTGCTTTAATTCCTTCACCTAGACTACAGTTTGCACGCTTGACCAAACCATTGGTTTGTGGGTGTTTAACTGATGCGAAGTGTTGTACAATATTCAGTTTCTCGCACCAGTCCTTGAAAGGGTTGTCACATAATTGTTTTCCATTGTCTGAGATGATTTCCCCAGGTAATCTGAAACGACATACAATATTTTCCCAAACAAACCGTTTTACCTGATTGCCTGTGATTGTTACGACCGTCTTTACTTCAATCCACTTGGTGAAGTAGTCTATAGCTACTATGAGGAATTTCAATCCTCCTGCTGCAACAGGAAAGGGACATGCAATGTCGATGCCCCATTTATAGAATGGCCATGGCGACGTAATAGGTGTTAGCTCCTGCTGTGGTTGACGTGGAATGGGTCTGTGAACTTGGCAGTCGCCACACTTTCTGATTAAGTCCCGCGCATCACGGTGCATCGTAGGCCAGTAGTATCCAGCCCGTAAAGCGCGCGCCACAACGGATCGAGGTCCTGAGTGCATACTACATGAGCCAACGTGGATCTCTCGGAGTACGTAATCTGCTTGAAGGGGTCCAACACATCGAAGCCATGGTTGTAGAAATGAACGCCGATATAGTACACCATCTTGAAGTTCAAACCTCTGTGATGTGCGCCGTACTCGTCGGGCGTCCTTCTGCTCTTGGGGCAGTACGCCCTTGCGTATAAACTCGATGATTGGGGTCATCCATGTAGGATCTTGCTCCTCTATCACTGTGGATATCTCCATCTCCGAGATGGACTTGCTCTTCAGAGTTTCCACCAATACTTGTTTTGACAGGTGCGCAAAGCTTGTGGATGCAATCTTGCTCAGCGCATCCGCCTTTCTGTTCTCCCCTCTAGGAACTTGTTTGATGGTGAATCTATCAAAGCCCTGGATTAGGGACTTGGTTTTGTGAAGATATTGAACCATGTTCTCCTCTTTAGCCACATACTCGCCCAATACATGGTTGGCTACTAGGCGGGAATCCACATTTGCTTCTAGGTTACGGATGCCCATTCGAGCTGCAATGCGTAATCCAGCAATCAGAGCTTCATACTCGGCCTCGTTGTTCGTGGCTATGAATTCAAAACGCAGTGCGTAGGTGAATTCCATTCCCTCTGGACTCGTGAGGATAAGGCCTGCGCCTGACCCGTCCACGCATGAAGATCCGTCCGTGAACAAGATCCATGGTTTTTGTAATTCCACCTTGCTTTGTGAAGGTGCGTCCTCAGTCTCCGGTTTTTCAATAATGAAGTCCCCTAGTATCTGCCCTTTAACCGCAGTACGTGGTCTATAGGAAATGTTGTGCTCACCTAGCAACACACTCCATTTCTGTAGACGTCCCGATGCGTCTGGTTTGGAAATGATTTGCTTGATGGGTTGGTCTGTAATCACCGCTATTGGATGCGCCTGGAAGTACCTGCGTAGCCGTTTGGCGGCGAATACTAGTGCTAGGACCAACTTTTCCATTGCGCTGTAGTTAATCTCCGTTTTATTGAGTGCTTTGCTTACAAAGTACACCGGTGTTTGCACTGAATCCCTGTCTGTTAGTAGCACCGCGCTGACTGCCCCATGGGTCGCAGACAAATACATGATTAATTCTTCCCCTGGGCGAGGCGCAACTAGCGTGGGGAGTGCTGCTAAGTGCTGTTTAAGTTGGATGAAAGCTTCTTCTGCTTCCATAGTCCAGCGAAAATCTCCCTTTTTTGTGCACTTCTTGAGTGTTTTGAAGAGAGGGAGTGACTTGTCTTCTGATTTGGACAAGAATCTATTCAGACCGGCCAGTTTTCCGTTCAGTGATTGAACTTCTTTCAACGTGCGTGGTGAAGGAAGTTGGATAACAGCCTTCGTTTTTTCTGGACACGGTTTGATGCCATCGGGCTCTATCAGATATCCGAGGAACATGCCTTCTGTAGGGCCAAAAGTGCATTTCTTAGGATTTAGCTTCATGTTGATCTTTTTTAGTGTCTTAAATGTTTCCTCAATGCCGCGCACCAATTCATCTTCAGTATGGCTTTTTATTACGAGATCGTCGACATAAACTTCTAGGTTGCGGCCCACCTGTCCTTCAAATGCATGATCTACCAACCGCTGGTAGGTGGCACCTGCGTTCTTTAAGCCAAAAGGCATCTTGGTATAACAATAAACGCCTTGGCTTGTATGGAAAGCCGTTTTTTCCTCATCTTCCTTAGCCATCTGGATTTGGTGATATCCTTTGTATGCGTCTAGGAAACACTTAAGTGGGTATCCACACAAAGATTCTACCTTCCAGTCTATCTCCGGTAGCGGGTAGCAGTCTTGTGGACATGCCTTGTTGAGATCTGTGAAGTCTACGCACATCCTCCAGCTACCGTCGCTCTTCTTGACCATCACTGGATTGGAAAGCCAGTCATGGTAGTAAACCTCTCGCATGATACCTGCGTCCACAAGTTTGTGTACTTCTACCAGAATTGCTTGTGCGCGCTCAGGAGCCTGGCCGCGCTTCTTCTGTCGTATTGGGGAGTATCCTTGTCGAATTTTCAACTTGTGTTCTGTAATCGAGCGTGGTACACCGGTCATGTGTCTTGGTTCCCATGCAAAGATATCCAGGTTCTTTTGCAAGAGTGCGCACACATTAAATTAATCATTTCTTTTATTAAATTAATCATCCGCTGACACGTTAGCGAGTGAATTTTTGTGTAGATTTTGTGAGTGGGTCTAGCATTTCTCTTAAGAGAAACTACATGCATTCGATAAAGAAGAATGCTATATCCACATAAAAACATCCATAAAATCTTTCAGAAAATAACGTGTCAGGCAGTGATTTGTAGATTTTATTATAGTTTCTCTCTTTTCTCTCTGATTAAGTCAATCAATGCTTGACACATCATTTTGTGAAGATTTTGTAAGTGTTTTTATGTGAATGTAATGTTCCTCTTCGATAAATATTAGAGTTTTTCTCACAAAAATTAAACTATTAATGTCACATGACCCCTCCTAATTTGCACTATTGTTGGTATCTTTTGAATGAGAGTATGAGTTACTATGTTTAAAACTCGTAAATGTGTGACTCTTATACATCTTTTGAATGAGAGTATGAGTTACTATGTTTATAACTCATAAATGTGCGACTCTTATAACATGTGGGCGTTTGAATATGATGTTAGCATACCACCTTGTCATTCATTATCATATGTCAAACTAGGGGTGAGCGCGGTTTCGGACCGCACGGAACCGAACCGGAACCGCGAGAACCGAGAACCGAAAAACGGATGAGTAAGGAACCGAGAACCGGACCAAGTAGCATGTCTCGGTTCCGGTTCGATTCTCGGTTCGGTTCGGTTTCTTGCGAGTCTAACCGATTGGAACCGAAATATGTATGTTTTTTTGAATTGATTTCATTTACACTCTTTGAGCATATGCATTTAATGTTAAGTTTTAATATTGTTACAAGGTATACGCATGCTTTAACAAACTCTGGCCAGCTAGAGGATCAGTTGCATTTTAGTTGATTATCCAACATTACTTTCTTTGTAATAAGTTTTCTTGTGATAACATAGTAAAATAGGCGTTTATATATGTACCATAACTTACTACTTGTGACTTATTACGTGCCTCAAATACTATTTCTTTTGATTGGAGAAAATATTGTCACACACCCACTATATACTACGCTTCTTTTAAACACTTTTGCCCATATTAGGACTTAAGGCTATGCACAATGGCGACCTAGTTCGTCGGTGCCACATCAGCTTTCTCTCTCCGACGACCTGACGACGACCTAGTTGCCACAGTGGTGACTCGAGATTTTATTTATTTATTTTTTTTTTATTTTTTTTTAATTCAAATATTTTTAAAAACAAAATTAAACTTCATTAATAAAAATACTTAACATTACAACAATAATTTTATGTGAAGCCTAATAAGGTCGGACACACCCGTGATCGAGTATGACTTTGCTATATCAGTTTTTTTGTTTTAATAAAAAATTTAAAATTTATTAAAAACAAAACATTAAATAAATTAACACGGCAAACTATACATGTAGTACTCAAAAGTATATTTGTACGTGTAGATGCATGGAGAGTATACGTGTAATACATGCCTTTCAACAAGAAAAGTATATTTGTATGCATGGAGAGTATATGTATAACATGGTGTCTGAAGCTTATGCTACTTAATTCACATTTGGAGTGTATCGAAGCCAAATCCAACAAGAAAAGTGGAAGTTTAAGCTTGTGACACTCGGTTGTGTGCTCAACCGAGTTCACCATTCTTCTCTCCCCAACCGATGCCAACCGATGGGCTCACAGTGGCTCGACCTTGCTCGACCGACGCAACCAACCGACGATGACCGGATCCACTGCGCATAGCCTAACACCAAAAACGACTAATCAGTTGATGGGTTATTTTATAAGATTTCGTTGAATCGAAACCCTACTAATGAGTATGAAATCAAACTGTTATGATGGTATTTTTGATGTTTGACAATTTTAGTAGCAATCCTCATTATATGGTACATATATTTGTTTCGACACATCAAGAAGGATATATTAACCAAATTATTTATGTTAGCAATAACATTAACATGAACCTGCAATAATAGTACTCATTATGTCCATTTTCATTAAGCTTCCTAATGTTTATGGACAATAATAGTACTCCCAGGCCCAAGCAACAAAGATATTGCCACAAGAATTGCAGATTTGTGCGGTTTCTCGGTTCCGGAACCGATACTCGTGGTTCCGGACCGAACCGAGAACCGAAATTTGCAATATTTAAGAACCGAGAACCGGACCGCGGATCTAAAATGCAGGTTAGGTCGGTTTCGATTCGGTTCTCGGTCCATTTGCTCACCCCTATGTGAAACACCCTCAGGTTCCAACCATAAAGAAACTTTCACCTCTTTAATGCGGATGGGTGATATATTTTGATGAGAAGCTTGTTAGAAACCACCAATGGCTTAAAGGGTAAAGCAAGTATAGCTAGGCTTTATGCCTTCAACTTTCGAAAAGCCCTCAATATTCAAGGATCTTGTATATTGTATAAAGTACGAGACATGCTTTTTTGCCCGTCATAACGATTCGCTAATGTAAGACATCAATTAACTAATAATTGTTAAATAATCAAATATATGTCTCTTTTTTTTTTTTTTTACTTTTTAAGCCTAGAAGTAGGGGTGTTCACGGATCGGGTAATATCTACATTAATCGAAAACCGAAACCGAAAAAAACTAAACATAATTCTTAACCGAACCGAATTGGTCATAATCGAACCGAACCGAACTAAATATTCGGTTATCGGTTTGGATATGGTTATGGCAGCGAAAGCCGAAAACCGAACCGAAAATCGAATTCTTATAAATATATATTTTTTCTATGTATTTATATAAAAAAAGTACTAAAACCTTTTTTTAGTACAAATATAATATTTTTCTATGTATTTATATGAAAAAAATTACTAAAACTCCTTTTTAGTATAAATATATCATTATTTAAGTTTGAGAATAAATTTTGTACTAAAAATATATATAATTAAATAAAAAAATAATTAAAATTAAGTAATTCGGGTTATTCGGTTTGGTTTTCGGTTATAGGGGTTTGGTTTTCAGTTATTCGGTTCGGTTTGACCCAAAAAAAATTAATCGAACCGAATAACCCGATAACCGAACCGATGAACACCCCTACCTAAAAGTTGTAAAAATTTAAGCCAAATATATAAATATATGAAAGTCTCATTTTGGATTTAAAACAAAAAGCAAAGATTAAATTACTAAGCGTATTTAAAGTGTGGTCAAGAAACTGATATCAATAACCATTTAAATATTTTTATTAATGGATCGGCGTTTATTTAACCGCAACCATACTCTCAATCTCTAGCTTTATTTCAACTTTCCCGTATCATTAACCGCATAGATTTATTTTCGTTTTTGTAAGGCCCCAAAATTAACGACAAATATTTATTTTTAAACTAAAAGTTTTGAGGCAAATTATACATGTAATATATGCTACATCGATTGATATACTTAACAATATGATTTAAGATCATTTGAGGACAAAATATTATTTACATATCAAGGTATCAATCTCCACCATCCATTTTTATTTGATCTAATAAATAAAATTAATTCAAACAATTTAAAAACCCACTTTCATCAACTTTTTTTAAATATTAATAACTTTCAAACCGTTAATAGTTAAGCGGAAAAAAAAATATCATTTAGAAGAGCATTTAATTATCTTTCTATAAATAGGCACTTTGATATACTTTCGATAAAAAAAAATTTCGTATTTTTCACGTTTTTTTTTTTTAAAGTTTTTTCGTTTTTTTACGTTACTGAAATTTGCACTAAAATATCATATATGATTTAACACTAATTTGAATACCACATATGATATTAGTGTTAAATCATATATGATTTAACATTAGTATCACAAATGATATTACATATCATATGTGATTTAACACTAATATCACATGTGATCTTCAAACTAGTGTTAAATCATATATGATATTTTATGCAAATTCTAGTTTCGAAGAAAAACGAAAAAAAAAACGAAAAACGTGAAAAAAAACGATTTTTTTTTTCTTTTTCGAAAATATATCAAAGTGTCCGTCTATAGAAAGATAATTAAATGCTCGTCGCGATGGTGTAATTATTTTTGCTTAACGATTAACGGTTTAAAAGATATTTAAATTATAATAAATATGTGAAATAATAAAATGATTTTAATCTCAGTCATTGATTTCTTTTTAGATGAATGGTAGAGATAAGTCCCTTAGTATGTAAGAAAAGTTTGATATGTAAAATAACACTCCTCTAACAATATTATTAAAAATATTAAATTCTTTCCCGATTGCTTGTATTATTAAGGGTAAAAGTTAAAAATGATAAACATGCTTTCTCAAATGTATTAATATGCTAAACATGGTCATTTATGTACGAATAATGGGTAGTTCTTCACATCTTCATCTCTCACATCTGCATCGTTAGTCCTTTATACTAACGGCCGTTAGTAAATATCTTAATACTTGGTTTTTTTACGTTTTTCGTCTGTTTTTTATGTTTTCGTCTGATTTTTTACGTTTTCGTCCGTTTCTTTGCGTTATCTTCCGTTTTTTACGTTTTCGACCCCTTTGTTACGTTTTTGTCTGTTTTTTCGTTTTCGTATGTTATTTACGTTTTCTTCTGTTTTTTGCGTTTTCGTCCGATATTTTACGTTTTCGTCCGATTTTTTACGTCGTCAACAGTTTTTTTACGTTTTCCTCCGTTTTTTATGTTTTCGACCCCTTGTTACGCCTTCGTCCGTTTTTTACGTTCTTGTCCGTTTTTCTTACGTTTTCGTCAGTTTTTTTACGTTTTCGTCTGGTTTTTTACGTTTTGTCCGTTTGTTTACCTTTTCGTCCGATCTTTTACATTTTCGTTCGATTTTTTACGTCGTCGACCGTTTTCAACGTTTTTTTTTTAGTTTTCGACCCCTTTGTTGCGTTTTCATCCGTTTTTTAAGTTTTCGTCCGTTTTTTTACGTTTTCGTATGTTTTTTACGTTTGCATCCGTTTTTTTACGTTTTCGTCTTTTTTTTACGGTTTCGTCTGTTTTTTATTTTTTGGTCCGATTTTTTACGTTATCATCCGTTTTTTACGTTTTCGTCTGATTTTTTACGTCGTTGACCGTTTTTTACGTTTTCGTCTGTTTTTTTACATTTTCGTTTATTTTGTTACGTTTTCGCTCGTTTTTTAACGTTTTCGTCTGATTTTTTACGTTTTCGTCCGTTTTTTACGTTTTCGTTCGTTTTTTTAACGTTTTCGATCAATTTTTTACGTTGTCGACCTTTTTTACGTTTCCGTCCGTTTTTTAGGTTTTTGTTGGATCGATATACTTTAATCAAACTAACTTTAACTAGCTCGTTAAGGTTTAATAACCTCGGATAAATCCTAAGTTATTAACAAAGAAACACTGAGCAATCTTTATTAAGTACGCGGAATTTACTTAACAAAGCTAAGAAGAATAACTTTTATTATAAACTCTAAATCTGCTTATTATGCAGATACTCTAATACAACTCTAAGATAATCGAACTTTTCTCTAAAACACTAATTCGTAAACTCTAAAACTCTTTTTGGAATCGTACCTCTAATGCCAATCTAGGAGTCCTTTTATAGGCTCAAGGATATCTTAGTCGGTTTACAATTTGTAATCTTGTACGACAAGTAATCTAAACATAGAATACAATTCTTTCCATAAACGAATATAACAGTTCTTTTGTTCTTGCAGTACTTTGACTTCATAATGCAGTACTTTGACTTTGTCTTTAGCAGTACTTTGACTCTTTGACTTCTTCCAGTACTTTGCAGCTTTACAGTACTTTCATATCTTCAGTACTTTCATATCTTCAGCACTTTCATATCCCAACAATCCTCCCCTAACTTGAATTCTACTTGCTTGACTTCAAGTTCCTTTGTGAATATATCTTTAACAGCTTCTTCTTTAAAAACGGATTGTTTCTTAGTCTTTAGATTGTATCTCTGTAATATCTGTGCTTGTCAAAGTATCTCTTAGAATTGTTCTTTCCACAACATCATTCAGCAAACTCCATCTTTTCAGCAACACAACAACATATGACAAATTGTACATTAATTCAGTTTAAGTTGCATACTATTCTCATCACTTCCAAGTGAATCATTGAAAATTTAATGGATTTAGATATCTTTACCAAAGCCATTATCTCTGGAGTAGCCAAATGTTTTGGTGTGTAAGACCATGGTACATTGATAACCATATAATTTTTAGCAAACCACCAGCTATCAACAGATTTGATTTGTCTTTACCAAAAGTTGTACCCTTCTGGACTAGTTAGTTCTTCTATCTAATGGTGAACTAATTACCAATAATGGTTTTTTCACAGCCTTTACCACAAGCCATTTTCTTATGGGCTAGCCAACTCTTCACATTACTGATATGGTGAGTTGATTACCATCCAACTTATTAGCAAGTTGTCAACTAAAAACGGATTTGATATATCTTTACCAGAGCCGTTTGCTCATGGATTAGTCAATCCTTTTGTAACCATGGTGGATTGATAACCTATTGATGTTATCATCACAAAAACCATTTAATCAACCTTTATTTCAAAATATGTATTTCATAACAAAAGGTTTCTTCTAAAATTCATTTAACTGATTTATTTCTGCAAACAGTACTTTGATGAAAGTACTGTCTGATCAGCAGTACTTTGAATAAAAGTACTGATTTATCAAAAAGTATTTATTCAAATAAAATTTATACCAGTTATTTATCATCTTCAGCAATGGTAGTCCAGTTTATAAACAAGTTGATAACCATGCAAGCAGTTTCATTATCCTCTTCTACTTCCAATCCATGCTCTAGCATTCTTCTCATGAGCTCTACTGTGAGAGGGTATCTTCTTTCTGCAAACATGTGTATCATTGTTCCATTTTCCAGCTCTAAAACATGAATTCCAGACTCTTCAAAAAATCTCCAGCAAACAATTTCCCAGCTTTCTTGATTCTTCCAAATATCATCAGTGCTCTCTTCTTCAGTTTCCCATATAGTTATGAGATCACCATGTAAAACTAAACCAATCCCTTCTAATGGATTATTTTCAAAGTAAGCCTTCACAACATGATATAAGTAGAATAGATCTACTCTATCTATAATGTGCAGTATATCCCATAGCCTTTTGAAAACTTTGAAGCTTTCATCTTCTTTATGAAAAATCATGTAATCTCCATTCTTGGATTTCACAACTTTAAAAACACTAATCTTTGATCTTTTCATCTTCATGTCATCATCTTCCTTTGTATAATCAAAATCTACCACTCTGAGATAATTCTTTAATTCATCACTAGTCTCAGATCTTAATTCAACTTTTTCTTTCTTTGAAAACTGAACATCTGTAACTTCAGTTTTCCTTTTTCTTTTCAAACTCTTCTTTCTTTCAGCTTCAGTCCAGGTAGCTTCTTCTCTAAAGTCTTTAATGACTGCAACATTCTTCTTATAATCCTCCCTAGCAGCATCATATAATCTTTTCATCTCAAAATAATTAAACTTCTGCAATCCTTTATACCCTTGACTTTTCAGATAAGCCATCATAGCATTTCTGTCTTTAGCTTTATTAAGTCTTGGCATAAATCTAACTGGAACTGGTGATTGTAATGGTTCAGCAGCTTCAGCATTCAATTCCTCATGCAACTTCTGAGCTGCTTCTCTATTCTGAGCTTCTTGAGCTTCCTGAGCTTTTCTATCTTTAGCATTTAATTCTTCTTGAAGCTTTCTAGCTGCAGCTTCATTCCTAGCAACTTCAATTGCTCTAAGTTCTGCCAAAGTTAGTTTCTTTTTCTTGGTTTCAACCAGAACACCTTTCCCTTTATCTTTAGGATCAATTGTAGGTTGAGAAGTTCTTTGTTGTTCTTCTTGTTGTATATCTCTAATAGTAACACCACCTCTAGGTTGTGACAAATCTCCTAAAATTGTAGCAATGAATTCATCATCACTTGCAGAATGAATAGGTTTGAATGTAGCTTCCTCCTCTTCTTGTATAGCAGTTGTAGAAGGACCAGCTTCTTCTTCAAAATTCAATACTCTTGGTGTTATTACCTCTTGCCTAGACGTATCTTGAAAAGTAGCACTTTGATGTTCAGTACCTTGATCATCAGTACCTTGAACTTGAACTTGTTCTTCTTGTTCCTCAGTATATGAAATAATCTTTTCTTCAGTACCTTCAGATTCTTTCTTCTTCGTAACATCTTCTTTCAAATTTTCCTTTTCTAAATTCCTCCCCAAGTTGACAGAAGATGGTTTAGGAACCTTTTTGGTTTTACTAGACTGTGACTGCCTTTGCGCTTTCTTCTTTGATTTAAGCCAGATACGAAATTCTTTAATCAAAGGCCAGACAAATTTTTTTAACCTTCTAAACTTTTTCTTCAATTTCGTTATCTACTTAGCTTGAACCTTAGTAGTCTTGTTCAACCTAACGATCTCCCTAGTCAAAGCATAATTATCTAAAGATAAACCTTCACGAGGTATAGTATATGGATCTTCACCTTGAATATGTGAATGTTCCTCTGACTGAGAAACAGGAACAGAACGTGGTGGAGATGGAGTAGGTGATCTTTCAATCTCTTCTTGAACCTCAGGGCTTGGAGAAACAGTACCCTGTAAAGATGCAGTACCTTCATGAGAAGCAGTACTTGCAGATGCAGTACCTTGTGTGGCAGCACTTGGTGATGCAGATCTTAGAGAAGCAGCACTTTGTGAAGCAGTACCGTGTACAGAATCAGTACCTTCACTGTCCGCATCCTCTCCAGCTTCATCTCGTACAGCTTGAACAACTTCCATCATGGTAGTAGTCAATGGAATATCTCCACCTCTGAACAAATCACTTCGCCTAGCCATAAATGTAAATATTTTGGCTTGTTGCACAATGACAGGTAACAAAGCAGCAGGTTTTGGAACATTAGCCAATTGCTTGTTTAAGAAAACCTGTACAAACCTTGGGTAGATCAACCATTTTGACCCAGATGATATATGTGAAAGCATCCCATCCAAAATAAGCCTTGAAAAATTAAACACTCTGTTGGTAGATAATCCAACCACTGCAGATGCTATATTAGACCCAAACTGCTCCCAAGAAGTACTTTTAGAACTTATGCAATGGAGCAATACATGAATCAAAAACTTCCATTGAGGACAGAATAATGCTTTCTTGAATGTTTGTTCTGTCAAAGACCCTTCATAACCAAGATCCCTAAAAGTATCCCAAATCAGTTGCTTATCAAATCGAATAGCCCCGTCTTCATCACCAAATAATAAATCTTCTCGAATAGAGGCCTCTGTAATCTTGATAGTTCGTCCAGCAACTGTTGATCTAATATAATATTCATCCTCCTCCATATTATCTCTAGCATTAGCCCAAAATTCTTGAATCCAAGGTTCAATAATATCCGGTTCAACTAAAAGAGCATAACTAATAGGCGACCCAGTAAGATAATCAATGATATCATAAAAAGCCACATTCGCCTCAGTCTTGTCCAAATTAGCCACCATATTGTGCTTTGAAACAGTTAATCGATTCGCCATTGTTGAATAAGTGAGCACAATGAAAAGATGTTATCGAATGATAAAGAGATGGTGATTGTGAGATAAGTATGGAAAAGATTCGAAGTAATAATATGAGAGGGAAAATCGGGAAGTAGTTATTTATAGGTAGGATTTGAAAAATCACAGCCTATAATAACAAAGTTACCGTTACTAACAATTACCCATCAATATTACCGTTGGAACAGTAATTTAATACGACAAACAATACTTTCCACATAAGCAGTACTTTCCCAAGCAGTACTTTCCAAGCAGTACTTTCAGGAAAAACAGTACTTTGCCAAATTCCTTCATAGAAACTAAGTATAAACAAGTATCCTCTCCTCAAGCAATACACAGGACTATACTAACACCTTATAGTCCTCCCCTCAAACATAGCTTAGTAGTTAATCATTCCAATGCTCACGACCAAGTGATTGAATCGTGACACATCAAAACCTTTTGTGAGTAAATCAGCTACATTATCATCCGTGTGAACCTTGACCACATTAATAAGTCTATGCTCATAGCAATCTCTGATAAAGTGATGCCTAATCTGAATATGCTTTGTCTTGGAATGATACACAGGATTCTTCACAATACACAGGACTATAGAAACTAAGTATAAACAAGTATCCTCTCCTCAAGCAATACACAGGACTATACTAACACCTTATAGTCCTCCCCTCAAACATAGCTTAGTAGTTAATCATTCCAATGCTCACGACCAAGTGATTGAATCGTGACACATCAAAACCTTTTGTGAGTAAATCAGCTACATTATCATCCGTGTGAACCTTGACCACATTAATAAGTCTATGCTCATAGCAATCTCTGATAAAGTGATGCCTAATCTGAATATGCTTTGTCTTGGAATGATACACAGGATTCTTCACAATACAAATGGTACTCTCATTATCAATATTGATAGGAGTATTTTTGAAATTGAACCCATAGTCCAAGAGTTGATTCTGCATCCACAAAACTTGTCCACAACAGCTTGCAGCAGCTACATATTCAGCTTCAGTAGATGATGTTGCTGCAATTGTCTGCTTCTTGCATTGCCAGGAGACTAACCTTCTTCCAAGATATTGGCATCCACCAGTTGTTGATCTTCTATCATAATTATCACCTGCATAATCACTATCTGAAAAAGCTTCCAAGTAAAAAGGTGACTCTTTAGGATACCATAACCCCAACTTAGGTTGTTGTTTTAAATAACAGAAGATTCTCTTCACTGCATTCATGTGAGAGATCTTTGGTGAGACTTGATATCTTGCACATAGACAAACTGCAAACATGATATCAGGCCTGGATGCAGTAAGATACATAAGAGAGCCAATCATAGATCTGTATAACTTGACTTCAACAGGCTGTCCTTCTTCATCTTTGCCCAATGAATTGATAGATTTAATAGGTGTAGTAACAGCCTTCATATCATCAAAATTAAACTTCTTAAGTATGTCTGTAACATACTTGTCTTGGCTGATGAAAATTCCTTCCTTTGACTGCTTAACCTGAAGTCCTAAAAAGAAAGTTAACTCTCCCATTGAACTCATTTGAAATTCCTTCTGCATCAGCTGCTCAAACTCCTTAACCATGGACTGTTTTGTAGCCCCAAAGATGATATCATCAACATACACTTGAACTAACATGATATCCTTCTTGTCTCTCTTGATAAACAAGGTCTTGTCAATAGCTCCCCTCCTATATCCATGTTGTAATAAGAATGTAGAGAGCCTCTCATACCAAGCTCTAGGTGCCTGATGAAGGCCATAAAGAGCCTTAACCACCACCTTATAGACTTTGTTTGGATGTTTAGGATCTTCAAAACCTGGAGGTTGCTTAACATACACCTCTTCTGTAATAGTGCCATAAAGAAAGGCACTCTTGACATCCATCTGGTAGACCTGAAAACCCATATAAGAAGCAAAAGCAAGAAATATTCTAATTGCTTCAATCCTTGCCACAGGAGCAAATACCTCATCATAATCTACCCCTTCTTCTTGTCTGTAGCCTTGTGCTACTAACCGTGCCTTGTTTTTAATAACATTGCCTCTTTCATCCCTTTTTACTCTGAAAACCCATCTGGTTCCAATAACTCTCTTCCGATCTGGAAGATCACATAAAACCCAAACTTCTTGAAGTTTAAATTGAAGAAGTTCTTCCTGCATAGCTTCAACCCAGCTTTCTTTAGTCAAAGCTTGAGCAATATTCTTGGGTTCCTCTTGAGAGATGAAACAAGTAAATAAGCAGGTTTGATGGTCCTTATGATTCAACCTATTTTGTTTATACACAAAGCTAAGTAAGGCATTGTGAGGTTTTGTGAAACCCTTAGCTTTGTGTCTTGTCATAACTCCAGAAGTAGAAGGACCAATGATTTGATCAGTTGGATGATTCTTGTGAATCCGTAAGATTGGTGACTGTGGAACTCCATATGTATCATCCAAGTTAGTATAATCAGCACCTTCATTGGAGTCTGAGAAAATACCTTCATCTTCAAGCTCATCATCAGTTTCTTCTAATCCAGGCATGGTAGGATCATCCAAATCATCTAAAGTACTGTCAATAGGTGCAGCAGTACTTTGGTCGAAAGTACTGTCCAAAGTACTGTGAGAGAATTCTGCAGTCTTGGTCTTCTTTGCCTCTTCATAAGCTCTCCTTTGTTCATCAGTGTAAGAATGTGCTAATACATCTTGAAGAAGCATCTGATTAAGTTCCTCTTGAATAGATTGATCCTCAGCAGATAATGAGGATTGAGGTGCAACAATACTTTGTTTTGGAGAATCAGTACTTTGCTTAGGAACAGCAGTACTTTGTTTTGGACTTACAGGATCTTCATCAGGAGCAGCATCAGATCTAATATGAACTCCATGAACAACATATTGTGAATCTTCTCCATGATACACAGGTTTGTTCTCTTCTCTTATAGGTACATAGTTCATGGATGGAGTTAAAACTTCAAGATCAAACATCCAATCAGGACCTTTACCTTTTTCAGTGTCTTGATCTTGTAAAAACTCAACATGAAGACAATCTTGAACCTTCTTAGTAACTTTGTTGTAGACTCTAAAGCCTTTGCTGTTGGTACAATATCCCAATAAATAACCTTCTTCTGACTTGCCATCAAACTTACCCAGATTATCAATGGTGTTTAAAATAGTGAGAGGGCATCCAAAAGGCTTCAAGAATCGAATGTTGGGTTTGTTGCCCATCAGCAACTCATAAGGTGTCTTTATTTGTGGTTTTGTGACAGATACTCTGTTAAGAACATAACAAGCAGTACTTACAGCCTCAGCCCAGAATTGAATAGGTAGTTGAGAGTCTGCAAGCATAGTTCTGGCTGCTTCAATCAAAGTCCTATTTTTCCTCTCTGCAACACCATTTTGTTGTGGTGTTCTTGCAATACTGAACTCCCTTTTGATTCCTTTGTTAGCACAGAAGTCATCCATAAGTTTATTCTTGAATTCAGTCCCATTGTCACATCTAATACCTCTAACCTTGAGTCGTAATTGGTTTTCCAGTGCTATAATTAGAGTCTGAATAGCATCAAAAGTGTCATCTTTAAAGCCCAAGAAAAATACCCAACTAAATCTACTGCAATCATCTGTAATAACCAAGCAGTACTTCTTCTTGTTTAAACTTGCCACAGAGACAGGTCCAAACAGATCCATATGTAACAACTCCAATGGTTCTCTTATAGTTCTCTCCTCAAGCTTCTTGCATGAAGCTTTATGTTGTTTACCCTTCTTGCATGCCAAACATGAATGATCATTCTTGTAAGTCTTTGAAGGTAAACCTCTAACTAAATTGCCTTTGACCAGTTTGTTGATATTCTTGTAATTAACATGGCCCAATCTTCTATGCCACTGATGTGCTTCTTTAGTTGATGCTTTTGCCACTAAACAGGTGGCCCTTTCATAAGAGTGAAGACTCTTCATGTCCAGACTATACACATCATTAGTCCTTGGTACTCTGAGTACTACCAAGTCATCAGCAACAAGTATAAAGTCAGATGAAAGTATAAGACATTCTGTGTCAGTGAATAACACAGGATGCTTTTTATCACAGATTTGAGAGACTGACAACAAGTTGAAGTTTAGCTCCTTCACATATCTAACATTCTCAAAATCGATTCTTCCAGCTTTGATTGTTCCTTTCCCAGTAATCCTTCCTCCATTGGGATCATTCCCAAAAGCAACTCTTCCTCCACTAATAGATCTAAAGTCAGACAGAATTTCTTTATCTCCTGTCATACTGCCAGAGCAACCACTATCCACAATAAGATGATCTTTAAGCTCCTCTTCTGGGTTGCCCTGCACACAAAGAAAAAAGTTAGTAACTTTTAGGAACCCAAGCCATTACTGACTTGTGTTCCCTTTGTGGAGTTACAAACTCAAATTCTTTGAGTATGTAATTCCCATTATCCTTCAAATGATGATCCAAAATTATCTTTTGATTTTTAGCATGTGGATTATCAAAACTTTCTGGTTTTTCAACATAAACCTCTTTCACCATATTATTAGCATTTTCTTGTATCACAAAAATATCTGATTCACTTTTTGTTGAACGTACTGTTTGTCCCTCAGCAGTACTTTTCCTTTTAACCCATTCAGTTTTAACAGGTGGTTCCTGTGATCTAGATCCCTTATGTGAATTGTAGAACTTTCTAGGTTGATAATGAGATCTCCTAGAATATCTATTCCAAGTAGTGTGATCAGTACCTTGTGTAGGCTGAGCAGTACTTTTAGAAGGTACTGCTTGTGAAGGTACTGGTTGCCTAGAAAACTGTCTTCTCTGGTGAGGGTACCTATGGTCTGGTGAGAAATTACTATGATTTACTCTATTAGAATGATTCCAGACTGATTTGTGTTCTCTAGGTTTCTGGTTGTTAGACATATTCCTTGAAAACTTGCTTAGATATTCTGAGTGTTTGTCACAATCTTTGATTAAGTGATGAGGACTGTAACACACGAAACACAGTTTTTCACCCATACTTCCAAAGTGTCTACTTCTATGTCTATGACCAAAATTATTTTGCCTCCTAGGTGAATGATAAAATCTGTTTTGACCAAAGTTATCCCCAAAAGGTTTAGCAGTACTATTTTGAAAAGGTTTTGCAGAAGGTACTGCTTGTTGAGCAATACTTTGTTTTAAAGGTACTGCTTGATTTTGAACAATATTTTCAACAGCTTCTTTGGGTTTTTCAGACCTAGATTGAGCAACAAGCTTCTTCCTAAACTCTAGACTGTCTACTCCAAAGCGAGAAACATCAGGTCTTGAGGGTTGATGACTAATGGGATGAGGAACAGCATGATAACCATTGTCTTTCTTATATTCAGGAGGTGGTTCACTTATTGAGCCCTCATTACTAGATGTATCTACATAGTTAATGAGTTCATCATCACTAGTGGTTATGTCCTCAAAATCACCATCATCCTTATCACTAGGTTGGTTATCATATATGTTACTAAAGTCCATTCCAAATCCTAAGCCTGTTCTAATGTAAGCCCTTCTCTATTTTTCAACATAAGCAACATGAGACAAGCCAGACTCTCCCCAAGCAGCAAACTTAGCTGACAATTCATCTCTTTCCTTAGTCAATTTCTCAATTTCAGCAATTTTACAGTTTAGTTTCCATTCACTAAGTTTTAACTGATAATCCTGTTGTTCATATTTTTCAGCCCAAGCCATTTCATTATTTTCATGAGTTAATATTTTGGCTTCCATAGATTCTAAAGTGATTTGATAACCTGCTACCTCAGACCTAGCCCTAACACAATTATCTCTTTCAATCACATAATTGTTAAGCAATTTTAGATAAAACGCATAACAGTTTGAGCATACCTCAGAGATAGGAGACTGAGTTGGTGAAGTAGCCACCATAGCAAGAAGAACAGGGTCATCTTCACTTTCTTTGCTCCAATCAAATCCTCCAAAGCCATCATCAGATTCCAAAGCAGCATGTTCAGATTCTTCATCAAAAGCAGTGCTCCAGTCCAATGCTTCCACTGTGTCTACAACTGCATCTTCCACTGCTACCATACAGTAAGTCACTGGTTCATCATCAAATTCTTCACTCCAGTCAACTTCTGATAACTTCTCTTGAGCAACCAAAGCCTTTGTTTCAGTTATTGGAATTTCTTTGAGCTCAAGTTTTGGCTTCTCAGATGTTCTGTTTGCTTGATTGATGAGTGTCTAAATACTCATCATTTTTATAACATTTAAACTGCAAAATCATCTGAAAACACTCAGAAACACATCAAAATGATCAAAATATCACAAATCAGTGTTTTATGAGTTTTAAATGCAAAAATATCAAAATCAGATGAAAAACGTATCAAATTTACAAAAATTGCAGTTTTAGTCCCTCAAGTTTCAAAAATTGTCAAAAACAGTCCCTGAGCACAAAATTTCAAAAGTAAAATCACCAAAGGTCCTTTTTAAATCATAACTTGTCAAATTTAGTCCTTTGGTGAAAAATATAAAAAGTTTGAGAAAATTACAAGTTTGGTCCTCCAACTTTGAAATTTGGCAGAAATGGCCCCTGGAAAATTGGAAAATGACAGATTTGGTCCCTGTACTTCTGAAGCTTGTCAGTATTAGTCCCTTGGAACAAATTTGCAGAGATGGCCGCATTGGTCCCTTAACTTTCAGATTTTACAAACAAGACCTTGTATTAATAAAGCCTTTATACCAATTTTGAACCCTGCCATATCTATTTGACCCCTGCCAATTGAACCCTTCCCTTTTATTAATACCAGTCAAACAACTTTGACCACCCCTTTCCCTCCCACTTCACGGGTACACCATTTTCCATCATCACAACCCTGCAACACACAATCCCCCCTCCTCCAGCTCACTTTCCACCCAACCTTATCACTCCAAACACATCCCTCCAAATAACATTGATTGCATCCCTCTCATCACACTCAATCTCACTCATCTGCTTAAAACCCATTTCCCGCCAAATCCAATCAAGGGCTAAAAAACTACTTGAGCCATCCTAGGGTCCAGATTCATGGTGGGATTCACTTATAGAGGTGAGAGAAGACTCCTAGAGCTATAAAAAGGAAAGAATGAAGCTTGAAGAAGTGGTAGCTAGTTTTGTTTTTTTTTCTTTAATGTCGTCTTTTACTTAAATGTCTTAGTTTAATAGAAAAATGTTGTAATTTCAGTTCCTTGTATCACATTCAAGTTAAAATACCTTTGTGAAGTGTTGTTAATTATCAATCCAAGTTTTTATTCAAGTTCTAAGTTTACTTGGTCACTGTTACAATTTTCAGTTTCAAATCCTTATTCACAAGTGTTAGTAGCTTATTTTTAAGCTCATACAAGCTCACATAAGCTCCTTATAGCTTTTGATGAGCTTATAATTAAATTTTAAGAAAAATTGTGAAAAAGTCAAAAATAGTCAACTGTGGTCAAAGTTTATGTTCAAATCTGTTTTGAGCTTAATTCCTGTTTCAAATATGTTTAAATGCTGAGTTTTAGTCTGTTTGATTCTTCTGAGTTCCATTCATGTCAGTCATCATCAAGAATTTTAAGTCTAAATGCATACTTGTAGCTTAAGGGGGTGTTTGGATTGCTGGTTTTAAACTGTTTTAGAGGTCTAAATATGGTTTAGATCTGTTGCTTTAGGTGTTATATGGTTATATGCATCCCTATCTGTCTTTATTTTACTGTCAATTGAGCTCAAAGTCAAATTGATATGCCCACTGTCCTTATATGCATATCTGTTAAAATCAAGGTACTGCCATCATCACAAATAGGTCTAGAGTTTAATAAACAAGGTTGTTAAAGTCTCATTTCATCTCATTTCATCCATCTCTGTCCCTCATTTGATTCTGAATTTCATTTAAGTCAAAACTAGGATCTGTTTTCAAAAGTCAACATTTGTCTAAAATCCGTTTTCTTCCAAACTTGCAGACTATGCTCAGTGTTCATTTCAGCTTGTTATAGTCTGAATCTTGGTCCTTTTGCAGTCTTCTAGGTGGTCTTCAAGACCCTTTAGCTGTTTTGCCCTAAAGCTTATTCAATTAGCAGATAAACTAGCTTAAACAGCTTACCTGTTTCACTGTTTCTGTGCTACAGCAGCCCCTGTCCTTTTCTGCCATTTTTCTTTGATAAGTAACTTCTTTATCCCTTGTCCTCATTAGCTGAAATTTGGTACTTATGATCTCTGCTAGGTGGTCTTTAGAGCCATACTTTAGGTTTGCTGTCTAGCTTGTTTGATAAGCCAGTGCAAGTGCTTAAACATAGGGACAGTTTCTTGATTTGCTAAATAGTTTAGTTGGCTTAATCTCTGGTTTATGCTTATTTAGTGATTAGGAGTAGTTGCATCTGGCTCCATTAGAGTAGTTTTAGCATGCCTTAGCTTATATTTTCAGTTGGGTCAGTCTAGTGCTTATTAGCTTTTTGAAAGTGCTTATTTTAGAGTAGTTTACATTGCAGCTTTCATTTCCTTCACATAAGCCCTGGTTTTTCTATTTTTCTCATCTTTAGAATAATATTTTAGAATTTCCCTGAAATTTTCATAATTTTTAGTTGCTGTTTAGTATTTTTCTTAATTAAAATCAGTTTTTAATCAATTTTAATTAGCTTTTAATACAAAAAATTAAGAAATGGTTCCAAAAAAATAATTTTTCAATTTTAATAGTTTAAGATAAATATAAAAAGCACAAAAAGTATTTTTCCTTATTTTTCTCCCTTTATTTGGTATTTTTCACAATTTAAATTAGTTTTAAATAGTTTTAAATTAGTAATAAATATATAAAAAGTCTAAAAAAATATATTTTCTATTTTAAAATTAGTTTTATCATATTTTAGATTTTTCTAAGTCTTAACTTTATTTTTCTAGTCTTATTTCATATTTTCTTTTATTTTAGAGTATTATTAAATAGTTTAAAATAGTTTTTAATTAATAATAATTAAATAAATAGTGTTAAAAATAATTTTCTTTTTCTAATAATTTTCTCATATCATTAGGTTTGTAAAAATGTATTTTTCATATTTTTAGGATTTATATTGTATAAGTTTCACTTTTTATTTTGTACGTTTACGTTATTTTTATTTAAACGTAAGTTTTAAGTTTTAGGTTTTAAACGTTCATCACTTTAAAAATAGTGATAGCGTTTATTTAATATTTTTTATCTTTTTAATTTTCTTAATTTGCATTTAAGTCGCTTTGATTTATAACCTTTCTCAGTAGTGTAACATTCAATCTAATCCTTTCTGATCGCTATCATTAGTGGTCATTCTATCGTCTGAATTAGTGTTGTACACACCATTGAGTCTCCGTGGGACATAACGACCCGGGAATTCACTATATTCCCTGATCTTAATTGTATCTGTGTCTGAGCAGTTTTAAGTCTGTTTAGACTTGACTGTTTTGCGCAGACCAAAATTTTGGCGCCGCTGCCGGGGAGGCTTTAGCGTGTGTTAGCCTTTTTCAGATCCACTCTTGCACATACCCCGCCTTTTGTAAAAAGTTTTTTGTAAAGTTTTCAAAAATCCAAAAATATCCATCCTTTATCCTCCAATCTGTTTAATTCTACATTTCTCTATCCTCAAACCTGTTTAATTCTCCATTCCTTATCCTTCTTATCCGATAATTCTTTTCTCTTATCCCTCTATATGTTTAATTCTAATGGCGGACACGCGTACGATATTGGAAATGCTCCAAGTACCCGCCGAGGGTTACGAAGATGCTGTTGTTGTACCGGAGATTCTTTCCGAAAATTTCGAGATACAAACCGGTTTAATTCAACTAATTATGTCAAATCCATTCTATGGTTTCGAGAGGAACGATCCCTATGCTCACATCCGATGGTTTGATAAGTTAATTTCGACTGTCCAATATAAGGATGTTCCTCGTGACACAATTAAGTTGATGTTATTCTCATTTTCTCTCGAGGGGGTAGCCCGGAATTGGCTCGATAAAGAACCCCCTCGATCGATCACTACTTGGGGGGATCTCGTTTCAAAATTTGTAAATCGTTTCTTTCCTTATTCTAAAACGATAAATCTTAAGAACGAAATTACGAATTTCCAACAGCGTTGTGATGAAAGTTTTGGTGAGGCATGGGAAAGATTCAAAGATCTCCTCTGGAAATGCCCACATCATGGTTTCTCGGAATTATTCCAGATCGATATATTCTACAATGCTTTAATGCAAACCGATCAAGATTCACTCAATACAGCCGCCGGTGGCAATATCTTGTATCGTACCCCGAGGGATATATTGATTATCATCGATAACAAATCGAAAGTTCCGACATCAAGAAACAAACCGATTGAGATGGCTGAGCTTGCTGATGATATTCGATGCATGAAGCAAAAATCTGAGCCCGTTGATTCCGTTACCAAAAGATGTGATTGTTGTGGTGGTCCCCATCCTTTTTACGATTGTCAAGCCTCCGATGACGAGGTTTATAATGCTACACCAGCCCAATATCGCAAGACTTTCATTTTCGATGATGAAGAGGATTCCATTCAAATGAAGGAATATTATGAGAGCTTGTCAACTAAAATCACACCCGTAGCTCCCATTGACTCTCTTATAATGGGGGACGAGCCTCTTAGCACTATTCCAGAAATGGAATCGTCTAGTGTTGAGAGCCTTGTTCCAATCCCAAGTGAGTCCGAGGTTATCTCCGATAATGTGTGTGATGAGCCTCTTGATGATGATTCTTCTTCTTCTTCCACTCCTAATGATCATGTCGAGATGTTCTCCGATTCTGATAACGATTGTACTTCGTTTGACGATTCTTTATCCTATGGAGACATCGATTATGTCGAGGAGCTACCTTCTGAGCTAGTTAGCTTAGAGGAAGTGAGAGATTCTGATGATCTGGAAATTGAGGACGAGATACTTCGTGAACAATTGTTCAATATAAATCTCCTCGTTTCTAAGATCGAATCATTCTGTGCTAAGTCAGCTTCATCTCCTATCCCCGTTGTGGATAGTGACTCTACATTGGACAAGCCCGAGCTTGAGGCTTTTTCCAATGATTTTCTTCATGAAGAGTTCTCCGGTGAGCTCTTTCATGACATATCTCCTCCGGAATATGATCATTTCCATTTTGATCTTGAGGATGATATTGGCTCGGAGGAAGGTGTACTCTATCATAAGAGTTTGCTTATTGATGATACTACCTTCACCCTTCCTCCCGACATGTCTACATTTGAGGATGAAGAATGGATCTTGATTGTTATCAACATCTTTCTTCCATTCCTCACTTATGATGTGTCTTCCTCTCTTCTTCACTCCTTCGGGAGTGAGGACACTATCTTTGACCCTGGCATTTTCGTTTATCATTTGTGAGCCGGGTCTGTCTCTCTTTATCTCATCGGTGTGGAACTTTCACGTGCTTCAAATGTTTGTTCAAACATCTTGAATGAAAGTCCGATGGGGATTGTTTCTTCCACTTTGCTTCCCCATGAACAAATGAATTCGGGGTCGAGTCAAGCTAGCGACTCGGAAATCAAAAACAGTAGCACGCACCATATGGGTTTTCACCCATAATTCTGTCTTCTTACCCCCTTTCTACCACCTAAGTGTGGGGGTAATGCCCCATATATATAAAAAAAAAAAAAAAAAAAAAAAAAATCTTTCTAAATAATGGCCGTAGTATTTCCCTTTTACGTTCTTTGTTTCGGCATAACCGCCGGTACTTTGAATATTGAGGGCAATATTCATTTCTAAGTGTGGGGGGGAATTCTCACGAATTTCATATATTATCTACCCAATTCCCCCGTTTTTGGCCAAAATTTTTTTTTGGAGTAAGTGTTCTACACTTACTCATTTGGTTATCAGTCCGCCTTGTCTAATAGACAAAAGGATTGGCTAATCCAGGAGCAAACGGCTCTTGGTAAAGATTTCTCAAATCCGTTTATATGGCTTGCAATTTGCCCAAAATTGTATGGTTCTTCAGCTCCCCATCATCCTCAAAAGATAATGAGTTGGCTAGCCCGCAAGTTTATGGCTTGTGGTAAAGGCAGTGGAAAAACCATAATTGGTAATCAGCTCACCAAAGATAATATTGATAATTTATCTAAGAGTTGGCTAGTCCAGAAGGGTACGGCTTCTGGTAAAGACAAAATCAAATCCGTTGAAAGCTGGTGGTTTGCTCAAAATCACATGGTTATCGGTGTACCATGGTTCTTACTTGAACTGAAACATTTGGCTACTCCAGAAGTAATGGCTTTTGGTAAAGAGTTTCAAATCCATTATATTTTCTCAAATCATTGCTAGGGACTAGCAATATCTCAGTGTGGGGGATTGATGAGTGTCTAAATACTCATCATTTTTATAACATTTAAACTGCAAAATCATCTGAAAACACTCAGAAACACATCAAAATGATCAAAATATCACAAATCAGTGTTTTATGAGTTTTAAATGCAAAAATATCAAAATCAGATGAAAAACGTATCAAATTTACAAAAATTGCAGTTTTAGTCCCCCAAGTTTCAAAAATTGTCAAAAACAGTCCCTGAGCACAAAATTTCAAAAGTAAAATCACCAAAGGTCCTTTTTAAATCATAACTTGTCAAATTTAGTCCTTTGGTGAAAAATATAAAAAGTTTGAGAAAATTACAAGTTTGGTCCTCCAACTTTGAAATTTGGCAGAAATGGCCCCTGGAAAATTGGAAAATGACAGATTTGGTCCCTGTACTTCTGAAGCTTGTCAGTATTAGTCCCTTGGAACAAATTTGCAGAGATGGCAGCATTGGTCCCTTAACTTTCAGATTTTACAAACAAGACCTTGTATTAATAAAGCCTTTATACCAATTTTGAACCCTGCCATATCTATTTGACCCCTGCCAATTGAACCCTTCCCTTTTATTAATACCAGTCAAACAACTTTGACCACCCCTTTCCCTCCCACTTCACGGGTACACCATTTTCCATCATCACAACCCTGCAACACACAATCCCCCCTCCTCCAGCTCACTTTCCACCCAACCTTATCACTCCAAACACATCCCTCCAAATAACATTGATTGCATCCCTCTCATCACACTCAATCTCACTCATCTGCTTAAAACCCATTTCCCGCCAAATCCAATCAAGGGCTAAAAAACTACTTGAGCCATCCTAGGGTCCAGATTCATGGTGGGATTCACTTATAGAGGTGAGAGAAGACTCCTAGAGCTATAAAAAGGAAAGAATGAAGCTTGAAGAAGTGGTAGCTAGTTTTGTTTTTTTTTCTTTAATGTCGTCTTTTACTTAAATGTCTTAGTTTAATAGAAAAATGTTGTAATTTCAGTTCCTTGTATCACATTCAAGTTAAAATACCTTTGTGAAGTGTTGTTAATTATCAATCCAAGTTTTTATTCAAGTTCTAAGTTTACTTGGTCACTGTTACAATTTTCAGTTTCAAATCCTTATTCACAAGTGTTAGTAGCTTATTTTTAAGCTCATACAAGCTCACATAAGCTCCTTATAGCTTTTGATGAGCTTATAATTAAATTTTAAGAAAAATTGTGAAAAAGTCAAAAATAGTCAACTGTGGTCAAAGTTTATGTTCAAATCTGTTTTGAGCTTAATTCCTGTTTCAAATATGTTTAAATGCTGAGTTTTAGTCTGTTTGAGTCTTCTGAGTTCCATTCATGTCAGTCATCATCAAGAATTTTAAGTCTAAATGCATACTTGTAGCTTAAGGGGGTGTTTGGATTGCTGGTTTTAAACTGTTTTAGAGGTCTAAATATGGTTTAGATCTGTTGCTTTAGGTGTTATATGGTTATATGCATCCCTATCTGTCTTTATTTTACTGTCAATTGAGCTCAAAGTCAAATTGATATGCCCACTGTCCTTATATGCATATCTGTTAAAATCAAGGTACTGCCATCATCGCAAATAGGTCTAGAGTTTAATAAACAAGGTTGTTAAAGTCTCATTTCATCTCATTTCATCCATCTCTGTCCCTCATTTGATTCTGAATTTCATTTAAGTCAAAACTAGGATCTGTTTTCAAAAGTCAACATTTGTCTAAAATCCGTTTTCTTCCAAACTTGCAGACTATGCTCAGTGTTCATTTCAGCTTGTTATAGTCTGAATCTTGGTCCTTTTGCAGTCTTCTAGGTGGTCTTCAAGACCCTTTAGCTGTTTTGCCCTAAAGCTTATTCAATTAGCAGATAAACTAGCTTAAACAGCTTACCTGTTTCACTGTTTCTGTGCTACAGCAGCCCCTGTCCTTTTCTGCCATTTTTCTTTGATAAGTAACTTCTTTATCCCTTGTCCTCATTAGCTGAAATTTGGTACTTATGATCTCTGCTAGGTGGTCTTTAGAGCCATACTTTAGGTTTGCTGTCTAGCTTGTTTGATAAGCCAGTGCAAGTGCTTAAACATAGGGACAGTTTCTTGATTTGCTAAATAGTTTAGTTGGCTTAATCTCTGGTTTATGCTTATTTAGTGATTAGGAGTAGTTGCATCTGGCTCCATTAGAGTAGTTTTAGCATGCCTTAGCTTATATTTTCAGTTGGGTCAGTCTAGTGCTTATTAGCTTTTTGAAAGTGCTTATTTTAGAGTAGTTTACATTGCAGCTTTCATTTCCTTCACATAAGCCCTGGTTTTTCTATTTTTCTCATCTTTAGAATAATATTTTAGAATTTCCCTGAAATTTTCATAATTTTTAGTTACTGTTTAGTATTTTTCTTAATTAAAATCAGTTTTTAATCAATTTTAATTAGCTTTTAATACAAAAAATTAAGAAATGGTTCCAAAAAAATAATTTTTCAATTTTAATAGTTTAAGATAAATATAAAAAGCATAAAAAGTATTTTTCCTTATTTTTCTCCCTTTATTTGGTATTTTTCACAATTTAAATTAGTTTTAAATAGTTTTAAATTAGTAATAAATATATAAAAAGTCTAAAAAAATATATTTTCTATTTTAAAATTAGTTTTATCATATTTTAGATTTTTCTAAGTCTTAACTTTATTTTTCTAGTCTTATTTCATATTTTCTTTTATTTTAGAGTATTATTAAATAGTTTAAAATAGTTTTTAATTAATAATAATTAAATAAATAGTGTTAAAAATAATTTTCTTTTTCTAATAATTTTCTCATATCATTAGGTTTGTAAAAATGTATTTTTCATATTTTTAGGATTTATATTGTATAAGTTTCACTTTTTATTTTGTACGTTTACGTTATTTTTATTTAAACGTAAGTTTTAAGTTTTAGGTTTTAAACGTTCATCACTTTAAAAATAGTGATAGCGTTTATTTAATATTTTTTATCTTTTTAATTTTCTTAATTTGCATTTAAGTCGCTTTGATTTATAACCTTTCTCAGTAGTGTAACATTCAATCTAATCCTTTCTGATCGCTATCATTAGTGGTCATTCTATCGTCTGAATTAGTGTTGTACACACCATTGAGTCTCCGTGGGACATAACGACCCGGGAATTCACTATATTCCCTGATCTTAATTGTATCTGTGTCTGAGCAGTTTTAAGTCTGTTTAGACTTGACTGTTTTGCGCAGACCCTTGATACTTAGCAAACCTGCACTCCCTTGCAAAGTGACCAGTCTTTTGACAATTGAAGCATTCAATTTGAGATTTGTCAAAAGTTATTCCTTGTTTTGGTTTGAAATCAATACTTTTGCCTGTCTTCTTCATGTACTTTTTGATCCTTGCAGTGATCATAGCAACTTGCCACCTGATATCAATTTCTTCAAGTGCATCTTCTTCAATCTGTGCTAGATCCTCTTCATAAGTGACAGCTAAGCTTGCTTGTTGTGCAAAGAAGGAGCACACAACTTCATCTGAGTGCAAAGAGGTAGATGGTGGGGCCTGCTGAGCATATGAAGGGGGATTGTAAACAGCAGTACTTTGAGAAACAGTACTTTGAGGAGAAGCAGTACTTTTGGAAGTACTGCTCTTCTTTTCAGATGATAGAAAAGCAATACTGTGAGATTTGGAATTTGGTTGACCACTCATCTCATGTTCATACACCTTCAGTTGATGATAGAGATCATCAAAGTCCATAACATCCAATCCTTGTTGTCCTCTGATCATTGTAGCAATCACATGCCATGTAGATGGCAAGCTCCTTAGAAACTTCAAATTAGCATCCTCAACTGATACTTCTGCCTTGTATAACTCCAACATGTTGAGGAGATTTTGAAACCTATCATATGCAGCATCAAGATTCTCTCTTTCACCAACTGTGAAAGTTTCAAATTGTTGCTTCAGCAAATTTCTGTTCATCTTCTTAGAGGCTTCATTCCCTCCAAATCTGGTCTTGAGAGCAGCCCAGAGCTGCTTAGCATCTTTAGCATCATGAAATTTTAGAAGATGACCATCTGGAATGGCAGATAAGAGAATGTTTAGTGCCTTTTCTTGATTCCTTATGGTTGCTGCTGGTAAGACTGCCTTTGGTGCAGTTGGTTGTCCAGGAATATTAATGGGTTCTGTAACTACTTCATTCCCATTCACAATTACATTCCATAGAGCATGGTCTGTAATGGCAATATACTGCCTCATCTTCATGCACCAGAGATCATATTCTCCCTTCTTGATTATTGGAATTCTGAGTGAGGTGATTGAGGGTGGTGGAACAACTTCAGTCGACATCTTGAATATTGTTGAAGTAGGGTTTCTTCTTAGTCAGAGTTTCCACACAAGCTCTGATACCACTTGTTGGATCGATATACTTTAATCAAACTAACTTTAACTAGCTCGTTAAGGTTTAATAACCTCGGATAAATCCTAAGTTATTAACAAAGAAACACTGAGCAATCTTTATTAAGTACGCGGAATTTACTTAACAAAGCTAAGAAGAATAACTTTTATTATAAACTCTAAATCTGCTTATTATTCAGATACTCTAATACAACTCTAAGATAATCGAACTTTTCTCTAAAACACTAATTCGTAAACTCTAAAACTCTTTTTGGAATCGTACCTC
Source organism: Chrysanthemum seticuspe (assembly GCA_019973895.1). NCBI lineage: Eukaryota > Viridiplantae > Streptophyta > Magnoliopsida > Asterales > Asteraceae > Chrysanthemum > Chrysanthemum seticuspe. The sequence continues at coordinate 265,841,301 of BPTQ01000007.1, forward strand.
TAATGCCAATCTAGGAGTCCTTTTATAGGCTCAAGGATATCCTAGTCGGTTTACAATTTGTAATCTTGTACGACAAGTAATCTAAACATAGAATACAATTCTTTCCATAAACGAATATAACAGTTCTTTTGTTCTTGCAGTACTTTGACTTCATAATGTAGTACTTTGACTTTGTCTTTAGCAGTACTTTGACTCTTTGACTTCTTCCAGTACTTTGCAGCTTTACAGTACTTTCATATCTTCAGTACTTTCATATCTTCAGCACTTTCATATCCCAACAGTTTTCAACCCCTTTGTTACGTTTTCCTTCGTTTTTTTAAGTTTTCGTATGTTTTTTTACGTTTTCGTCCCCTTTGTTACATTTTCATCTGTTTTTTACATTCTCATCCTTTTTTTTTTACGTATTTGTCCAGTTTTTACATTTTTTTCCAATTTATTTACGTAAAAAATTGGACGAAAACGTAAAAAAATAGACAAAAACGTAACAAAGGGGACAAAAATGTAACAAAGGGGACAAAAACGTAAAAAAACGGTCGACGACGTAAAAAATTGGTCGAAAACGTAAAAAATGGGACGAAAACGTAAAAAACGGGCGAAAACGTAAAAATTCGGGCGAAAACGCAAAAAAATGGACGAAAACGTAAAAAATAGAACGAAAACGTGTAAAAACAGATGAAAACCTAAAAAGCGGACGAAAACGTAACAAAGGGGTCGAGAACGTAAAAAAACGGACGAAAACCTAAAAAACAAACGAAAACGTAAAAAATCGAACGAAAATGTAAAAGCAGACGAAAACGTAAAAAAACGGAAGAAAGCGTAACTAAGGGGTCGAAAACGTAAAAAATGGACAAAAACGTAAAAAAACGGACGAAAACGTAAAAGAACAGACGAAAACGTAAAAAACGGTCGACGACGTAAAAAATCGGACGAAAACGTAAATAAACATGCGAAAATGTAAAAAACAGATGAAAAACGTAAAAAAACATACGAAAACGTAACAAAGGGTCGAAAACGTAAAAAAACGGACGAAAACGTAAAAAACGGACGAAAACGTAAAAATTGGCCGAAAACGTAAGAAAACAAAGTTTTAAGTTATTTACTAACGGCCGTTAGTATAAAGGACGAACGATGCAGATGTGAAGAATTAGTCATTATTGTACATAATTTGATTGTACATAACCGACCATGTTTATCATATTGGTACATTTGATAAAGCATGTTTATCATTTTTGACTTTTACCCTATTATTAAATATAGAGTAAATTACACTGTTCGTCCTTGTGGTTTGCGTTGACCGCAGGAGTTCGTCCTTTGACCAAAAAAGTTGCACCGTCCATCCTTAAGTGGCAAACGTTATGCGCCATTAGTCCCTCCCTCTAACGGAGCCCACTAACGGTTGTTAAGTCTTGTTAACCTGAGGGTATAATCGTAATTTCAACACCATAAGGACGAACGGTGCAAGGACGAACGGTGTAGTTTACACTTTTTGTCCGTTTTTTTACGTTTTCGTCCGTTTTTTTACTTTTAACTCCGTTTTTTACGTTTTCGTCCGTTTTCTTACGTTTATTTACGTTTTCGTCTATTTTCTTACGTTTTCGTCCATTTTTTTATGTTTTTATCCGTTTTTTACGCTTTACTCCGTTTTTTACGTTTTCGTCCGTTTTCTTACGTTTTCATCCGTTTTTATACGTTGTTGTCCGTTTTAATACGTTTTCTTCCGTTTTTCTTACGTTTTACTCTGTTTTTATTTACGTTTTCGTCTTTTTTTTAGGTTTTCATCCATTTTCTTACGTTTTTGTCTGTTTTTCTTACGATTTACTCTGTTTTTTTTACGTTTTCGTCAGTTTTTTTTACATTTTCGTTCATTTTCTTACGTTTTCGTCTATTTTTTTATGTTTTCGTCCGTTTTCTTACGTTTTCGTCTGTTATTTTTACGTTTTCGTCTGTTTTCTTACGTTTTCGTCTGTTTTCTTAAGTTTTACTATGTTTTTTTACGTTTTCATCGATTTTTTTACGTTTTCGTTCGTTTTCTTACGTTTTCGTCCGTTTTCTTACGTTTTCTTACTTTTAACTCCGTTTTTTTTACGTTTTCGTCCGTTTTCTTACGTTTTAAAACAGACGTTTTAAAATGTAAAAAAACAGACGTTCTAAAACGTAAAATGTAAAAAAACAGACGAAAACGTAATAAAACGGACGAAAACGTAAAAAACAAACAAAAACGTAAAAAACATAGTAAAACGTAAGAAAAAAGGAAGAAAACATAAAAAGACGTAAGAAAACGGACGAAAACGTAAAAAAAGCGATGAAAACGTAAAAAAACAGAGTAAAACGTAAGAAAACTGACGAAAACGTAAGAAAACGGACGAAAACGTAAGAAAACGGACGAAAACGTAAAAAAAATAGACGAAAACGTAAAAAAACAGACGAAAACGTAAGAAAACTGACGAAAATGTAAAAAAATAGACAAAAACGTAAGAAAATGAACGAAAATATAAAAAAACTGATGAAAACGTAAAAAAACAGAGTAAATCGTAAGAAAAACAGACAAAAACGTAAGAAAATGGACGAAACGTAAGAAAATGGATGAAAACGTAAAAAAAATATGAAAACGTAAAAAAAACAGAGTAAAACGTAAGAAAAACGGAAGAAAACGTATTAAAACGGACAAAAACGTATAAAAATGGATGAAAAACGGATAAAAACGGATGAAAACGTAAGAAAACGGACGAAAACGTAAAAAAACGGAGTAAAGCGTAAAAAAACGGATGAAAACATAAAAAATGGACGAAAACGTAAGAAAACAGACGAAAACGTTAATAAACGTAAGAAAACGGACGAAAACGTAAAAAAACGGAGTTAAAAGTAAGAAAACGGACGAAAACGTAAGAAAACGGACAAAAAGTGTAAACTACACCGTTCGTCCTTATGGTGTTGAAATGACGATTATACCCTCAGGTTAACAAGACTTAACGGCTGTTAGTGGGCTCCGTTAGAGGGAGGGACTAATGACGCATAATGTTTGCCACTTAAGGATGGACGGTGCAACTTTTTTGGTCAAAGGACGAACTCCTGCGGTCAACGCAAACCACAAGGACGAACGGTGTAATTTACTCTTAAATATACTAAATTTAGTAAAAAAAAAGTGTGTCAACATTGAGAATCAAGTACTACTTAGAGTTTGGGTAACATGGCTTGAGTAACAAAGCCATCCAACATGGCACCAAGCCAGGTTCAAGCCATGACACCACCCCTCTATGCGTCAAATCATTCACCAATTCCTTGGCTTGAGCCAATAGACGAGTTTTAGGGTGCGCTTGGTATCTCGGAATGGGAGTGAGGGAAGGAATTTTCATTCCAATGCTTGTTTAAAATGCAAATCTTTCAAATGTGGGAATGAATGATATATATGTTCCATACTTCATATACCCCACAAGGGTAAGGTATGTATCTTTCATACCGAGGGGCCTACCACTATTATCAAACTCATACCTATTGTGATTCATAGCAGCATACCAAACGCACCCTTACTCTTTTTTATTTTTAATTGAGTTTTTGTGTTTTAATTGGATATGATAGGTCTTAAAGAGATGTTTTGATTTGAGCCATGATTGGGAGTGATTTTTTGATACATAGGTGAAAAATGATTGGGAGTGACTTCCTGAAATAGCATAACGTGACAATTTTTTTTGAGTGAGTTTATACAAACCCTCCTATAGGGGGGGGGGGAGGGTGGTTTCAATCATTACGTGCATCAGAAGATTGTACGATATGAATCGCGGTTTGTATATTTTGACCAAAACGCTTCATTATCATATCATAGGGGGTTATAATGTTATATCATTTTTTTATTTTTTTATTATTTTTTATTTTATTTTTTTAAAGTTTTGGCAAGCTACCATATATCTACTCTTACACCCTCTAAAAAAACGTGAGTAAAAGAAAGAAAGCCAACTTGCCTTATTTAGCAACGGTGAAAAAGCAAACAAATAACTAAACAAACTCATAACTAAATCATCAAACAACTGTCCGGCCATTAAACAAGTCAAACACTCCCACACACAGACACACTTACCGTCACAACACCAATGTCAACCACCACCACCTCCGGCGACCCACCACCACCTGAACGCCGCCCACTTTTAAAAAAATCACGCACAACTTCCACCACCCCACACTTCCCACTCCCACCACCTTCATCATCATCATCATGGTCTCCACGTCGATCATTCGACTCATCAGACTCCTCCACCACCACTACTAGCGACACTTTTCCTGGTCAGACGTTTGGTTTTGGTGATCGTGATTATGTTTACCCTTCCTTTCTTGGCCCCAACACGGCCAGAAACCGTGTTACTGTTGTGAAGACGTCGAGTGTGAAGTCCTTGAGGAAACAAGCGCCTGTGATGTCTCCGGTGAGGCCCAGAAATGATTTGGCGTCGAGTTCGAGTAGTTTGAATTCGACTGATGCTAAGATGGAGAAAGGTGATCAAGTTTCGGTTTCTGCGAATTCGTTGAGTTCCGGGAGTGCGGTTAGGAAGAGTAGTAGAGTTAAAGTTATTAGGAGTTCGTTGTTGTTTAATCTGGTGAATATTCTTTTTTATATATAATTTCTAATGTGATATTGTCATATTAGTGTTTGATTATGATATGCTTTTATTTGAAAATGCAGCTGCTAGTATTATTTGTGGTGCTTGTGTCTTATGCGATTAGCTTGAGGAATGAAGTTACAAAGCTTCAGGTATTGGTTTCTCGACTATATTAATCGTGTTAGATACTTGTTGTGATTAGTTTTCGCTTGCAACGTTTGCTTCTATTCAAGGTGAAATGTTCTTTTTGGACGGTTGGTTAATACTACAACTGCTATTTTTTTTCCGAAAAAGGCTAATTTTTATTAATATAACTAAAATTTACAAAGTGCAGATCAAACAACATATACACATGGTCAGACGACCAGACCTCACACTTTACACGAAACAAACCAAAAAATCACTAAATGTGGGACACCACATACACGATGTATATACAAAGTTTACTTACATACCTAAGTCCACACTCAAAATGTGACATCCCCAAACACACCAACCTGATAAATTCCGTTCTCCAAACAGCAAAACCTAGATGTTCACACATGATATTCCATTCATTCCACACTGAGACATGCCACATCCAAAGTAGTTTTGGTGCCATGATCTTTATAATTCAGCCTTTTGTCACAAAAATTAGTCATAACAAGTTACAGAAGTCCTTGCAAGAAAGAAAAAAAGCTTGTTGTTGTCTATACAAGTCTGTCTTTTCCCGTCTGGTCATTTTGTTATTGCAGTTAAGTCTGTTTACTGAAAAGGAGTAAATTTTTCGCAGGAAAAGAATTCCATTCTTCTTAGAATTCACAGTAAGAAGGACATTCCTAATTATGAAAGCATTGACATTTTAGAAGATGTGAATGAAGATTCTTTTGGGAAGTTTGGCAATACCGATAGACGAACGATTGCTCTGTACATCGTTCTATTTACGCTTATCACACCTTTTGTGTTGTACAAATATCTTGACGATTTACCAAAAATCAAGAATTTTTCAAAATGTGCCAAAAATAACAAAGAGGAGGTTCCATTAAAGAAGAGAATTGCATATATGGTGGATGTGTGTTTCTCTATTTATCCATATGCAAAGTTGCTTGCACTTCTCTTTGCAACAATTTTTCTCATAGCATTTGGTGGTTTAGCTATGTATGCTGTCAGTGACGGTAGCCTAGCAGAAGCCGTTTGGCTTTCTTGGACATTTGTGGCAGATTCAGGAAATCATGCAGATAGGGTCGGCACTGGACCAAGAATAGTTTCAGTCTCGGTAAGTGCAGGTGGAATGCTGATATTTGCAATGATGTTAGGGCTTGTTTCAGATGCTATTTCAGAGAAGGTAGATTCATTGAGAAAAGGAAAAAGTGAAGTAATTGAAAGCAATCACATACTCGTTCTTGGATGGAGTGACAAGTTGGTAATTATTAAGTTACGTTTTAGACTTGTTTTGATTTGAAGATGACTTTACATTTTATCTTATTTTTGATACAGGGTTCACTTTTAAAGCAGCTGGCGATTGCAAATAAGAGCATTGGTGGTGGGGTTGTTGTTGTCCTGGCGGAAAGAGATAAGGAGGAAATGGAGATGGATATAGCAAAGCTCGAATTCAGCTTCATGGGAACATCAGTTATATGCAGAAGTGGCAGTCCTCTTATACTTGCAGACTTGAAAAAAGTTTCGGTTTCAAAGGCACGTGCTATAATAGTACTAGCAGCAGATGAAAATGCAGATCAGGTATGTCCTAATATAAACTTAGTTCGTCTTGGATTTAGTAATTGTTTCATGATTGTATTCTCTTGAATCATTAGAGTGACGCACGTGCATTGAGAGTTGTGCTAAGCCTTACTGGAGTAAAAGAGGGACTGAGGGGTCATGTTGTTGTGGAGATGAGTGATCTTGACAATGAACCCTTGGTGAAGCTTGTTGGTGGAGAGCTAATTGAGACAGTAGTTGCACATGATGTCATTGGACGGCTGATGATACAGTGTGCTCTGCAGCCTGGCCTTGCACAGGTTGTTAAAATAAACTTCGACTATTTGAAACATAAAGGAACTTAGAATAACTGATAGTCTTATTAATCCTGGTAGTGTTTTCTTTTCAGATATGGGAAGATATCCTGGGGTTCGAAAATGCTGAATTCTATATCAAAAGGTGGCCTAAGTTGGATGGTGTGCGGTTTGAGGATGTACTTGTTTCTTTTCCGGACGCAATTCCTTGTGGAGTAAAGGTTGCTTCAGAGGGAGGAAAGATAAATATAAATCCAAGTGATGAATATATCTTACGAGAAGGTGATGAAATACTTGTCATAGCTGAGGATGATGACACATATTCCCCTGGCCCTTTACCAGAGGTCAGTTTTTCTGCACATACTAGTGTAATATGAAGGTCTCGACTGAACTCTTAGCCCTTATGTCTCTTGCAGGTACGAAGGGGTCTATTCCCCAGAAAAGTTGACCCTCCTAAATATCCAGAAAAGATACTATTCTGTGGTTGGCGACGTGATATTGATGATATGATTATGGTAATTCATTGATATCTATTAGTCTTGTATATGTTGGTAATTCACTGATATAACTTTCTTTCTTCTGTTATCTACCAGGTTTTAGAGGCATTATTAGCTCCAGGCTCAGAATTATGGATGTTTAATGAGGTGCTGGAAAAGGAGAGAGAAAAAAAGTTGGTAGACGGAGGACTTAATATTTCAGGACTAGTTAACATTAAACTTGTCCATCGTGTAGGGAATGCAGTCATCAAAAAGCACTTGGAGACCCTGCCTTTGGAGACATTTGATTCTGTAAGGTTCTTTCTCACAAAATTTCCGTTCTGAGATGTTTAAAATGCATGATCAGTACTTCATCTCTTAACTGGCAACCAGACGACTTTTAATGTGACCCTGCCTAAGGAATTTAGACTGGCTGTATTATTTTATGCAGCTGATAATCTCTTTGCTAAAATTAAAGCCTCAGATAGTAAACCTTTACATCAAAGTTTAAAACTGCTCAACTGGACCCGATTTATGTTCAGGAGTTATCCAATTGTCTATTTGGATTCAATACCAGAATAAAGACCCATCAAATCATGAACTTAACTGATATATAAGTATTCTACGTCAATAGGTGAGGCTCACAATTTGAGGTTAATTATATCATAGTAACTTAAGTATTTTGATAAGCACATAAAGAGCAAGTCTTTATCACTCGTCAAAGTGGATTAAAGAAGCTAAAGAATTGGTCACGAAGGCTATTTGGTTCTGTAAATGTTTGTCATTTTAGGCTAGTCACAACTCACAAGCAACCTCTCCACTTTGTGGAAGTTCATGCATGCATATTTCCCTTTTGTAAGTTAGTGGGTCAAGTAGTTAGAGACTTAGAGTGTAGTCTGCATATTTCACTTATATATACCATTCGCATGAATGAAGAGAGGAGAGGAAAAAGAATGAGAAAATTAGTTTACGAGGTTCTTAATTTAGTTGTTAGTTTAGTTATTGTCTAAGAGAGTGATCATCTCAGATCGATCTCTTAACATATTTCCATATCAAGAAGCAACACCATGTCAACTCATTACCATAGTATATGGCTCGAATTGCATATATACCAATCAAAACTTAAATACTTGCATATTTCCCCATAATACAAGTTTTCAATGTATAATGTACAATGGTGTTTAAGCATTTATTGGGTAAATATGAAAATGCAAATGGGTAATACCCATTTTTTAGTTCTCATCATTTATTGGGTCTTCAAACAAAGAGCTAAAGAACACAGGTCAAATGGAAACTGTTTGTTGAGAATCAGCTTGATCATTCGTTCAGTTAATCTTGAAATATGGGTAGGAATGGTCTAAACTGTGGGTCAAAATGGGTTTGAAGACAGTTGAAAGTTACTAAACATTTATCAGTGGGTTGATAGCTATTGGTATTTATTGGGTAATACCAAATTTTTTAGTTCTCATATAAAATAAATCATAGCCTGAGCATATTCACATCACTTGATTTTATTTTTTAGAATTACTTTTAAGATTATTATCCAAATTTTGAGTTGTAGAATATTTACAAGTAATTAATATTCTCGCACATCCAAAATTAGTTTTGCTGCTCATTTTGAGTATCCAGACCTTATAAATTCAAAATTAACACACTAAACTAAGTTTTTAATATAGTAGTTCATAGTATATAAATAAGATGATCAATTCTCCACAAGATTTTGACGTTTGAATGCAAAAGGATAATTTGACATTTCTGATTACTAACTCTGAAAGGACAGATTCTGATTCTTGCAGATGAATCTGTGGAAGACTCAATTGTGCATTCCGACTCACGATCTCTAGCCACGCTTCTCCTTATCCGAGACATTCAGGTAATTTCTATTCTGAGGATTAATAACTGTTGACCACTTCAACTTGGGAAGATACCTGTAAAACTGTTTATTTCATCTATGGTTGCAGTCAAAACGTCTTCCGTCTAAAGACACAAGCTCAACACTACCCCGCGTTTCTGGTTTCTCTCATAGCTCTTGGATTCGTGAGATGCAGCAGGCTTCTAACAAATCAATAATAATAAGCGAGATCTTGGATTCTAGGACTAGGAATCTTGTTTCAGTAACCAAAATTAGTGATTACGTTCTATCAAATGAGCTTGTGAGCATGGCTCTAGCAATGGTAGCTGAAGATAAACAAATAAATCGTGTACTTGAGGAACTTTTTGCAGAGGAGGTACCCTTCGTTACCCTTAAATAACCATGAAATGTTTTACTAGAGGTGGGAACTTCGACCGATTTACTTATAAATTGGTCGATTTGGGATGTGTTACATCTCAAACAGTTCAAATGGGTGATTTAACAACTTTTGCCTGAAGGGGAACATTTTAAATGGGTTAGAAGTCATCATACCATGATTTTAAAAGAGTCTCCTAAATCGTTTGATTCAAAGGAGTAGACTATTGTTGTAATAATGTTTTTATAATCCTAAATGACACATTACATGTAAATAACAAGTTCGTAAAACATGGACATAAGATATGTGCGGGCCAACAGAACCTGAATTGACCCTTTTTTTTACCCGTCTTATTTGAACTCAGCACTCTTGACTCGTAACAATTTGCAGGGAAACGAGATGTGTATTAAACCAGCAGAATTCTATCTGTATGATCAAGAAGAACTCTGCTTTTATGACATCATGATCAGGGGTCGTGAAAGGAATGAAATCGTTATCGGGTATCGTTTGGCAACAGCAGAACGTGCCATTATTAATCCTGTAGACAAAGATAAGCTCGTCAAGTGGTCTCTTGATGATGTTTTTGTTGTCATTGCCTTGGGTGAATGAGAACTCACACAGCTCGGTTTTTGGCATGAGCTATTGAGATTCACATAACACAGTAAATACCCCATATTGAGTAGTTACTAATGTGCAATTGACTGGCCTTCAGAAGCTGCTACAATCACTCAAAGAGGCTGATTAACAGTTGGAAGGACCGTATGTTTCACTTTCTTTTAACGCGGTGTATTTTGTACAGATGTGAGTGTTCATTGCTAGTGAAGAAATAGTCCATTTAAAGAAATTGTTGTATAATTCTTTTAGGTTTCATCGGGGTATGAAGAGACAAATGTTGCACAAGGTGCGAAGGATTAATTCTGTAACCTAATGTGATATTCCGATTGCTGATATGATTGTGGTGGGTTCAAAATCTTACCCTAGTAGTGACTGTAACTGCTTGAAATGTATTGTTTATCAAGTGCTTGTTTTCTGGCTCAAAAATTCAAATGAACTGCATCACTTGGCTTTGATTAGCCTTTGTGCAAAAGGAGTTCTCTCTTTATTGTATCTTCCTAAGTTTATAAAAGTATTTTGGGCAAAGACAAGAATCACTTAACGAGTCCCGAAACCAAACCGACAGCAATCGGGTCGGTTCTAGGTTTTAGGAATAGTCGGTATCGGGCCGGGTCGGGACAAAACCGAAGAACTAAGCACAGTTTTGGGAAAAACCAACCGGCAAAAACCGAACCGACCCGAGTCCCATTCGGTTCGGTTTCATGATAGGGTTTTTACCCTTTTCGGGATCGGGCTGGGTCGGGACGGGTCGGTATTCGGCTGGATGCTCAGCCTTACAAAATACAGAACGTTATATGCATTAGGGGGTGACAACCATGACTCACCATACCTCACCATACCTAACCACCCACCAATAATATCATTCCACCTAATCTCATACCTTACTCATACCTCACCATAGTTTTTTAGTGGCAACCATGATTCCATACCTCACTCAATTTTATTTTAATATTTCATTAATATTTGTGCTTCACTTGGTGATGCCGATTCGGCAATGTATACCGATCTCCATGCCATGCCGAACCATACCTCACTAGTGGCAATGGTGTGCCCGTGTGGTATGAACCCATACCGAATGCATACCGAAGGTGTTGCCACCCCCCTTAGCTATCAGTTGTGATATAATCTAAAACAAAAACAAAAACATTTCCCTATTTAATGGGTGTTTGACTAATCTTATGACTTGGGCTTATGCTTATATTATATAAGTGGTTTATAACTGGTGTTATAGGCTGTGCTAAGCACAACCCTGACATGTTTATATTCGTAGGATTTGCTTATATACCGGATGCATGTTCATTACCTATTTGCCACTCTGACGATATCTAAAGTGATGTTTGAATGCAACTTAATTAATTTAATATGAAAAAACTTAATTTATAAAGTCGTATAAAAAGTTGTTTGTTTTTCACTTAATCAAAATAAATGACTTAAAATAATAAGTGATAAAAGTGAGGTCCTCCACATTAAATCATTTGTTAATTAACATGAGTTAGGTGGTATTTGATAATAACTTAACATGTCTTAATTGAAAATTATGTAAGTTAATTAAGTCATCAAATGAATGTTTGTTTAGTGCTTAAAACTAACATGTGACTTTCTAGAAAAAGCCAGGGAGATGAGGGTCTACAAATTAAGTCATCCTTTTTATCCTAATTTTACATATTTACCCTTCCACTTCTTAACTTTATTTCAAATGTAAGGGTATAACAGTAATTTTTTTTTAATTCAGACACTCATTCAGCACATAAAACAAACAACCATTTATCCATCTACAAACAGACAACATATATCTAGACAGACACTTTAATTTAACAGGACTTAATAAAAAAACTAAACAAACAAGCCCTAATGAAAAAATTAAACAAACAAGACCTAAGTCTTAGTAACTAATTGCAATTCTTTTTAGCAACGTGCATGTTCATTACCTATAAGAAGCAAGAATGATACTTTATAATTTTTTGGAGTTGCAAAATGATATTGAAGCTCAACTCCCTTGCGGATAAAGCTATTTGAAGTTAATATGTACATTGATTTTATTTATTTTTTGAAGCAAAATAGGTTAGAAATTAATTCCTTGTGGTACCGTTTTTTAGAATAGGAAAAAAAATGTATGTCACCAAATGGTGGGTGGGTAGCATTGTGACGCTACCCGAGCATCAGCAATGCAAAAAGTCTTTGATACTTTTTGTATTTAATGTATTAAATGCATATTATATTTAAAATGAAAAATGATTTGGAGACCTAATTATGTGTATAAAAACATGCCTAAACATACGTGACATGATCCTGATGGTTTGTGAAAAAGTGGTTCCCCTGACTGCAGCCATCAGGATGATGTCACGCAGGTTTAGGCATGAGTTTAGGCATATCTTTTAGGCCTCTCAATCACTACTTTTTTTAAAATTTATCACTTTGAAAAAAGACTTGAAGTATATCAAGTCATTTTAAAAAGCTTTTCAAAAAGCTATGAATGCAATGCACATAAAGCATTTCAAAAAACTTATTTGAATGGCGAAAAGCTATTATTGTTAGTATGCATTGCGGATGCTCAAAAACTTGTGTATGTACCACAATAATAAATATCAGGGTCGATGTTAAATATTGATCCTGTATACTATCTTTTTGCTTTGTTTTATTATCGTCATAGAATAAGATATGCAATGAAAAATTTTAAATTTGAAAGTGTAACCAAAACCCGTATCATGAACAAGTTTCTTGAATCCTATTCAATTGTTCAATTAGTTCAACAATAACATCAGATCATGAAATATACAACCAATGTGAAATAACGTATTTATGCTCTCCGGCTATTAGAGCATTGGGTGTGGCAAGATCATGGCTCGCCGTGGGGTGTGGTGGCACCTCGCCGTTTCTCGCCGCCACACCGGGGTGCCATTCGTGGCTCGCCGTGAAGGATTTCGCTGTGGTGACGATGAAGTAAAGGATCTGACACAACGGATATATTTCAAAATTATATCCGTTATTAAACGGATATATATATATATATATATATATATATATATATATATATATATATATATATATATATATATATATATATATATATATATATATACTAGTTTTTGAAGCCCGCCCAATGGGCGGGCATGTCTTATAATTATCGTTGACATAATTTGCTATAGCGAAATTATTGTTCATAGGGCGTAATTTGGCATTGACAAACTTGAAGTCACTAAATGGAAGAGTTGATCATTAGAGCTGTAAGTAATAAAAATATAAAGTTCCAAATCAAGTGTGAGCTGAATATAAAACTTACATTTAACGACAGTAATATAGATAATTGCAGATATATTTTATTTTTCTTTGTCTAACCTCAGATACTCTTCTTTCTATGGTTGCTTCAATACATTGGACCATTCTTTGGCTCTCGGCTTCTGATTTCACAGGTGAACCATCTACATGTCTAATACAATATTTTTATAAACAAAAAAGCGCATCATGAGCGTTTTATCACGAATTGATATCATATATAATAAAAATCCCCTTGAAAAGTTAACGAACCTGGCAAGGTTCAAGTCCTTCGGCATTGACGCACCCGTGAATCACAACATACTCCATATCAATCAATGTGCAAATGATGTCAAACAATAGTTTAGGCCTATCGTTGCATCTGATAGTGAACACCAAACAATCTTTATCATACCAATTGACAACAATCACATAACGTTTTGGCATTTCCATGAAACTTGAACAACTCTCCCTTTCAAAGCAACGATAGTCAAGTATCATCTGGTGCATCCTACGCTTGGTGTGGGTCCCACCGTTTGAGACAACGGACTTCGCTTCTCAAGCCTTGTTGTTTCCTTCAACAACATTAAAAATCATTTGCTTTATAATTGAGAGTCTCACAGGGTCAGAAACAGCAGATCCTGGTTCGTCATCTGTCACTTAAACTACAAATGCGGCTCGTATTTTGTGGGTCCATACCTCAACATTTAACACATTACACTTTTAGTGTGTGAGAACTGAACAAACTTCGAATAGTATTCCATTAACACCTATAACTAAACAGTTCACTTACCTTGATTTATAGTACCATCCCATCTGTCGCTAGCACATATGCAATAAGGATTGTTTCCTAATATTTGATTACTATCTGTGACAACATCAGGTTGTAGAGAAATGGGTGACTCACTGCCTATTGAAGTAACTTGTGTTTGTCACCACTGTAAAACCACAGGGATTTTTTTGGTCAATGTTGATGTTCACATGGTCGTGTAATGAAATAGGTACAATAACTTACTCAAGATTCTGGATGTCGATGATTCATCGTATCATGCATTTTCTTATAGGGCCGCCCGATAAAATCAGATCATTGATTCTCTGAATCTTGCCAATGCAGTCCGTTGACAATGGTACTGCTTCTGCAATATACATTGGAGCAGTAACAGAAGCTATACCGACACCCAACCCAACCAATAAGCGGCCAAATATAAGAACATATGGATCGGGTGCAGCAGCCATGACAAATGACCCAAGTGCAAAAATCACATCAGCAATAAGAGTTGCGCTCTTACGCCCACGTACGTCGTTTAACCATCCACCAGCTGCAGCTCCAACCATTGCACCAAGTAATGCCATGCTAACAATCGTCTCCTGCGTATACGGAAAATCTAAGATGTCAAAGATTGAAGTAAGGTTTTGAAAAACCTGATAAGAGCAAGTGGTTTCTAATAAACATATTAATATACGTGATTCTAAGAAAGAGATTGTCACATCGATAATGTCGAGGTTGACACTTGTTCTTCTAGAGTTCTAGATGCCACTATGTAACATGCCACCAATTAAGGAGTTGATTGTACCTGTAAAAGGCTACTTCGATCCACTTCCTCAAATTCATCACGAATGTACAGAAGAGCTCCTGATATGACTCCTGATACAGATTTTTCATTGTCAAAAACATTAGCACGATTTTATGGGTAAACCCAAACGCATCTAAAATGAATCTTCTATTTCTTAAAGTACTACCCTGGCAGCCTATTAATGTTTCACATAAGAAAGGCAATAATGAGAAACCATGGTTGAGCAATCTGTAAATAAAATTCAAAAAGGTAGATAACAACATTCGGCTACGGACTTAATTGGATTGAGCCTTGGTATGGAAACTTACTAAGTGATAACTTTCAATTTTAGAGAAACCCTGAAATTAAGAAAATGTTCAATCCTGAGCCAAATCACGTTTTCCGAAAACAAACAAAGGTTTTGGGACTCTTTACCTGACACCATCTCATTTATTTGCCTAAGATATTCAAGATCACGATGATCACTCTTTCCGTTCTCATAAGTAAGAAGGAATTCCTTGAACTTCTTAGCAATAAAATGACGCACTTCATCTCTGGTAACAAATAAAATAGTTAGTTAACCTACTGCTCAACAGCGGCAGAAGGAAGAGGATTATACTTCGGTTCAACGTGTAAAGTCGAGAGCTTTGTATTGGCTCCAATCAACGAACTATGATGCTACTTGTTGTGGGCTCGGATTTATAAGCCAGACCATGCTCTTGTCCTGTTGTATTTAGATGACATTCAACTATTTGATCTTACATATCTATCTCTTTGTGTACATACTTGAACACATACATTTACTATTCTACTTGGTACAATAATAGAGCAAATACGTAAAAGGGTACTACCGTAACTCGGAAAAATATAAACATACTTTGCAACAATGATATTATCAATCGCAACTCTACTAAACCTAGGAGGCGGTCGACTTTCTAATAGCTATTTGAATTACTATTTCCCACAGCTGCAATAAGCACAAATTGCTGGTTAAGATGTTTATTGACACTTGAGAGATGAGATAACGTCATTTCATCATTCTAAGATATATTTTAGTTTTTAGTGGCTTTACCTAGTTTTACAATATCATCACTAAAAAAAAACATGTGCAAACATGAAATCATGACTTTAGACCTATTTATATGAGATACGTCATTTTGGAATATATATTATCCCAGTCGCCAAATTGGTAAAGTTCAAAAATACATGTAATGAAATGGGCCAATCGAGTCAAAAGTTGCATACTTAAAACATGATAAGCCTGTGAACTTTTACTGTCACCAAATTCGTATGAGTCTTCAACAGGGTTAGCAATAGAGTTAGATTAATCTTTGGAAGTACATGAGAGAGTTAATTGATGAAACTATTGTGGATTGATGCATATTAAACCTCCTAAATTCTTTTACTAAAGCTTTGGTTACTGTCATTGTGATCATAGTCGTCATATTAACTTTTTATCATAATAATTTAAAATTTGGGCGAGAAAGCGTTAGCGGGTCAACCTAAACCCAATAAAAATGGCCTGCTTCAGACTAATTCTCACCAGTGAACCATTACCTAACCCGCTCATCTCACCACCTCTACTTTAAAAAAATGATAAATAAAAGCTCCAAGATGCTTTGCATACAATCTTATAATACCTGCAACAGCATCATACCCACTTGCATCCACTTCCTCTTGCATGCTACTGCCCATTCTCTGTATTAGCGTGCATGAGAATACACATTTGGTAATGTAATAGATTAAAAAATAAAGAACTTGAATTCTTGCACGTTGGCGTATAGCATTCACAAGTAAATCAATAGAACCTGGCAGTACTTGTTCAAGACTTCCTGTAACTATGAGATTGTTGGTATATTAGTATTAGGTAATCTGTAATATGTATGATGTTTAATAAGCTAAATGTGTGAACGTGTAAGGTAACATACCTGTATGAAACGAAACAAAAATTACATAGTATGAAACGAAACAAAAATTAATAATCGTGAGCTCCAATTGGAGCTTTTTGGAGATACATAGTATGAAACGAAACAAAAATTACAAAAACCCAACCTTAAATAGCTGATTAGATGATTTACGATAATACAAATATAGTCTTCTGTTGTTTTATATATTGGATCTTTCAAGGCATTTAGTATTTTAGTCCAATATTTTCACTTTACCCTATGATATAACCAATTTTAAGGTTGTGTTAGAGGCTTAGAGCCTAAAGCTTTGATTAAAAAAATAAAGGAAAATCCTAGTCACGCCAACCCCACCATTAACAATAAATTTTGAAACTGTATCGCTTTTTGAACGGTCAACATACTTGTGCAAGTGCAAAGAGAGTTAATACTAAAGAATTCCTGATGGTCAAATCTTTGTTAATTATCATATATGAAGCATACCGTGCAATAAGTATTCAGGCGTTTGTGTGAGCTGCATGGTGCCTGTAAACATAAACATAATATGTATAATGATATTAGGGTTCTGTAAAAAAATATATAATGAATGAATTAAGAAAAAATATATATTTAAGGAAAAGATATGTATAATAAGTTTAAAAAAGATAATTACTTAATATAATTTTTGTAGATAAATTGTATTCAGTATAGGATTCCAATATAATTATAGGCATTTATAGATTATAATATGCAACATAATTATCAAAATAACTTGTTGCCTAAGTGGTAAACACACAAGTTATTTATTCAAATGACCAAGGTTCAATCCTTGCAAGGCCCCTTTTTTTATAAATAATTTTCAAAAAAATTTATTAAAAATCCGAAATTTACAAAACAAAATAATTAAAAATCCGAAATTTACAAAAAAAATAATTAAAAATCCGAAATTTATATAAAATCTAATTAAATTAAAAAATTAGTGCTTAGGTGGATTAATAAATTGCTTAGTTGGACCAAAAATGCTTATGTGGCATGAAAAACAATTACTGGGCATTGAGGTGGCATTGAAGTGGCATTGAGGTGGCATTAATGCCAAATGCCTCTTGTTATATATAATATAAAGATATATATATATATATATATATATATATATATATATATATATATATATATATATATATATATATATATATATATATATATATATATATATATATATATATATATATATATATAGGGAAGGGATCCAGTAAGAAGAAAAACTAAAATGAGAAGAATAAGAAGGATTTCTAGCCACACATTTCAAATAGGGAGGATAATTTTAAGGGGAGATGCACTCATTGATTTTAAAAAAAAAGATGATTTTTGGTAAAAAGAATAAGAAGAGTTTTTGACCATTGATTTAAAATCAATGGATGAGATTAACTATAATCCTAACTAACTATAAAGGGTATTAAAGTAATTTGACAATCTAGTGGAGCAATAAAACGTTTGACATATAAACTCCCTTACTTGAAAATAAATATTGAGCTACCAAATTCAACTACTCATACAGAATCATCACTCAAAGTACGCACAATCTGATCAATCATAATTCATTGCAATCGATCATCAAAAAAGCTTAAATCTTCAAGATCTTCACAGTTTCACCACAATCTTCGATCATATTAACAGTTTTTGTCGATTAGCTTAATCAAATTTCAATCAATGGAATTGAGATACATACTATGATTAACTTTATCGATTAATCCTAACTAAAAGTTGAATTTTGAAATTTTTTTTAGAATGTTATTGATTCATATTTATAATAATCCAGGTATGTGTTTATGAGTTTGTTGATTTTGTTTCAGTTATATACATCTGATTAAGGTTTTTCTTACTTTCATCTCTCTCTTTTTTTTTTTTTTTTTTTTTTTTTTTTTTTTAGTGTATTAGATAAATAAATTTGTGATATTGGTGAAAAAAAAAGAAGTATAAATTAGTGTTATTAGTGTATTTGATGCAAATAAGTATTTGTAGTGAAATTTGATGCACAAATTAGTGTTACTAGTGTATCTAATATGAAAATTCGCGTTACTAGTGTATTTGAAACAAGTTTTGTATGTATAGTAAAATTTTATGCACAAAGTAGTGTTATTAGGTTGGGTCATGAGTCAGATGGGTTGGGTTAAGCAAGACATTTGTAGAGTCTTTTTGGTAGACTACAAGTATACAACTTTGGCAGAATTGGCAGGTTGGGTATGAAGTCAATGGGTAAGTTTTAAGTAAAATCCGAGTTAATCGGTAACACTTTAAGTGTGGGGTATATTTTAAATGGGTTAGTTGATGAAATGGTTAGAGTTAAAAAAAATTTCTTCTTGCGAATTGGTTTTTTGATGCCGGGTTTGAGTAATAACGATTGTGATTGTTCCATTGTTGCGACAGAAACAAAAACACAAAAATGATGTCTTGATTTGTGTTCGAATTAATTTTGCAGGAAAAAAAATTCGAAAACAGTTTCTTGTTCTTATGATTCTGAAACAAGTAACAATAGATTGGTAAGTGATGATTTTGGTTAGTGTGACCAAACTGCTCTGATACCAATTGTTGGCCTTTTTTTGGATCTATAATCAAGATATACCAAAATACAAGTAACAATTGAATCGTAAAGGTTTTTTTGTATATCAGTCATGAACATCTTTGTTACAGATTCTAAACTATATATACAAAATGAAAAGGCACAATGAAAGGGTGTGTTTGGATAGTTGGTTTAGAGATATTGTTAGTTGACGAATGTGTTTGGATAGTTCGTTTAGAGATATTGTTAGTTGATGAGTGTGTTTGGATATATCGTTTAGAGATATTGTTAGTTGACGAATGTGTTTAGATAGTTCTTTTAATGATATTGTTAGTTTAACAAATGTGTTTGGATGGTTGTTGGGATATTTCGCTTAGAGATGCATTTTAACAGATTAATTAGCCAATTTATATAGATTGAATTAAACTGGGTTTGTTGTATATATGTAAATGTGTTTGTTAGTTGATGAAATGGTTAGAGTTAGATAGCTTATTGATAGATTTTGAATTTGGCTTATATAATGTTTGCTTAAAATTGGATCATGTATATTTATACTTAGTGTATATAGATGTAACTAAACCGGAAGCAATCTCTTTATCATTGAGTTGAGGCGTGAGTGTTTACATCTGCTTTTCTCACACCTCAGGATTGAGTATTATTGTTATTAAAGGACTCCTAAAGCTGCTTGAGCCATTTTTCATTGATTTTATCACAAATGATTAAAAGATATGGGTTTGATGATGTGGGAGTTAATAACGGTTTAGGATGAGAGGACTTAAAGGTTGAAGAAATAGCTAAAAGGGCATGTCTAAAAGGGGTTGTTGTTTTTTTTTTTTTTTTTTTTTTTTTTTTTTTTTTTTTTTTTTTTTTAAACCAACGAGTGGAAAGAAACGATGGAGAATTTAAAACCCATTACCGTTTATCACCACCGATGGCACTAACAAATCGATTTATAAAAAATGTAAGAATCCTGCTAAACAACACCAACACGAAGAAATTGTGTATATCTATTTCCGTACTTATACTTTATTTGCTTTACATATATAGGACCCCAATCAAAAGCTAAATATTGATGATAGAAGCTTAGAATCAGGTTTTGTAATAAGCTATACATATACATATTTGTGAAAATGTTACAAATTAGGAGGATGTTGCTTATTTGTTATGATGTTTAACAATAAGCACTTGCAAAATAGTGTTGCGATTTGACTATTTAGGTTATTTGAACTTGAAAAGAAAGAAAAATGGTGGTGTTTAAGATTTAGGTTCACTATTAGATAACACATGAGTGATTACAAAGTAAAGGAGGAATGTTAACATATTTATAAGCCCACATAGAATATTATAGATTTTCATATAAAATTTCTAACCATACTTATTTTGAAATATCTAAGGCATTCTTAAGATTAGTCTAGAGATTGTCTTAAAAATATATTTATATATGTTCCTTAGGATGTGGCACTGCGGTTGCGGTGATGAGTTTTTGGTCACCATATGCATGGTTTCGAAATCCAGACCAGACGAGCCGGTTCAAAAGGAAACCGATTTTTTAGTCGGGTAAACCACTATTTTTTTTGTGTGCATTGTGAGTGCGTATTTATGTTTTGAGGGTATTTAAATATTAAAAAATAAAAAAATAATAAAAAAAAAGAATGTGTCGCAATAGTTGAAAGAAAAAAGTTTTGAAGAGTGAAAAATCTGATGTAGACTAATATGATGAAGAAAAATCTCAATATTTTTAAAATGCATATGTACTTGAGATATCCATTGACACAAACCAAACAGCGTGTCTCCACAATAATTACATTCCGATAACCACTAACCAAACACACCCCAAGTCTCTAATTTAAAATAATGACAAATTATACCCTCTACTTTAAACAAAAGTCCCAAATATCACAACCCATTTAACCTCTCTCACATAAAAACAGAGAGGGTTTGGTAGGGTTTTTGGTTGGCAGCCATCAACAAAACACACACTCTCTCCCTAAGTACCTTGAACAAATCATCAAAATGGGTGGTGGGAAGAAACGAGAGAGAATTAATAACCCAGAACCCTTTCTCACCGATGAATCCAACAAATCATTTTCCAAAAAACGAACTAAACCATCCAAACTACACCAGCAGGAACAAAAGGTATTGTTTATTGGATTGCTTATTTGTTTTGCTTAAAAATAAGCACTTTGGGAATTCAATATTTGGGTTTAGCTTATTTTTCCGCCTTATTAAAATTTGGAAGACTTGAACACCCTTAATAAGCTATTTTTTTTTACCGAAATAAGCAGATGAGAAGAAGAACTTTGGTGAAAAAAATAGCAATTCTAACAACTTTTAGGTATTGTTGGATGTTAAGTGGGTGCTTGTTTCGGCTTATATAGTGGGCTTATGGCTTATTAGGTTTTCGGCTTATGTTTCATAAGCTCACTTTTTGTGGCTTATTGTTAGTTGAGGAATGTGTTTGGATGGATGTTTAAAGATATTGCTAGTTGATGAATGTGTTTAAATAGATCATTTAGAGATATTGTTATTGAGGAATGTGTTTGGATAGTTCGTTTAGAGTTATTGTAGTTGATGAATGTGTTTGAATAGTTCCTTTAGAAATATTGTTAGTTGGTGAATGTGTTTGAATAAATCGTTTTGAGATATTGTTAGTTGACGAGTGTGTTTGGATATATCGTTTAGAGATAGTGTTAGTTGAAGAATGTGTTTGGATAGTTCGTTTAAAGATATTATTATGTGTTTGGATGGTTGTTGCGATGGTTCGCTTAGAGATCCAATTTAGCTGATTGATTAGCCAATTTATATAGATTTCATTAAACTGAGTTTGTTGATATATGTAAATGTGTTTGTTAGTTGACAAAATGGTTAGACTTAGATAGCTTATTGATAGTTTTTTACTTCGGCTTATATAATGTTTGCTTAAAATAGGATCATGTATATTTATATTGAGTGTATATAGATGTAACTAGATCGGAAACAATCTCTTTATCATTGGTTTGAGGTGTGAGTGTCTACATCTGCTTTCCTCACACCTCGGGATTGAGTATTGTTGTTATTAAAGGACTCTCAAAGCTGTTAAAGCCATTTTTCATTGGTTCATCACAAATGATTAAAAGATATGGTTTTGATGATGTGAGGGTTAATAGCGGTTTATGATGAGAGGACTTAAAGGTTGAAGAAATAGCTAAAACAACATGTCTGAAGGTCGTTTATGTTCAGGAATTTGATGGAGATATTTTCTTTAACATAAATTAATCAATTAAAACTAATGAGTGGCAAGAAATGAGAGAGAATTTAAAACCCGTTATCGTTTATCACCGATGGCACCAACAAATCGGTTTCTAAAAAATGTAAGAAACCTATCAAACAAAAGCTAAATATTGATGATAGAAGAGTAGAATTAGGTTTTGCAATAAGCTATAAATATTTGTGAGAATGTTACTAATTAGAAGAATATAGCTTATTTGTTAAAGCATCCGAAATGCATTCAATGCATAAGATATTTAATCACTAAAGCTTTTTAAGAAGACTTGAGGTTTACCAAGTGGTTGTAAAAAGCTTTTCAAAAAAGCCTTTAATACAATGCAAAAAACCTACTTAAAAAGCTTTTTTGAATAGTGAAAAGTTTTTCATCATTTGACTAATTGTGGGTGCTCTTATGATGTTTAACAATTAAAATTTCCAAAATAGTGTTGGGATTTGAATATTTAGTTTATCTGAACTTGAAAAGAAAGAAAATATTGTGTTAAAGATTTAGGTTTACTATTAGATAACACAAGAGTGATTACAAATCAAAAGAGGGAGGATAACATATTTATAAGCCAACATAAAATGTTATGGATTTTCATAAAAAATTTCTAACCATATTTATTTTGAAATATCTAAGGCATTCTAAGGAATTAGTCTAGAGATTTTCTTAAAAATATTTTTTATATGTTTTTTAGGATGTTTCTAGACAATTCTTATACTACCCATAAGGCTTGTCGTAATAGAGACGGTTTCCACGCGTTAAAAGGTTGAACCATGCGTGGTGGCAAATGACATCACCACTACCACCACGCGTGTGTTATTTTTGATTTTGTTTGGTAAAGTTGTTGATCGAACGTTTGGGATGAATAAAATAGCCGTTGGCTACTTGAGTTAATAATAATAAACTTATTAAAAAAAATTATCTATAAATCCCCAATCTTCTCTTATATTTGTTTACATTTTCAAACCATGTTTTTTTTCGTTATCCAATCATTTATAACATTTTCAAAATGGATTCCACCGTTTTCATGTTAACATCATCATCATTTGAAGAAGCTCTGGAGTTTTAAAAAATGCGTAATTGATGCTTGTGAATGAAGGTGAAAGGTCCCGGAGAAGAAAAAGAGGTGTATTACCACGAAACACAATAAATAGTGATCCTTTCGGTGTTCATAATGGTCGCTTACATTTCCAATATGTATGCCGTTTGACGAAACACTACCTTCGTCGAGGAAATAGACAATAAATTGTATTTTATTTTGAATGTAATGTTTTTATTTATTTTGAATGTAACGGTTTCTTTCATTTTTAATATGATGCTCTTATATTTAATAATTTTGTATCTAAAGATAAAAGATGGATTTGGTGTTTGGTTTAGTGGTCCATATTACGACTGTTTGGTGATGAGCTTGGTGAAAGTGTAAAAATTTGATGTGACAGTGACGAGTCTGGTCACCATTAAGCATGGCGGTGATAAGTTTTGGTGTTCATGATTGTCTAGTGACCGCTTACTTTTATGAAAATTCTATTTATGCTGATTTGACGAAACACTACCCTCGTCGAAGAAATAGAAAATAAATTATATTTTATTTTTAATTTAATTTTTTATTTCTTTTTAACTTTTTATGTAATGTTTTTTATATTTAATAATTTTGTTTTTGAAGATAAAAATATGGATTTAGTGGTTGGTTTAGCGCTCCATATTACGATTGTTTGGTAATGAGTTTGGTGAAGGTTTAAAAAATTGACGTGCCGTTGAAATTGCGGTGATGAGTCTGATCACCATTATGTATGGTTTCAAAATGACCACACTGACCGATTCAATCGAAAACCGATTTTTTTAGTTGGGTGAAGCATTATTTTATTTGTTGTGTGTATTATGAGTGACTTGTGTTTTAAGTGTATTTTTAAACGATAAAAAATAGAAAAAAGTGAATGGAAGAGAGAGTAGGTGCCACAATAATTGAAGATAAATTGAAACAAAAAAGTTTTAAAAAGTGAAAATCTGAAGTAATTTATGGGAATTTAAAGAACCTAATGATTTGATTGATGGGAATTTAAAGAAAAAAAAATACATAATACAAAAGTAATTTATGCATTAAACATAGGGAGTGATTTGCACACTCAAAATGATTGAGACACTCATATTTTAAGTATTTGGACATTTGATAAACATAACAAAAAATATCCAAACACTTAAAATATGAGTATACCAATCATTTTTATGAGTGTATAAATCACCTTCCTTAAGCATATGTATCGTATATATTAGTCTACTCTTTTTACAATGCATATGTACTTCGGATATATCCATTGACATGAATTCACGAAACAAACAACGCGTCTCCACATAACCTAACCAAACACACCCCAAGTCTCTAATTTAGAATAATGACAAATTACACCCTCTATTTTAAGCAAAAGTCCCAAATATAACCCATTTATAACCTCTCTCATATAAAAACAGAGAGGGTTTGCTAGGGTTTTGGGTTGGCACCCATCAACAAAACACACACATTCTCTCCCCAAGTACCTTAAACAAATCATCAAAATGGGTGGTGGGAAGAAACGAGAGAGAATTCATAACCCAGAGCCCTTCCTCACCGATGAATCCAACAAATCATTTTCCAAAAAACGAACTAAACCATCCAAACTACATCAGCAGGAACAAAAGGTATTGTTTATTGGATTGCTTATTTGTTTTGCTTAAAAATAAGCACTTTGGGAATTTAATATTTGTGTTTAGCTTATTTTTTCGGCTTATGGAAGACCCAAACACTTCTTAATAAGCCATTTTTTCCTCAAATAAGCAGTTGAGAATAAGAAGTTTGGTGAAAAAATATAGCAATTCTAAGGGGCTGTTTGTTTAAGCTTATATGTGGGCTTATGAGCTTATTTGATTTTGGCATATATAATTCCGGCTTATTTTGAGACTTATGGGCTTATATAAGTTATCATATCATAATAAACTTATATAAGCCCACAAGTCTCAAAATAAGCCTGAAAATTGGGTCTTATGAAATATAAGATGAAACACAAATAAGCTCATAAGCCACATATAAGCTTAAACAAACACCCTAACTCTCTAGGTACTGTAAGATTTAAATGTTGTTAAAAGCGTTGTTTTTTATAAGCGTGGATTTCAGTCTCATATGAAGCTAAATATTTGATAACTGACAAGTAAAAGTTTGATTTCTTAAGAAGCTAAATATATGTTAGAAGCGTTGAGTTTGGTCCGTAAGAAGATAAGTATCGGTGATAAATGTGCGATGTTTATAGCTAAATGTTCCTGATAGCTGTAGAATTAGGTCTCATACAAAGCTTAATATTTGCGAGAAGTTTTATGTTCGTTTTAGATTTTACTTGAAAGTTGATGGAAGGTTGGGCTAACTCAGGAATTCCAAAATTTCATTGTAGAACTCGAAAGGAAAGCTTATATTCGAATAGTTGGATTGTATTTCACTATTAAATTTTTACAACGATAGTGAGAGAGGCCAAAGAATTATTAACTCCAAACTAGAGGCTCTATGACTCTATCAGTATCACACTACATTTTATATGCAATATTCATCTAACAGAATAAATGATGGCGTGTATGATGTATTTCACTTGTCACATGCTTAAGAGCAGACTTAGGTATCTTAAGAAGCTAAATCATATGTAACTTTGGTCTTTGTAAAAGTGGCATACAATTTTTTGAGCTTTCTATGAGTATTGGCTTC
This sequence comes from Chrysanthemum seticuspe, assembly GCA_019973895.1. NCBI lineage: Eukaryota > Viridiplantae > Streptophyta > Magnoliopsida > Asterales > Asteraceae > Chrysanthemum > Chrysanthemum seticuspe. The sequence continues at coordinate 265,867,413 of BPTQ01000007.1, forward strand.
TTTTTTTGTTATGGTTATTTAAGATAGTAAGTTACGAGCAGTTTCAAATTTTGATTTGATACCGGCTCTATTGAAATAATTATCTTTTTTTTTTAATGAAATTCTATAGTGCTAAATACTTTGTGTTTTGCAGCTTATATCAGCCGGCATGAGCTCAAAGATTTTGAAGGAGGCTTTAGCTCAGCAAAAGGAGATTCAGGATGAGGCAGATGCAACAAACCCTGATAACATTAATTTTCCAGAAGAACCTGTTACTCATACTCAAATAGACGATGATGATGATATTGAAAACTTTCCTGGCTTCACTGACACTCATAGTCAGTATGTTGGTGATAAGGTTGGCCTTGCTCTATGTCTTCATCGTGTCGGTTGATTTATTTGATGTTATATGTCATTTTGTTACACTAATGCATAGTGTTTTTCTATTTATTTATCTATACATGATAATATATGAAAGCGATCTAACAGGAAGAAGAAAACATGATTGTATAAAATTCTAAACATATAAGATTGTAGTTGTAGTAATGGCATTGTTTATTTCGAAAATAACACAAGAAGAAATTAATGAAGATGACCAGAAGCTACTAGAAGCATTCTTCTCTCGAGATGCTCGACCAGAACGCACTTTGGCTGATGTCATTGTCGAGAAGATCAAAGCAAAAGATCAAGCATCTTCAGGTTTTTATTTCCATCAAAATTTCTTGATTTTTTAATTATTTTTTACTTCATTATCTTTTTGATTTCATCGATTAAGCTTGGTAGATAGATGTACCTGCAGGACTTCAACCCTCGGAAAAAATGGACGATTCCATGATAAAATATACAAAAGGTGATGTACATGTTTATCAAATGATTTTAAATGATTTATATATCATAGAAATATTAAGTTTATAACGTGGTTGTACAGCGTTGGAGAGATATTTAAGAAATATACATCGGGAAAATTGCCATTGGCCTTCAAAAGCATACCAGCTAAGAAAAACTGGGAGGAATACTTGTACTTAACAGAACCAGATAAATGGTCACCAAATGCAGTGTACCAAGGTGATTCGTGCTAAACCGTCAAGTTATCTCACACAAGCTAGCCACTTGTGAATGGCCAACCGTAAGAAACTTAGAACAGTTCAGACACCAATGCAATGAAGATCGGGAGAGTATAGTGTTTCCCCAGGTCGTTATGTCCCAACGAGCTGTGCGAGAATAGTCAAACGAATAGTGATCGAGAGGATTTGAATAGAAAAAGAGATATGATTGATTATACCTAAAGACAAAGTTTATAAATTACAGGGGCTTAAATGTGTTAGATATTAACTTTTCACATACGCATCAAACCATAACACAAAGTAGCATATAGATGGAATTCTAGAGAGAGAAAGTTAGAGGTTTAGGGAACTTAGTGAGAGAAAGTGAAAGATATTATTATGAGCTCCAACTCTCTACCTTGGAAGGTAGAGAGTATTTATAGTCTTACATAACTCGCCACACTTTGGGCTGTGGATCAGGCATACAGTGGGTAAAGACCCGTCCGTCCTCCACGGTGTTACTTAACTAAATTACTACTTAACTTAGAAGAACTACGACTACGAGCTTTCTAACGATTACATATACTTGAGGTGACCGACTCTTTAATACCGGGAATTTCTAATTCCTAACAATCTCCCCCTAAGGGAGGTCACCTCAATAATGTACCAAAATTACATAGAATACAAATAGATTTTACATTAACACTTGATCTTGTATTCCTGATGTAGTCCTTTGCTCCTAAGCTCGTAGTCATTGATTCTTCACATTGCATGTTTGGTTATTCCAGGTGGAGGTCTTTTACTGATCCACGTGATGATAATTTTGAGCCATCATTTGAGATCATCAGCAATCAACAATCTCTGAGACATCCATTGTGGTGTTGTGACTTTGGGACCGACATGCTCACATTCTGGATCATGATGTCTTCTCATCAGAGTAGCGGAAGCATTTGTTGAATCATGATATTGGCAGCAGCGTAGCAGAAGCATGGAGTGAAAATATCAGAGTCATTGATGCACTAATCATGATTTCTTTGAGTTGAATGTATTAAGTGAGCATGCGGCTATGGATTGACCGCTCCATTCTGATCAGCTGCAAACGTCGGGCGTACCTGCATACAACAGTTAGCAACAAATCGCACGAAAGTGTCTTTGATCACTTTCGTTGAATTGAGGTACACGGCCCATGGTTCCCCGTTGATCAGTACATGTACTGCCTGTGATCAGGTATAATTCCGAAGAATTTCCTTGACAGGGTTTCGCAGCTGTTCTAGCTGTTCTCAAACCGGAACGTCTCAAAGAAGACAACACGGAGTGAGTGAACCAGCAAATTTTAAGTCCACTGATTGATGAAAAGAGATTTGAAAAACAATCGTGTATTGCTCAATAGAAATTGTTTTTGCAATACAACGAAG
>BPTQ01000007.1:265869859-265890981 GCA_019973895.1 Chrysanthemum seticuspe
AAGATTCACACCCCCCCTTTAAGACCGCTTAAACTAGTATTTACATGGGAAAATCAGGGGAAAAGGGGGTTTTACCGGTTTAAAATTTTTTTTTTAATCACCTTCATGATACATGATTTGTGTTGTTTACCATTAGTCAGGTGGTACAGATTGGGTGTATTCCTAACCGATTAGGTCCTCTTTTGCCGAGAACCATTTCTATAGAGTTTAGGCAACTGCCGAACGTTAAACGGGTTTTAACATACCATAAGTCGAGTGGTATAGGAATTTTCACTTCTCAACCGATCGGGCGTTCAAATACCTCAATATTATCTTTGGTGAGCTGATTACCAATTATGGTTTTTCCACTGCCTTTACCACAAGCCATAAACTTGCGGGCTAGCCAACTCTTCACTTTTAAGGATATGGTGAGCTGAATACCATACAATTTTGGGCAAATTGCAAGCCGTCAACGGATTTGAGATATCTTTACCAAGAGCCGTTTTCTCCTGGATTAGCCAATCCTTATGTGGGTTAGACATGGTGGACTGATTACCATTTGTTGTGTTTAGTACATAGTACTTCCACTAATTTTTTTTTTAAAATTTGGCCATTTTGGGGGAAAAGGGGACTAAAAGGGTACATTTATGATCAAATTCGCCAGAATTTCCCCCCCACACTTAGAAATGAATATTGTCCTCAATATTCAAAGTACCGGCTGTTATGCCGAAACTTAGAACGTAAAAAGATAACATCACTAGCTAAGTGTAGAAACACAACAATTATTCTCTTTTTTAATATTTACAATTTTCATTCATTTTTTAGATCTATATACAACATGTGGGGCATCTCCCCCACACTAGGGTGGTACACACGGGTGAAAACCCATGTTTAACTACTGTTTTTGATTACCGAGTCGCTAGCTTGACTCGACCCCGAATTAATTTGTTCATGGGGAAGTAAGTGGAAGAAACAATCTCCATCGGACTTTCATTCAAGATGTTTGAATAAACATTGAAGTACGTGAAAGTTCCACACCGATGAGATACAGACAGAACCGGCTCACAAATGATAAATGAAAATGCCGGGATCAAAAATAGTGTCCTCATTCCTGAAGGAGAAAAGGGAACGAGAAACCACACCATTTGTGAAAAATGGAATAAAGATGTGCATCACAATGCAATCCCATTCTTCATTAGTGAGGAGCAAATCACCATTTGTTAGATTTTTAAGCTTAGACTTGAAGCTTGTATGGTGATTGGCAACAAAATTTCCGGGAGGGAGAGTTGGAAACGGTTCTTCCATCAACAAATTTTCAAGAAAGAGGATGTCTCCCTCCGAATCATAGTAAGTATTGTCAATTCCTGTGGGGATTGACTCATCACTAAGAAAAGCGTCGACCTCCTTCCAAAAGTTGTCATCTTCCTCATCCGGAGTGAGAGAAGGAATGGAAGAGTCGGAAATGGGACAAGAAATGAGTGGATGATCATTATATAGGAGATTTCTAGTTTCTCCAAGATCGGCCTCGAAATCAAAGAGATCATCGTCACTTTCTGATGAAAGTGGACTGATGTGAGTGAGTTCATCGGTGAACTCCTCAAGAAGAGGATCAGACTGTGGAAGTGATGCCTCAACATACTCAATGTCTCCATAAGAAGCACAATCGTCGCTAAGATCGGAGAAGGTATCAAAATGATCTTTTGAACACTCAAGAGGGAAAGGGATATCACACATATGGTCAAAAGTTCCCTGTGACTTTCTCGGGATTGGGACAAGGTTCTCAACACTAGACTTTATGAATTCGTCTGATTCCTTTTCAGGAACAGTGTCAAGATGCTCATCCCCCATGTTCAGAGAGTGAGTGGGAATATCAGGTGTGATAACAACAGACTGAGGGAGTTTAGAAGGACTAGCATACATATGTTTTATACTTTCCATTTGTTCTTCTGCTAGTAATTCCATCATAGTCTTTTCTCCCTGATTTTTCATGGAAGGAATTTCAACTGATGAACTTGATGAATCTGTACAAAGTTGACTAATATCAAGGGTAACTTCATCATCATCGTCATCAGGAATGAAACGGAATCGAGAGCTAGATTTGGCTGCTTTTTCTTTTGCAATTGATTCCCTAATAGATTTTTCAAAGGCAATCTGGGAATCTTATTTAGCAGTCCGTTCTTCAGCTAACAAAACTTCCATGGATTTCTGATTTGGATTATCTTAGGGATGTTTACATTCCTTCAAATCTTTCACTAAATCCAAAAGATCAAGGAGAAGATTTTGAGGAAGTGGCTCAGGCTGAGGTAGTGTCTGATTCACTTGGTATTGTGGAGGTTGGTTATGATACGAAGAGTCGTAATTGTTACAAGGAAATGGATTCCTCGTTTGACAATCAGAGCTAGAGTGAGGAACTCCACAATACTCACAACAGTAAAACTGATGTGGCTGTGAGTTATATGTGTGGTAGTCATAATTGTTATCAGGAACCTGCTCATAGACAAGCGTGTTTCCCGATTGACAATCAGAACTGGAGTGTGAACCACCACAGTACTCACAACAGTAAAACTGCTGAGTCTCACAGTGTGGTAGCTGATGGAATAAATCAGTTGTGTTATGGTAGGAATAGGGATCCTGGTTATAGACAGACCCGTTTCCTGATTCCACCATGCTACAACTGGGGCAATTGCCACCATTATAAGGACCACCACACCATTGACATCCAAGAGGGAGATGATAAGACATAGAAAGAATAAAATGTTTGCAGAGGGTAAGAAATGAAGAATCAAAAGGGTAAGAGGGTAAAGAGGAATATTTTTGGTATTTTTAAAAAACATGATGTAGAAACAAAGAATGAAAATCTTTTTGGGTTTTTGATTTTTTATAAGAAAATATAAACACATACAGATGATATGAACAAGGAGTGAATATTCAAATCAATAATCTGCTAAACGTAAGACTATTAGCACTGCTCCCCGGCAGCGGCGCCAAAATTTGATTGGTGCCAAACCGTCAAGTTTTCTCACTCAAGCCGGCCACTTGTGAATGGCCGACCGTAAAAAACTTAAAACAGCTTAAGCACAAACGCAATGAAGATCAGGAGAGTATAGTGTTTCCCCAGGTCGTTAAGTCCCAACGAGCTGTGCGAGAATAGCCAAACGTGTAGTGATCGAGAGATTTGAACGGGAAAAGAGATTTGAATATGATTATAACTAAGGAAAAGCCCATAAACTACAGGGGGCCTAAATGCAAATTAAAGAAAATTAAAAAGATAAAAAAATATTAAATAAACGCTATCACTATATTTAAAATGATGTTTTTGTTTTTATGTTTTTATAAAACTGAAATTAAAAACTACGTAACGTACAAATAAAAATGTGAAACTTACACAATATTAATCCTAAAAATATGGAAATGATATTTTTACAAACCTAATGATAAAAGAAAATTTTAAGAAAAAGAAAATTATTTTTATAACTAATTATCTAATTATTATTAATTAAAAACTATTTCTAACTATTTAATAATAGCCTAAATTACAAGAAAATAGGAAATAAAGCTAGAAAAATAAAATTATGACTTAGAAAAATCTAAAATAACAAAATAGAATTTTCAAAACTATTTTTATATTTTTCTGATTATTTTTGAATTTTCTAGGAATTAAAAACTATTAAAAACTAATTAAATTATCTAAAAATACAAATTTAACTAAGAAAAATCTAGAAAAATATTTTTTTGACTTTTTATATTTATCTTAACTTAATGAAAATGAAAAATTATTTTTTTGAAACTTTTCTTAATTTTTTGTATTAAATGCTATTTAAAAATGCTTAAAAACTAATTTAAATTAAGAAAAATAGCAAACAGGACAGGAAAAATATAAACATTTCAGGAAAAGTCTAAAATATTATAGAGAATCTATGAAAAATAGAAAAACAAGTGGTTGTGTACAAGAATATGAGGCTGCAATGGAATGTGCTTAAAAATAAGCATTTTGGATATGCAAATGAGAACCAACAGCCACCAACTGATTACACAAGCCAAAATATGCTAAAAGTATCAAAATGCAACAGGTCTCAACTGCTTTTAACCTCTGGATTGGCAAATTGCACAGATTTGGCTTATTTGATTTTAGTGCTAAAACAGGTTTAGGGTGCCTACTTTGAGCTTAAGAATAAGTTAACCAATAAGCCAAATACCAAAACCAAAAGTTGGAACTAGTAGGAGACCTGGCTAATAACCTCTAAACCAAAAAACAGACCTGGAAGAGCTCTGATAAGCTTGGTGCAATGGCTGCAAGAAGCTGAGAAAACTCAGCTCTGACTGAGCTTATGAACAGGGCACTTAAGCCCTGTTTGACAAGCTCATTTGGAGCTTAAGAAAAATTGCTAAAAATCTATAAAATTCCTAATAAGAAACTAGACCAACTTAACTTCTAAAACCCAGAGTTTCATTTGATTTGGTTCAGAAATGAGCCCAAGAAAAATCACTCCAGTTGGGCACAAAATGAGATTTTCAAATTTTGAGTTTTTAGACAGTTATTGAAATTTGACCAAAATGAATTTTGATCTTGATTTGTGGATTGAAGATGATATATTATGATGAAATAAAAGTGAAGCAAGCTAGTTCTATGAATTTTGAACACAAAATAAGCTTTTGGCTTTTGAAAATTATAACAGTTAGACAGTTAAGACATTTGAGGAAGGATTTTGACTTTTGAGCTTTTGCATGCACAAGTTATGACTAGAATGAGTTCAATAGGACTACTAAAGCTTGAAACAGCAAGAAACTACCACTGCATAATCCTAAATCACAGACAAACCATTAAATCCAAACACACCTATTATCAACTGTGTTGCAAATTTAAATGAGCTAATCTCTAATCCAACTTGTTCAAATGATCAAACTGAGTTTATAAAACCTAAATACAACTATATAAACAAATAAAAACCAATAAAGGCCACAAGAACAGATACAAGCACAAAATGCAAAATAGAACTAAAAAGGAAAATGAGACAAACAATACTCACAAGAGGTCCAGCCTGTTAACCAGCCTAAACCAAACCCAAAATCACTATCCTAATCCATTTCCAACCCATTCCCTCCTCTGCATCAACCCCTTATCCATTTCCATAAATGCTTGAACCAATGTCTCACCAAAATTGACTTTTGTTGACCAGGAATGAAAGCTGCTTGAAACTGATACATAAGCTTACCAAAAGCTTTAAATGACTTAAATAAACTTATTGGATTTTAAAAATAAGCTATTAAAGGTTTAGACATAAGAATTTGAAAATGGATTTTGCAACAGTAAGCCTGAAATTGTGAAACTGAAGTGAAACCTTAAATTAGTACTTGAAATGAGTTTACAATGATTAAGTGACTTATGTTTATTACATTGAAGCTTAAAATTACATCTTAAAACATTAACTTAGATAATTTTATGAAATACGACATACAAGAAAAAATAAAACTAAACTACTGCCTGTCTTCTCCTTCTTCTTCTCTCTTTTATACCCAAAAGGGCTTGCCACGTGTTTCTGAGCACATCCCACCTCATTTGAGAGCCAATGGGAGAGTAGAAGTCATTTTGGCCACTTTTCCAATTTTGGCGGGAAAGGGGTTTTTTTGACCTCTGTTGACTTTTAGACTGCAACTAGGGGGGGTGAGAGGTGTGATGATTATGTGGGTGAGAGGTAAGGTGATAAGGTGAGGTGATGGTGTTGGGAGAAGGAATTGCAGGCAACAGGCAAGTGGAGGGGAAGAGATAAAGTGGGCGGCAAAGGCTGTGTTTGACTTGGTTTGACCTGGCAGTCCAAAACAGGGAAGGGGGGTCAAAATGTGTATAAAGGCAGGGGTCTAAATGTTCAAAGGTCCAATGGTATTAGTTTAATATTGATAAGGACCATTTTGTAATTTCAGATTCTAGAAGGACCATTTCTGTCATTTTCCAAAGTTCACACAAGGGATCAAAATTGACAAGCTTCCATAGTACAAGGACTAGTTTTGACATTTTCAATTTTCCAGGGACCAAACTTGACATTTTATGAAAGTTCAGGGACCTTTTCTGCCACTTAACAAAAGATTTATTCAAGGACCATTTTTGACAATTTAGAATATTTCAGGGACCTTGAATAACATTTTTCTTTATTTTGTTTTACCAGGGACTGTTTTTGACAACTTTTGAAACTTGGGGGACTAAAACTGCCAATTATGCAAACTTGATACGTTTTTCACCAGATTTTGATATTTTTGCATTTAAAACACATAAAACACTTATTTGTGATATTTTTATCATTTTGATGCATTTCAGAGTGTTTTCAGATGTTTTTGCAGTTTAAATGGTACTAAAATGATGAGTATTTAGACACTCATCAGTTGTGATGAATGCATTGAGTATTTCTCTATCTTGACACCTTGTGTTCTTGGTTATGAAGTCATACCCCGTAAATGTCATTCCGCTGCGCCGTTTTTGGGGTGTGACACAAACTTGCTTACCAGGCAAAGTGTGACAGTTTCTATCCCTTATGGGCTTGTCTTGGGCGCGTTTCAAGTATATGGTCTCTAGCTATTTAGGCAAGAACTCTCATACACTTTTAATGAGAGAGATGGAAGTCTATTGTACACTAACTCATATGGAGACTTTTCTAGAAGCATAAGAAAAGAGTAGCCAAAAATATCATAAGCGAAGTTGTCGTCAAAGTTCTCGGTTTCCATTGAAATCTGTGGTTAACCTCAGTAGCTGTCAATAAAGAGTAGCCAAGAATATCATAAGTGAAGTTTAAGATGGTGATTTTGGTGGTGTATTGGTAAGGCAGTCGATATGGAAAAATATAAAACATAGGTTGTATTTATAGCAAAAAAACTAAAAAGTAGATATTGATGATGGATTTGAAGTTCCAATGTTTTATTTGATAGTTAAACAAGTGTCTTCTCAATGTTTCCCTCTCACATTCAACCATTATGTTGTCAAATGAGCTGGCTGACCGTATTGCTGAAACACTTGTTTGGAAACCGTTGGGTGTAAACGGGGTCCCATTTTGAAATTTCGTGATCCTTATTTCACAACTGGATCGCAAGACCTTCGCCATTGTTCTGGTCGAAAACCTGTGCGCAGGAAAACAAATGAGACCGATGTCATCATGATGATAATAGTGGAGGTGCAGATGGTGCGACTTCCGGTAAGAATGAAGGTGTGTGCGGGGAGATATGGCCGAATATGTGAGGTTCAAGGTTTAGTAGGCTATTATTAAAATGTTAAATAAGTTAGAAATAGCTGGGCAAAATTTGCAAAACATGATTATGTATCCTAGTTTTAGTAACGTACCATAAAATAAAGTCAAGTTGGAAACAATTATCATCTTAGGTAATAGAAATGCAAATATATTTGTAATCTAATACGTAGTATTATTATTTGATTGAGAAGCTCTCACACAACATAAGTCGTAACCATCTCTTTATTTAACACAAATATATTAGTAGTCTTATGAAAAGCATTTTTAAAAATTAAAAAATGAAAGTACATATATTTTAGATTTCAAAATTAGTTATTCTAATATTATTTTGTCCATGTATGCTATTATCTTAGATATTTACTATGCTACTGCTACTTATGTAATAAGTTATAATTATGCTTCTTCGTTTTATATCACTTAGATGAGAACATTACTTCTAAGCGACAAAATAAATATTTGGCTCTTGTCCTAACTTACCAACTAAAAGTTTAGTCGCTGACATAGAGTTGTTTGACTAGCTTCAAGAGGGAAAATTTAGTAAAATCTATTACTAGCTAGATTGATTAGTGTAATAGATTATACTGTAGTTCTTTACTTCAGGAGTTTCTCCTAGGTCTTTTAGCTAAGTAACTCTAATGCAAGTCATTTAGAAATAAAAGGTTATGATCATATCAAACACATATATGTTTGTTAAGTTATTGTTTGACCAAATCGCCTTCTAAAAAACCAAAAAATGAAATCCGTGAATTATGCAATATATAAAACAAAAGCAAAAAAGGTTGAACACAATGACTAAAACACATAGATGATCAGTCGGGCATCATCATCTAACAGTCCGAATTGATGTCTAACTTTGCTGTAATAGTAATAGTAAAATAGAGAAATCGCAAGCTTTTACAAATGCAGTACTCTAGGGATGCGGCAAGGAAGGGATAGGAAAGTCCTTGGGCAACTCAGGAATTGTTGGCTTGGGCAGGTCATGCGTTTCAGGAATCTTTGGTACTTCTGGTTTTGGTAGAGTTGGTAGCTCTGGTTTAGTAATCTCTGGAACTGTTACCTTAGGAGCCTCAGGTACCGCGGGCTTGGGGATCTCAGGAATAGTGGGCTTTGGAATCTCGGGAATTGTGGGCTTTGGAACCTCGGGAAGTGTGGGCTTTGGAAGCTCAGGAACTTCAGGTTTAGGAACCACAGGGACCTCGGTCTTTGGAACCTCAGGAAGTGTGGGTTTCGTAATCTCAGGAAGTGTGGGCTTTGGAACCTCAGGAACTTCAGGTTTAGGAACCACAGGGACCTCGGGCTTTGGTACCTCAGGAAGTGTGGGTTTCGTAATCTCAGGAATTGTGGGCTTTGGAACCTCAGGAACTTCAGGTTTAGGAATCACAGGGACCTCAGGTTTTGGAACCTCGGGAAGTGTGGGTTTTGGAAGCACTGGTACTTCCGGCTTTGGAACCTCAGGAAGTGTGGGCTTCGGAAACTCTGGTATTTCGGGCTTTGGAATCTCGGGGAGTGTGGGCTTTGGGACCTCTGGTACTTCGGGCTTTGGAATCACAGGAACCTGAGGCTTTGGAATATCAGGAAGGGTGGGCTTTGGAATATCGGGTGTATCCAAGAGTTTACGCGCATCAACCACAAGTTTCCCACCATTGATGGTTGCTAGAGTGATGGCCACTAGCATCACCAAGAACAAATTGAGTCTGCAATGTGCCATTGAATCTTGCAAGGGTACGCAGCGATTTTATATGCTAAAATTAGAAGCTAACAAAGTGGTTTGAGCTGTGTTGAGAATGCATGTGTTGATTTAGATTTATATAGAAGACATGAGATATGGAAATAGTTATAAGTAGATAAGTTGGTGGGAATTATAGGCGTATTGGGGAGATTAGATCAACTACATACTAGGAGTTATTGACTTGTATTCTTGACTTCTTGTCTTTATGAGAATTTAGGGATGAAACTTGGCAAACTGCCACGAAATGATCATTAAAAATAAATCATATTCTCTTATTTATTTAATAATTGACTAGTCTTAATTAGTAGCAGTACGGTATCTATGTCATTATATTATAGTAATGATTATGCTATTTTTAGTGCTTTAATTGGATGACTATTCAAAGGTCTAAAGACGTACAAAAAGAAATCATATATCATCAATTTAGTTTGGGTGAGTATCGTATTTGAAGGTGTGCGAAGTGGCTACCGCTAAAGGCCTCAAATTTAGAAGGCATCTAAATTTACCTCAAATATTATTAAAATAGTACAAATATACAAGTAGGTTTCTCCAAAATGTTATATAAAGATAATAAATAGTTGGATTTTGTATATTTATTTACCATTAATTAGGAGAAAAAGTTACTTCTGCACTTTTGAAATGCTCAAATACTAGCGTTATGATCATGGCCGTTTTCGAGATTTCAAAGACCGTCAAAGAGAAAACAACATAATAAATATGATCGTTGAAAACTCCCATCACGTTCCTAGTATCTCTAATACTCCATTTTTTCATTGGTTATTTCATTTATTCTTTTCACTCATGGATTAATTTTTTTGTTTTTCGTTGAGTTTGTAAACTTAGCCGGATTTGAAATTACTATATGAAAAGGCATTACAACCTTAGAAGGTGTAACACAACTTTCTTTATCATCAAAGCTAATTTTTTTGTTAATTAATTGAATATGTTTTGTTAAATTTTCATAACGTCTACTGTTATTTAGTTGAATATATAACTGAAGTATGTTGCGCATTGTGACAACTCGTATTTTCAGGTCACTTTACAAACTTTAAAAGTTTCATTATTTCATCATTTATCGTAAACTACGTTTACGAGTATCAAATTCGCGTAACCTTAATGGTTTAGTTGCGAATTCATGAACATTTCATCAAGGACATTTCATATAGACTAGATTTAGTCTACATATCATCAATAACATCATTTCATATCGGTTCATGCATGGTTTTTTGCATTTATTCATTAAACGTTTATTTTCATATTAAATAAACGCTATCGCGTAATTAATTATTTTGAACATTTGATCTGACACTTTCAAAAATATTCCTAATATATTTTTATACTCATTTTAAGACTATAAAAATTATATTATTAATTTATCCGATGTTTTCAATTTATTTCGTATATAAATTGTTATGTTTATATAATTATGACGGTTTTCTTAAAAACTACACGATAATTATTATTTCACTCAACTCATGTAAGAAATGTATTTTTATGATTTTTATGACCTCAATATATTTTATCTTGACCCCGTTAAAAGTTATTTTTATCTAACGCTACCCTAAATATTCAAATGTGACTACAACTTATTATTTAACTTCAAGTAACTTGCACTTATTACACTTATACTTAAATAAAAAAAAATACATATACTTGAATGACAAACCTCCCTTGTCGACAAGGGAGGGTGAGTCATTGAGTTAATCTTGCAAATATCTCAAGTTTATTGTATTATATTCATTTACAACTCATCCACTTCTTCATTTTCACTAAGTAAAGGAAAATTCTCTTTTGCTCTTTCCTCTCCAAAACCGGCAACCATGGAGACCAAGAAAGGATCATCAAATATTTTACAAGACAAGATTTATTACACACTAGTATCACTCTTTGTATAGGTTTTGGAATAAAAACCTAGGGTGATTAGAAAAAATCCTTTGTTCTCATAAACCTCATCAATTACTAGTAAGCATTTCATACATATCATTATTTTCCATATTCATTTCTATGTTCATTTTTATTATGCACAAGTAAAACATGCAAGTTATGTGATGTTTATACCACTTTTTAAGGTTTTTAAGTGTTATATATATATAATCCATCCTATAATTACTCCTTGTTATATATTATTTTTGGTGATGTCTAGGAACCCATGACACCCTAAGAAGGTGTATGGTAGGATTAGAATAGCTTCGGAGTTGTTTTGAATGGGTTAGAATAGGTTTGGCGCGAGAAAAACTCATTTCGACAAGTTTAATAAAGGGTCTGTCCTTATTTTGAAAATCTGGAAAATCCGACAGTAAGCAAAATATTTTGGGCTAGATATTTGGAAAATATACTTTAAAACGAAAACGTGGCCGCTTGAACGGATTAAAACGGAGCTATAACGAAGAAGATATGAAATTTTCAAGTTTGACGACGAAAACTAATTGTTTCAGAAAATTCAGCATGTATTCTCTACTTTTTACGAGTCAAAAATGTGGCTTAGGCGTTATAAATTGTGTCGACTTATCAAAAATATATTAGTATATGTTATCACGATTCCGTGGATATGAAAAAACGTAGAAAACGGACTTTTAACGACAAAGATATTCACATTTTTAAAAAGTTGCCGTAACTTTATTCTATTAGCAAAATTAACATATTTTCTATTAAACACATACTACGGCCACCAAGGACCATGTTGAGGGTCGTTTTTAACAATGACAGAATACTTTTTATAAAATGATGTCTTCTAATTAGCTTTTCGAGGTCGTTTAGTCACTTTCATGAATTCTTCAAATGACATTATTTTACGACGAAAAGTTATAATTTCATAATGAATCATTAAATGATTATCGTATGATATCATTTCAACGTAAATGCTTGAAAAGTAATTATTAAATTGTCGAGACATTGTAAGAATTATTTTTCGATGAAAAGCATTATTTTCAAAAATTCATAAGTGGTATAGATATCATACGAATTGCATGCATAACATTACATCATAACTTATTATGTATTATATCATTCATAATAGGTCAAGTTTAGTGATTCACGCTACATTTCGGTGTACTCACTTTTGTCATCGCATCATTGTACCAAGTGAGTTTCCATAGCCCCATTTTCAATTGTTTTAATGCTTTTATTAAACTCTTTGGGGGAGATACATGCTCAACAACTTTTATGACATTCATGACTATTTGCAAACTATATGTTTATCTGAACTGAATGTTTAGTCGTACGAAGTAACAGTTTTGCCATGCTTAATTGTCGTGGTATAATCATTGGACTAATTGTCGTGGTATAATCATTGGGCTAATTGTCGTGGTATAATCATTGGACTAATTGTCGTGGTATAATCATTGGGCTAATTGTCGTGGTATAATCATTGGACTAATTGTCGTGGTATAATCATTGAACTAATGGCCCTGGAATGATTTGAAATTATGCCAATTATGTGTTATATCAAGTAACTATTGATACATTAAGTTATGCACTAATATGTGAATTCATTTGACATCATGCGCTTGATCATAAACTATACACATTTCGGAAGTGGGTTGTGAACACACAGGTTGCAAGTTTTGTATGGGCGGAACTTGGAACTGAGTGGATTTACAATGCCTTTGCTGCATAAACGATTTTGAAAGACTTTACATTTCAACACAAACTCTATGAACTCACTCAACCTTTGTGTTGACTCTTTTAGCATGTTTTATCTCAGGTATCTAAGGTATTCACTTCATGGCATGCATGTGGACTTATCATAGAGTCGTGGTGACGACGCGTTTTACTTGGGTTTTATATACTTTAAAACATCGTTTGAATTGTAACAAATTTATTTCCGCACAAGTTGATTTTCATTTGGGACCTATACTTTGTAAACTCTGATTATTTTATTAAATCAAACGATGTGTTTTCCAAACGACACTTTAGGTCGTTCAATATAACTGTGATTGTGATGCTATGATAGTCAACCCCCAGGTATTCCATTCCGCTGCAAAACAGGTAATTTGGGGGTGTGACAGATTGGCATCAGAGCTTCGGTTATAGAGAACTAGGTTGCATCATTGACCCTAGACTATAACTACATCATCATAGCATCTCATCATTTCATCATAAGTGCATATTCACTTTACATGCGGTTTATACGTACATTTTTCGAGTTGTTTACTTTCATTTCAAAACGATTGTCACATAGATGCCCTCAGATATCTATTCCATTATCCTTCCTTTAGACTCCAATGTGGAGAATGCCTTGTCATTCCCTATCACAATTTTTACATCAGTTGATTCATTACCGATAACGTCGAATGCCGAGACGAAACCTTTAAGGAGGGTGAAGTCACTTTCACTCCTTTGTTTCACCACTAACATGTCGAGTTACACGTTATTCACACATTAAGTCACTAGACTATCATACATTTGAAGCACTTACGACACCTCATAACCCATCTTTTGGGAACCCGTCGATTATTTTGAAAAGTAACCTCGAACTTATCACCTCACATCACATTTCTGTAGAGCGCTTATTCTTAACATAGGACTTTGCTACGTCTCACCTTTCCTCTTATTTTGAAGAGTTATGGCACCGAAGAAAGCTGCACCAGAAATGACACCAGCTGCTATCCAAAGGTATATAGAGGATAGTATAGCCGAGGCACTAAGGAAAGAACGAGCAACGGTAGTTGCTGCTGCTGAGGCCACGGCTGCTGCTGAAGCTGCTAGACTTGCTACTGCTACAGGAGCTGAAGGAGGATCTGGAGTTCGAAATTGTACATACAAGGACTTTAAGAACTGTGATCCTACAAAGTTCAAAGGCACAGAAGGAGCCACTGCTATGGTTCGATGGTTTGAGAAGATGGAGTCTGTGTTTCTTTTATGCAATTGCCCAGATGACTACAAGGTGAAGTTCGCCACTGGTACACTCTTAGATGGCGCAATGTCATGGTGGAATTCGTATGCGCAACCTATTGGTATCGAAAATGCTTACAAGCTCACGTGGGATCAATTCAAGAGGTTGTTGACAAAGAAGTATTGTCCACGCACGGAGGTGAAGAAATTAGAAACGAAATTCTATGAGCTAGTGACTATTGGTTATGACATCGAGACCTACATCAGGAGGTTTCAAGAATTGGCTGCACTATGTCCATCAATGGTTTCGGATAATGAGATACTACTGGAAAATTTCATTGGAGGACTTCCACAATGTATTCAAGGAGATGTAACTTCTTCCGATCCACAAACAATTGAAGAAACTATCAGGATAACTCAAAAACTCATGGCTCAAGTTATGAAGGGGGAAAACATTATCAACAATAACCGCAACAACAACAACAACAACAACCAAATTAACAACAACAAAAGGAAATGGGAAAATGACCAAGGAGGTTATAATAACGACAACCAAAACCGTAACACTAATCATCATCAACAACAGAATAGAGGACAAGAAACCGCAATGGTTTATGTTGTTGCATCGATAGAAGGCAGAGGTTATGCTGGAAATTACCCACTATGTAATCGATGTAAGTATCATCACTCGGGTCTTTGCCCTGTTAAGTGCTACAAGTATCAAAAACTGGGACACCTTGCCAGGAATTGTAGAGGTAAGGCCATAGATACATGTTACGGATGCGGGGAGCAAGGACGCTATCGGAATCAATGTCCTCAAAACCAAGGTCAACAAGTTGTAGGTGCACATGGGAAACATACATAATAGAAGGAGGAGAAGCTCGCCATGGTCTCAACAACGCGGAAGACTGAAGAAGTTCGGAAACTAACAGTCTTAATTTTCCTTATGTACTATGTCGTACTAAGTTTATGTCTTCCATCGTATTCGAATCTTATGACTTAAGATGTACTACTTTTTGATAAACCACTCATTGTAAAATATTCTCATTTAGCGTACTTTCTTTTCCTTCTGATTCGTTATCACTTACAAGGTTTAGATCTCTGTAAACATCGAGAGTTATAACAACTAAACCGAACGTCACATTATCGTTCCTTAATTATACATAGCCTAGCTAACTATGTCTAATTCTGGAGGGATATCGTTCCTTAATTATACATAGCCTAGCTAACTATGTCTAATTCTGGAGGGATCATGTTATGTTGGGAGCAGTTATTTATAAGTCTTAATGCAAGCAGGGTTTTCACATACTCATAAAACTCAAATTGTTACTCATGGGAGACTCATCCACTATTTTCTTTACTATGATGTTTTGTACGCTCTAAATCATCGATAACATAACGACATCTCTTCATGTCTTCTTTCCTCGATATTCATCAAACTCAAAAATTCGATAGACTAACACGAACTGAATTCAGGGACTGAATTCCTTTTTGGTTGGGCGAATGTGACAACTCGTATTTTCAGGTCATTTTATAAACTTTAAAAGTTTCACTATTTCATCATTTATCGTAAACTACGTTTACGAGTATCAAATTCGCGTAACCTTAATGGTTTAGCTGCGAATTCATGAACATTTCATCAAAGACATTTCATATAGACTAGATTTAGTCTACATATCATCAATAACATCATTTCATATCGGTTCGTGCATGGTTTTGCATTTATTCATTAAACGTTTATTTTCATATTAAATAAACGCTATCGCGTAATTAATTATTTTGAACATTTGATCTGACTCTTTCAAAAATATTCCTAATATATTTTTATACTCATTTTAAGACTATAAAAATTATATTATTAATTTACCCGATGTTTTCAATTTATTTCGTATATAAATTGTTATGTTTATATAATTACGACGGTTTTCTTAAAAACTACACGATAATTATTATTTCACTCAACTCATGTAAGAAATGTATTTTTATGATTTTTATGACCTCAATATATTTTATCTTGACCCGTTAAAAGTTATTTTTATCTAACGCTACCCTAAATATTCAAATGTGACTACAACTTATCATTTAACTTCAAGTAACTTGCACTTATTACACTTATACTTATATAAAAAAAATACATATACTTGAATGACAAACCTCCCTTGTCGACAAGGGAGGGTGAGTCATTGAGTTAATCTTGCAAATATCTCAAGTTTATTGTATTATACTCATTTACAACTCATCCACTTCTTCATTTTCACTAAGTAAAGAAAAATTCTCTCTTGCTCTTTCCTCTCCAAAACCGGCAACCATGGAGACCAAGAAAGGATCATCAAATATTTTACAAGACAAGATTTATTACACACTAGTATCACTCTTTGTATAGGTTTTGGAATAAAAACCTAGGGTGATTAGGAAAAATCCTTTGTTCTCATAAACCTCATCAATTACTAGTAAGCATTTCATACATATCATTATTTTCCATATTCATTTCTATGTTCATTTTTATTATGCACAAGTAAAACATGCAAGTTATGTGATGTTTATACCACTTTTTAAGGTTTTTTAGTGTTATATATATATAATCCATCCTATAATTACTCCTTGTTATATATTATTTTTGGTGATGTCTAGGAACCCATGACACCCTAAGAAGGTGTATGGTAGGATTTGAATAGCTTCGGAGTTGTTTTGAATGGGTTAGAATAGGTTTGGCGCGAGAAAAACTCATTTCGACAAGTTTAATAAAGGGTCTGTCCTTATTTTGAAAATCTGGAAAATCCGACAGTAAGCAAAATATTTTGGGCTAGATATTTGGAAAATATACTTTAAAACGAAAATGTGGCCGCTTGAACGGATTAAAACGGAGCTATAACGAAGAAGATATGAAATTTTCAAGTTTGACGACGAAAACTAATTGTTTCAGAAAATTCAGCATGTATTCTCTACTTTTTACGAGTCAAAAATGAGGCTTAGGCGTTATAAATTGTGTCGACTTATCAAAAATATATTAGTATATGTTATCACGATTCCGTGGATATAAAAAAACGTAGAAAACGGACTTTTAACGACAAAGCTATTCACATTTTTAAAAAGTTGCCGTAACTTTATTCTATTAGCAAAATTAACATATTTTCTATTAAACACATACTACGGCCACCAAGGACCATGTTGAGGGTCGTTTTTAACAATGACGGAGTACTTTTTATAAAATGATGTCTTCTAATAAAAGTAAGTTCGCCTAGCCTATTTTCCAAAATGTCCAACCGTTCATCAAGCGGAGTTGTAACGAATGAAATATAGTCACTTAAACATTGCCGAAAACCACCCTTAAACTATATTTTGGCTACAAGTACCATACTTTACCTATATTTTTCTCTATGATCGAGACCTCTGGGATGGAAACTTAAACACTAAAACTTTGAGATAATGATATGAGCTTCCCAAAAAACGTTGAGTTCGTTTCTTAACACTCGACGTACACCATTTTTCGACTAGCTTTTCGAGGTCGTTTAGTCACTTTCATGAATTCTTCAAATGACATTATTTTACGACGAAAAGTTATAATTTCATAATGAATCATTAAATGATTATCGTATGATATCATTTCAACGTAAATGCTTGAAAAGTAATTATTAAATTGTCGAGACATTGTAAGAATTATTTTTCGATGAAAAGCATTATTTTCAAAAATTCATAAGTGGTATAGATATCATACGAATTGCATGCATAACATTACATCATGACTTATTATGTATTATATCATTCATAATAGGTCAAGTTTAGTGATTCACGCTACATTTCGGTGTACTCACTTTTGTCATCGCATCATTGTACCAAGTGAGTTTCCATAGCCCCATTTTCAATTGTTTTAATGCTTTTATTAAACTCTTTGGGGGAGATACATGCTCAACAACTTTTATGACATTCATGACTATTTGCAAACTATATGTTTATCTGAACTGAATGTTTAGTCGTACGAAGTAACAGTTTTGCCATGCTTAATTGTCGTGGTATAATCATTGGACTAATTGTCGTGGTATAATCATTGGGCTAATTGTCGTGGTATAATCATTGGACTAATTGTCGTGGTATAATCATTGGGCTAATTGTCGTGGTATAATCATTGGACTAATTGTCGTGGTATAATCATTGAACTAATGGCCCTGGAATGATTTGAAATTATGCCAATTATGTGTTATATCAAGTAACTATTGATACATTAAGTTATGCACTAATATGTGAATTCATTTGACATCATGCGCTTGATCATAAACTATACACATTTCGGAAGTGGGTTGTGAACACACAGGTTGCAAGTTTTGTATGGGCGGAACTTGGAACTGAGTGGATTTACAATGCCTTTGCTGCATAAACGATTTTGAAAGACTTTACATTTCAACACAAACTCTATGAACTCACTCAACCTTTGTGTTGACTCTTTTAGCATGTTTTATCTCAGGTATCTAAGGTATTCACTTCATGGCATGCATGTGGACTTATCATAGAGTCGTGGTGACGACGCGTTTTACTTGGGTTTTATATACTTTAAAACATCGTTTGAATTGTAACAAATTTATTTCCGCACAAGTTGATTTTCATTTGGGACCTATACTTTGTAAACTCTGATTATTTTATTAAATCAAACGATGTGTTTTCCAAACGACACTTTAGGTCGTTCAATATAACTGTGATTGTGATGCTATGACAGTCAACCCCCAGGTATTCCATTCCGCTGCAAAACAGGTAATTTGGGGGTGTGACACGCATAACATGGATGGCACAATGTTTACGTATGATACGTATTGGAGTGTGATTTGGATGAGGATAATCATGTGTTTGGTTATCCACGTACGGTAAGGATATTAATGTATGATCGAGGATCAAGATTTTGGGTATGCTCACATACGACTATGAAGTGTGTGTGTTATGGTGTGTGAAGATTAAGTACATTCATGGTGAATGAGACTTGGTCCATTTTGTGGAAATGAAATTCTATTTATAGAGATGCATTTAGGGTTTTGTGCCACACATGAATGCAATCTAATAGTTTAGGATGGTCCACGTGGTGGTCATCTAATGGAAGGGACAAGAATAACATATGGCGTGATGTTCTTGGCACTTCTCGGTGCATGGGGTGTACCATGCACGTATTAGCAATATGTTCACATCATTACCTCTAAGCCAATGAGGTAGTGACATCTATTGTCTGTTGTAACCGCTCTTTTGGATACGGTCTTAATATGGCCTTTGTTTGGATATGTTTATCTAGGCTTGTTTTGTCTGTCATCAGCCCTACAAACTTGCTTACCAGGCAAAGTGTGACAGTTTCTATCCCTTATGGGCCTGTCTTGGGCCCGTTTCAAGTATATGGTCTCTAGCTATTTAGGCAAGAACTCTCATACACTTTTAATGAGAGAGATGGAAGTCTATTGTACACTAACTCATATGGAGACTTTTCTAGAAGCAAAAATAAAGAGTAGCCAAAAATATCATAAGTGAAGTTGTCGTCAGAGTTCTTGGTTTCCATTGACCTCTGTGGTTAACCTCAGTAGCTGTCAATAAAGAGTAGCCGAGAATATCATAAGTGACGTTTAAGATGGTGAATTTGGTGGTGTATTGGTAAGGCAGTCGATATGGAAAAGTATAAAACATAGGTTGTATTTATAGCAAAAAAACTAAAAAGTAGATATTGATGATGGATTTGAAGTTCCAATGTTTTATTTGAAAGTTAAACAAGTGTCTTGTCAATGTTTCCCTCTCACATTCAACCATTATGTTGTCAAATGAGCTGGCTCACCGTATTGCTGAAACATTTGTTTGGAAACCGTTGGGTGAACGGGGCCCCATTTTGAGATTTGTGATCCTTATTTCACAATTGGATCGCAAGACCTTCGCCATTGTTCTGGTCGAAAACCTGTGCGCAGGAAAACAAATGAGACCGATGTCATCATGATGAGAATAGTGGAGGTGTAGATGGTGCGACTTCCGATAAGAATGAAAGTGTGTGCGGGGAGATATGGCTGAATATGTGAGGTTCAAGGTTTAGTAGGCTATTAATAAAATGTTAAATAAGTTAGAAATAGCTGGGCAAAATCTGCAAAATATGATTATGTATCCTAGTTTTAGTAACATGGCATAAAATAAAGTCAAGTTGGAAACAATTATCATCTTAGGTAATAGAAATGCAAATATATTTGTAATCTAATACGTAGTATTATAATTTGATTGAGAAGCTCTCACACAACATAAGTCGTAACCATCACTTTATTTAACACAAATATATTAGTAGTCTTATGAAAAGCATTATCAAAAATTAAAAAATGAAAGTACATATATTTCAGATTTCAAAATTAGTTATTCTAATATTATTTTGTCCATGTATGCTATTATCTTAGATATTTACTATGCTACTGCTACTTATGTAATAAGTTATAATTATGCTTCTTCGTTTTATATCACTTAGATGAGAACATTACTTCTAAGCCACAAAATAAATATTTGGCTCTTGTCCTAACTTACCAACTAAAAGTTTAGTCGCTGGCATAGAGTTGTTTGACTAGTTTCAAGAGGGAAAATTTAGTAAAATCTATTACTAGCTAGATTGATTAGTGTAATAGATTATACTGTAGTTCTTTACTTCAGGAGTTTCTCCTAGGTCTTTTAGCTAAGTAACTCTAATGCAAGCCATTTAGAAATAAAAGGTTATGATCATATCAAACACATATATGTTTGTTAAGTTATTGTTTGACCAAATCGTTATGCCTTCTAAAAAACCAACAAAATGAAATCCGTGAATTATGCAATACATAAAACAAAAGCAAAAAAGGTTGAACACAATGACTAAAACACATAGATGATCAGTCGGGCATCATCATCTAACAGTCCGAATTGATGTCTAACTTTGCTGTAATAGTAATAGTAAAATAGACAAATCACAAGTTTTTACAAATGCAATACTCTAGGGATGCGGCAAGGAAGGGATAGGAAAGTCCTTGGGCAAGTCAGGAATTGTTGGCTTGGGCAGGTCATGCGTTTCAGGAATCTTTGGTACTTCTGGTTTTGGTAGAGTTGGTAGCTCTGGTTTAGTAATCTCTGGAACTGTTACCTTAGGAGCCTCAGGTACCGCGGGCTTGGGGATCTCAGGAATAGTGGGCTTTGGAATCTCGGGAATTGTGGGCTTTGGAACCTCGGGAAGTGTGGGCTTTGGAAGCTCAGGAACTTCAGGTTTAGGAACCACAGGGACCTCGGTCTTTGGAACCTCAGGAAGTGTGGGTTTCGTAATCTCAGGAAGTGTGGGCTTTGGAACCTCAGGAACTTCAGGTTTAGGAACCACAGGGACCTCGGGCTTT